>OY754959.1:40310709-40705734 GCA_963576555.1 Ferdinandea cuprea
CCATTATCATAGGTAGGTCTAAAACTGTTTCTTATAACCGCCAAAAATATTCGAATTAAATTTTAAAACTTTGTATTTATTGTGTGACTAATTTATTGTTTCATCATAAAAATTTACATAAAAAAAACTATAGAAATTGAAGTACGCAAACTCAACACATCGCAGCACTTTCTAACACACTTCCCGCGTTAATGGCATATTTTTATCACACCAACGCTTTTCTATCTCATGTCTCTCGTTCACACGTATTACCAGATAGGAAATTTGAAAGCATTTTGCGGGTTCAAGTGAATATGCAGAGTTGACTATCTAGTTAATTCCTCATCTGTGGATGGGGCAGGGAATAAAAACTTTTAGGTGGTACAGTTCGGATTTGAACCGGGAGCCTCACGCTAAGTAGTCGAGTGCACGTAACCACTAAGACACTGCACTTAAAATGAGTAAGAACAAATTTCTTTCTTCTTTCTTACAGTCGTGCAAAATTTTAAATCAATAGCACTGATTGTTATAACAATTGGGAAGTTAATTTGTCTACACATGGGCTATGTCGTTAGAGCTGATTTATGATTAAAATCTCATTCTTAATTAAGAAGGGTCATTCTTAATTAAGGGTTCGCCAAATAACTTTTTTTTTTGAAACAGGGCGCAAAACATCGGCTGTGTGGCACGTAGCGCCGTCCTGTTGAAACCAAATGTTGCCAATATCCTCCTCTTCAATTTTTGTGAATAAAAATTAGTTCAATATGAACCGATAACGATCGCCATTGACTGTAACGGCCACTCCTTGTAGTTGTTCAAGTTGTTGTTGTTCGTTGTTCAAGCATATACACAACCATATTCGTTCAGCGCACAAATGAGTAATTATACAGATAGTCGACTCAGCATACCTCTGTCGCTTAGAACCCGCAAAAAATTTTTAAAAATGGAGAAAAAATCCTCTCTCAAATGTTCTATCTGTAAATACGTGTGAGCCAGCCAAATAAAGTATGGAGGGGTTGATGTGTCAAAAATATGCCATTAGCGCGGGCAGTTTTGCAAGAATTCCAAATGGCAACAAAAAATGATTATAGCGGAAGTATTGAGTTAACGTAGTTTAGGTTTAACAGATATTTTAATTGAAATGCTTACAAAAAAAATAGTTAGGTGTATAATAAAGTTGCAATTAAAGTTGCAATTAAATGCGAATATTTTTTGTGTTTATAAGAAATAGTTCTCAATTTTTTATCTGCCTTAAAATAAACATACTTGGTTTGTTATATTTTTTCCATTTTGGGTATTAGAGTGAGATAAAATGTATATATTATTTTATAATTGCATGAATATTACTAAATTAGTAATGTTTGGGTGTAAAATGTTTATAGTTAATAGTTTTGGATTAGTTTTTCATGTATATTAAACATGAACATATAAAAGTTTAATATATTTACTTACCTACATATTCGGAACGTTCGTATGAGAGCGAGCGAGCAAATTGACAAACTGCGACAAAATAACTTTAAATGCATTTTTAAACACAAAATGTAGACTTCACTATTTTAATTCCAAGATAAAAACATTATTAAATTTATTTCATCATGTTTAACAAATTCAAAAACGTTATTATCTTTGAATTGGAATAGTAGTAGCGGTGAATAAAATAGCAGTGAATTTATGAAATACTATGTTAAATTATTGAAATCGTCAGTTAACTTATCACGCGTTACTCATTAATTTCATTCATTGAGCTTTTATTTATTTTACCTACAATTTTAGTAATTTTACAGAATATTTCATTAATTCACTGCTGAAATATTTATTAAACCTTCCGTCAACCACCAAAATTATTTTATTATTACTGACAATTTTAAACTGCTAAATTAGTTTAACTACTGGCAAACAAATTATGATAACCCTTATTTTATGTTTAACTTGCGCAACTGCTTAAAAAATTTTACCCACAAAATATGCTTGCTCGGTAAAACTATTATTTTAGTTTACATAGTAATTAAAACCATTCACCAACATTTTATACTGTTGCAAATTCATTATAAATCGTCGCATGTTATTACGATGTTATTGGACACAGCCCAGTTTTGACTTTTAATATGTCAACATGAGATCTTTTCCAAAACGGGTTCTTAGGCGCAGAACTGCTATTGTGTGCGTGAGCTGTCTCAATTTGATTTGCATGTAAAAACATATACGAACACAGTACTGTGCCTTTTTGAAGCAAATAAAAAACGACAGGCGGGAGAGCCAAAAATCCTCTCAGTCGACTATCTGTATAATTACTCATCTGTGGTTCAGCGGAATGATAAAACTAATTATCTGTCAAATCAGACATGAGCTAAGTGTTACCATTCGCGAAATAAGCACTAGTTGAAAAAAAAGTTAGATGGCGGACCCTTTACAATTTATAGCAATCCCCTTCAGGAATTTAATATGCATCTACCCATAGGCAAAACATAAATCATGAGTCACAAATGCTGGAGTAGACATTTAGGTACTTAATTGACAGTTCATAGCATCTTCAACGGAAACCAAGACTCACTGTCAGACACCTTGCAGTTAGTGGTCAAGTACGTACCAACTCTTCTAAGGGCTTCAAAAAATTATATAAAAAAAACACTAGTAGTCAAAATACTCTTTTTATACATACTACCTCCATAAATCTGTCAGGGACTCCGATTCAATTTACAAACAAAATTCAATTATGTGCGGATAATGTTAAACTTTAAAACAGAAGTATTATACGAATAGATAGCTAGCTACTTTAGATTAGGAAAGTATTGGAAAGAATAAGATACTCTTCGTTGAACTTTGGCA
This sequence comes from Ferdinandea cuprea, assembly GCA_963576555.1. Classification (NCBI taxonomy): domain Eukaryota; kingdom Metazoa; phylum Arthropoda; class Insecta; order Diptera; family Syrphidae; genus Ferdinandea; species Ferdinandea cuprea. The sequence continues at coordinate 40,313,515 of OY754959.1, forward strand.
CTTGGTTGCGGTGAAACAGACAGTGTGAACATTTTATCCTTGAATCAATTTTAAACTAAAATATTTCCCAAAATTAAATATCAGACCACTTGCTTACTATTTGCTGCTACATTTATCATACTCGTATGAATTTAAGTGCTTGGTTCGACGTTATATACCCTTTTGTTAAGAGGTGAAGAGGAATGAAATCTTTTATTATTATACTCTGGCAGTTAAGCAACTTTTTCTACGTGTAACCATTTCAAGAATCTGCCGCAAGGCATGAGATAAAAGGCAAAACGTTCACATCACACTTATTGTGTGTGCAGTTTCCTGACTTACGAGTTTGTTCCCATTTTGCATTTCACTGCCAAGAGCGGAGTGTGCTTTTAAAGTTGTTCTTTGTTTACGGCAGCAGATAGTTCATCTTGTGAGTTTTTATTCTTGTTTTGGAAACTGCTAGCCACCATATATGTATAGTTGTGTAGTTGCGAATTGCCATCCTTATTGTTTCTCGATGATGATGGCTAAAGTGCTATATCATTTTGCATGAATATTTTTATAGAACGTTTTATATTATAAATGCAGCTATGCTTTGAATAAGTTGTATATTTCACATAACTAATGGTTCTTATTGACGTGTAAACGCCTTTTTTGTTGGCACTCATTTTCGGAAGCATAAATTATATTGGCGACATTTTGGGGTTATATGAGCAATTTTAATCAAGGTCGCAACTTCAACAAATACCTAAGGTTCTTAGTGCATTTGGAAACTGCCAAAAATGGTAGCCAGCGTTGCCAATGCCACTTTTTGTACTAAAGAAGACAAATTGATTTTATTTGAACTGCTTTACTACCTACCTACTCAGTTCAAATAGTATTTAAATAATTTTTTTTACATCCAATTGCATACTAAGCTGGTTTTTCTCATAAAAAGCGAAGACTCAAATATATTTATAGCCCATGTTAAGGGTATATCGAATTTGACACATAGTTTGTAAAACCCCTTAATATTCGTCTTCAATCAAGACGATTAAACAATGCCGGTTTGTCCGTCCGTCACCAATTTTAATACCTTTAAATTTAAGCGGGAAGCTAGAAAGCTTGAAATTTTAACTTTTAAGGGTTGTGTGGAACATTTGTAATTGATACGCCCGCCTTCGAACCCAAAATTTACGCCTTATATTTATTTATTTAGTTTATTTTTTAGATATAGGTTAACGAATTTGATCGGATACGTTTGAATATAATTATTTAAACGTCTTGAATAAATGTCGCGAAAGAATGACAGGCCTAAGAATCCCTCGGTCACACAATTGCAATATTTCAGCTTTTGATTGTATAAGTGATGAATTATTCGAAACTGGGAGGGTTGCCGAAACCCTTTTTTAGGGTGAACCGCCAAGCCCCATTGGCGAAGCAGTAATGATGTAATGGGTACTTTAGGAACTTTAGCCCCAGGTTTAGATCCTGTGAAAGCCAAATAAAAAAAAAATTTCATTCGGAATCGGCATTAAACGGACAATGTCAAATAAACAGTCCTTAAATCATATCAAAGCAACACCAAACTTTTTGTTAATATTTAAAATTCACAAGTGATGAATAAAATACAGGTTTACTTTGGTTTGGTTATTTCGAATGACTTTCCATGATTTTTCACTAGAATTTTAATTAATTATTTATTTCGACTTCAGTTACCGAAAAACTTTTTTCGACTCATGCGAGAAACAGCAAAATAGTTTAACAAGCGAATTTAGCCGGGTCTGCTAGCGGTTTTCTATTCCCTATCACCATATAAATTGAAAAAAAAGTATATTTTTAGAGGCTTTAAAACTAAACATGATTGCACTCGAAACAAAATGCAAAACCGGGTCGCTTACACGTGTTGATAAAATTTGTGTCAAAATGATCCACTTCTATACCCCAATGGCGTTGGAGACACATACTTAATTCACCACCCGCATCGAAATATCCTATTGTTTGGATATACATACATTATCCTCTTACTATCAGTAACACTATATTACATGAGTTTGCATACAACTACAAACTTAAAAAAAAATCACTTCTTTGGTCAATGGTTTTATTGACATTTGACACAGATTTATTTTCTTTCATTCATTATGAGAAACTGACGCGTGCATGAAATTATACAACACTAGCCCCAAGAAACGTAATCACTAATGACTGTTATACATGCTAATGCTAATACTATTCGTAATATAAATAAACCTTTACATTACATGTCTTTCAACGGGGTTATTTCACATTAACTGTATTTGATTGCGTTTGCAGCAACAAATTATAGGGACACAAATTAATGTGGACATCCAAAAAATGTCCTTCTGGAATATAACGTATACGGTGTGGTGTCGTACTTCTCATTCAATCGATAGAAGATAATGATTTATATGCCGGAATTAAGTTATTTAAGGGTCAGTGGCATTCAACTAAGCAAAGTTCTGGTATTGCTCTCATCCAACCCGGACTTGACTTAGCAAGCACGAGTGTCTGATGCCTGTGTTTATCAGAAGGAAAAGATCTCTTCGTCTTCGTTAAATAATCTGCAGATACTGTCTTGTCTATCCCCATGGTCATCAGGAGTTTTAAGATACGGCAGTGTCCTCTGAGGAAACTACGTGACTACGAATCTGACTTCAACTTAGTTGTAGAAGTTGTTTCTTTTTTTTAGGGAACTGTTGAAGTGAACTGGCATGAAGTTTTTGGCTTGTCTTTTTTCTTCGGTTACCCTCCAGAAATGTAGCGTATACACTGTGTGCTGGCACCCCAATCAATTGGACTAAGTTTGTAGTGGCCAGTTTAATGAGTTGTGGATAATCCCAGATCAGTTTTGATATTATCTCAAAGTAGCGCTGCCTTCTATCAGAGAGAATGTAAGAATGTAAATGTTCTCGGATGCAAAGTTCTATTGCATGGATTTTCGCTTAAAATACAGAGCTGATTATTTCCATACTAGCGTATATGTAGGTGTTCTGCGAGGGCCGTATACTCCTGTTCCATGCTCCGTCATTTGTTTTAAATCCGTCTGTTTACCATACATAGGAATCCTCCGCAAATGTTGGTTTGTTCAGTTCCCTAATGCCTTTATGATGCCAAGACCATTCTGCGGAATATCTAAGAACAGCACAAAAAGTTGAATCAAACCTCGGCTAGAAGAGAAAAAGCTACATTTCTGGGGGGAGACTGAAGGAAACAGACAAGCAAAAAACTTCATGCCAAGCAGTTCCAACAAAACTTAGTAGAAGTCACTTCCTAATGATAATGGGAATAGCACAAGAGAATATATGCAGATTGTTGAACGAGGACGAAGAAACAGCGGAGCACATGCTATGTGACTGAAAAATTTTACCTTGAAGTAGCGGATTAAGCTGCCAGCTCACTCAAAGAGCTAGTCGCTTTTATAACTTACTTCCCATCATGGATGAGCTCTAAAGGGAGGATATCACAATATCTGGAATATAATACACCACCTCCAACCCCCAATCTTATCTAATCTGTTCCCAGTTTTCACGGTTTTAGAACGTAAACTTGAGGTATCGTTGGAAGTTATATCGCGGTAGACACTTGTCCTTTACACTTAAAGGCTTAGTAGTTCGTTTGTTATGAGTTCCTGTAGGATTTCAGTATGAAATATGTTGGAATTCGATTCATATTCTGTAGGCTTTTACCCATGCTTCTTTCACGAGTTCTAGATGAAGTGGTGGGATGTTAAGAATAATCCACAGTTACAAACTAATCTTTGTTTTCTGTTGAGTGCAGCCTGAGCAGACTTTTGCGTAGCTTTGTACCACCTAATGGAGCCGCATACGTGATAATTGCTCTTCTTATTGCCATGTGCATCTTTAGTGGCATTTTTGGGTTAAGTGCCCAATTTTTACCATGTAGACTTTTGCTGGTCCAGAGTAAGATCCTGGATTTATCGATAGTTATCCATATAAGTTTTTCATCTAGTGAGTGATACCAAGATATTTGACTTCCGTTGCCATTTCTATTGTTTCACCGAAGAGTGTGGCATTTCTGAGTCTTTCTAGCTTCCTTCCCTTGGTCAATGCAACTGTGGTGCTTTTCTTATGATTGACTTGAAGGCCAACAAACTGCCAAACTGGAGTCCAAAACATAACTAGTCAACCTTCTGAATTTTTTCAGCGGCAACGGTGAGAGAGTATGATATAATCCAGTTGATAAGTAGCTATAGCTCCGTTTTGATGCCACCACTCATGATGACCTTAGGGGAGGAGTTATTTATTGTTTATACTCAAATCCACCCGGTGGAGTTGAGAAGGCTATGATATCATTTAGACTCATGTCTGAGATATCTGAAAGGTCGTCGAAGAATGGTTTTCTAAACGCCCAGCGTCTGGTTTTGGCTAACGCCGGGCATCCGCAAAGAAGGTGAAAGACCGTTTCTTTCTCACTGGCGTCGTTGCAGCTGCGACCGTGTGTAGCCTGGGATCGTGGGTGCCTTCTGCCCAGTAACCTGTACTTACAACCACTAGTCTAGCGACATCATTTCTCGTCTTGTTAATGATATTTTGAAGTATTGTAATCACCTGAAGTATGTGGTGATTACTCCCTTCACGAGCCCAATGGCGGGAAAACTCTGGATTCCGGAAGAGAGGAGCCAATTCTAGCCAGCTCGTCTGCTATCTCGATCCCCTCTAAGTTCCTATGCCCTAGAACCCAGATGAGAGAAATCTTAAACAGACGACCCGCACTCCTTGACAAGCTTAGACGTAGTCCTGGTTGAGGTTAAGGCCTTGATTGCGGCCTGACTGTCAACTGTCAACGAAAAGGGATATGTTTGGATTTGTTGTTGCATTATTTAGGAGTATCCTGCCTGCCTCCCTAATCGCAAGGACCTCCGACTGGAAGACGCTAGACGAGTTCGGGGGCCGGAAGGGCAATTATGTGCATAATTCGTCGGAGAAGACGCCCGCTCCTACTCCACAGTCCATTTTGGATCCGTCAGTGAAAATGGTTATAGCGGATGCGTCGATGACAGTGCCTGCCTCCCTTTTCATCTGAACATATTTTAGGCTTATACCCTAAATAGGTTTAAATCAATTTTTAATATATCCATAACGTAAAGCACAAATAATGAGTGTGTAGTGCTTGAAATGGAATTTTAAAGGAAGAGCTTTTTGAGGTTTGGAATTCAATCTAACTACTTCTGAGGCGGTTTTAAATTAATTTGGAAAGAAAACAGACAAAAATACTTTGATGGGAAAACCTATGTTCCCAGTTTTTTAAAGTACCTACCTGCATTGAACAGTTTTTCCATACCGATTGATCAAAGTTTTCCAAGGCAATTACATTTTTTAAATGTTCTTAACCACTGTGTAATCATCATAGAAATTGAGTAGGAAGGTGGGTGTGCATTCATACAAATATGAATATGAAAAGGGGAATTACTTCAATATGGTAATATTTAATCACATACCAATTTTTATAAATTATTTTGTCTAACAGTGAAACAGACGGATGTGTGTATATCCGCATTTTCATAGCAAATTTATTTACCTGCTTAGGTACCAAAATTTACAAATAAACAAGTTATATATTACTTTATTCAGATGACGATATTTCGGAGTAAGTTTCGTGGGTTTTAAACTTATTCATGTTAAATTTCTGGATTATTCTATGGAAATGAAAATAAAAGACCACTCTCGGGCAGAAATGTATTGTCCAACAGCCCTATTATGTGCAAGCTAAGAGCTGTCATGCAATCGCCAACAATATTTTTTTTTATTGAATTTATATTTTCCTTGAGCAAATTATAATTAATACATAACGAATAGTCATGAATAGATTTGTGTTTTTGTATGTAAGAACGATTCTGGTCACGTTTTTGCATTACTTCTATACATAATGTAAATATATATTATAACAAAATATATTTTCTAATTTCTCTCATCTATCAAAATGGGTTTCTATAAAACTTACAGAATTTTCAAGGATGGTAAGCAATGTAATCTTTTCTGCGTCAATTAGCAATTGACTTTGGGGGATAGCGTTATTACTTTTGCTCCTTTAGACAATGAGAATGTGTGCTTAACTAAGTTAACTAAAGACAAATTTTTTGCAACCTTGCTAGTTCACACTGTGAATGAGCTATGATATAACGACTATATATAGAAGTGCAAACAAAATGGGTCTGATGTCCACCATATTGTCTGCACGTCTGTCTGTCTGTTCAGAAGGTGTTTGGCGAAATTGTACAACGGATTGGCTTCAAAGATCGTTAAAAAATAAAAATATACCATGCATAGGCTGTAAAAGAATATAGAACAGCCCTAACAAACTAGTGCTTTTCGTAAAAGGGGAGAAGACACTTCTAGGTAATTTTCACATCCAGGTGAGTCTAGCAACACATTTACCATAGTTAAACTGTTTCGCAAGTGGGCATATATGTAAATGCGTGTCATAAAAGAAAAATCAAATAGAGACATGCACGTGTAAGACAAAATTAAATAGCTTAAACTCATTACTTTGCAGACGAAATGAAAGCACAAAGAAGAGGAGCTACTAATGCGACATATGGTTTTGATCTTGGGATGAGTAAAAATGCTTTCGGGTCAGAGCTATTCTGTTGCCGAAGAATAGACAAATAATTCAAGGATTAAGATGAAGCCTAAGGTGTTGGAACATTGAAAGCATTTGTTGGCGGAGATACTAGTTGAAGCTTAGAAGGTGATTGGATATATTGTGCGTACAAAAAAACAAAAAAACGAACTACCTAAAATCGGGGTTGTCTTGCAAAGGAACAGGGTCTTGCAGCAGTGTTACTTAGCAAAGTTTTGTCCACCTCAAGGTCCAGTGACAGTTTGATTACCTCTGACAGGTGATACATCTAACAGCGGCTATCCTGCCTTATCAGTGTAGGAAAAGTTATTTTCTTCCTTCACACAAATGAAAGGTAGACACCTGAAACTGTTCTTTTAAGCTGATGTCACATACCATGAAGACCGTTGAAGGATTATTGGACAGCCCGCTACAGCAAACAATACCGGTTTGTGCTGGTTTTTAAGGGACAAATCAATCAGATCTGCAATCCAATGTATGAGGATCATAATGGATATGCATCGTGACTATTTAAGGATTTGCGTAAGGTTTTGATTGATTAAAAAAAAACGTTCTATAGGCAATTAATAAATCTGATACGATGATCATGGACATACACACATATTCGATGAAGCAAACACAAGAATAGGATGCCCCTTTGGATTCATATTATAAGCTAGGATCAAAGTTCATTGAAACTAGCACTTGTTGTTTGGGTGGATGAGGGAATTCGGTATCGTAATTACCCGCTCTGACCTGTTCAGACATTTATTTGAATATAAAAAATATTCCCAAGTGCGATAAGTTCAAATATCTTTGATCTATGATCAACAGCTAAATAAAAGCGGATCATTCATATTAAAAATTTAGGACGAATGAAGTGGCAGCAAATCTTTGGTATCTTCTGTGACCGAAAAATGCCCCGAAGCTAAAAGAACGGCCCTACATCGCAGTTGTTCGTTCGGCGCAATGACAATGTTGGAATAAAGTATAAGGCAAATTGACAGCAGCTAAGATGAAGAAATACTTCTCATGATAGCAAAAGCAACGAAGAATGATGAAATTAGAAAAGTTCAAAGATCGGAGAAAGCCCTCATGCCAAAAAACCCCTTTTGAAAAATTAAATTGCACAAATTAAGTAGTTTACATTGTTCAAAGGAAGAACCCTATTAACTCAGTAAAAAAGCCGATGTCAAGGTAACAACACTACTAAAGCTGCAGAAAAGACTGCAGAGTTTTTTTAAAAGTCCAACTTTGGAACCCCATAGGCGGAACAGAAAAGTGGGACCATTATGATCCATATAATCCCGATCACAATCTCGTCAACTATAAAATAAAAAGAAAGGAGTAGAAAATATAGTGCTTTCGGTCGCTCTTTATTCTGCTCCCTGAATTCTTTCCATTTATCATTTAGTCTATACATGCATGCAATCAAAATCACAAAACCTTAAATTAATTCAAAAGTCGAACTGAATTTGCATAAAGTGAATTTCCATGCATAAACATGCAAACCTTTTTCACAATATGTGTTTTGCAAAAGCTATGCGTTTGCACGGGTATCTGTCAAAAATAAGGGTTCGCGCCTCTAACCATAAAATTGAAAAACAATATCCCACCAAAAGTGAGTGGACGAAGAGTGGACTTCTGCTGTTAACAAAAAAGTACAACTCTTTACGAAATAAAGAGTATAAGACGATTGAAATGCTTTAAAAAAATAAATAATAGAGTATTATGGTAAAGGAACATGATCTCATTTTATGTTCACTCACTTTAAGTGCTTAAGCCTTTTAACACACCAAACCACCTGAAAATACTTCAAGGTCAACATTTACCCCTTCTCGAAAGATAAACGAAATACCTTTAAAGAATGCTACCTTCCTGCCATCCTTGTTCTTAGGGCGACCCATACATCTCATTCCCAATGTAAACATAATACTCACGAAACGATTTGCTTATAATCTTCAACGACTTTTTTAAAACAAAAAAGACTTGATAACGCATATCACTTTTTCACAATTTCCAGCCAAATTCACACAACCTATCCTCTCGCAATGCGAACCCTTTAAAAATTACCAACAACAACGCCTCTCACATCCTAAACTAGGTTTGCCTTCAGTTGGAAGGCATCTTGATTTCAATGCCACTGTCATACTCATAAGAGAAGAACGACCGACGTCGAATGGCTGCTGTAAGATATCCTTAATGTAGGATGTACCTCAAACTCAAGTGAAACAACTGAAGAAGAGAGCAAGAGAAAGAGAGCGGGGTAGGTGCACCTTACCAACAGAGGAATAACATCCTACGAAACGTAGACGTACTTTATAAGACACTCCGATCGATACATTGGGGTGAAAGTTACATAACGATTTTTGACGACCATAGTCGGGGCCAGCAAGGCACACGTTGTTTGCGACTTGTAATGCGCGCGAGAAACGAATCACATTTGGAAGTAACGAATTCACTTCTTCTAATGAATTTTCACAATAATAGTAGTTGTTTTTGCAGTGCTCAAATTTGTTCCTAGGGAACATCTGTCGTATAAGTAATTTATTATGGACGTGTTGGGGAAGTAGCTTGGCCACTACTCGGGGTGATTTGTTAACAATATGTGGCTATTTATAATGTTCCTTGGAATGGTGGGCGTATAAATAGAAATTTAATCTCAGTGGTTGGCAGACTTGAGGAGAAATGGACGCTTACTCACCTTGCGATATCGCGTGTGTGCTCCATCAATATTTCCGCTTTCGATTACTTCAATCTCATCGGCCTTTGAAGTTAGACAAGCTGCACCAACGCTACTCTTAAAAGACATTTGCTTCTGCAGCAGAGATGTATTGCAACCCCCCGTCGGATTTGGTATACCACCACCACTAACAACGCCACCGCCACCACCACCGACACCGCCTCCACCTGCGCCCCCACTGCTGCGACCATTTGTGGCGGCGCTAATTCCGCCTCCAATTAGGCTCCTAGGTGTTATTTCTACAGTCATTATTAGCACTTAATAACCAAATATATACAAACTATAAGCTCGAGAGCATTGAAATTTGATTTACGTTTTCGAATTGAAATTTCGCCCGGATGCACAAAAACACACACCCACGCATACACATGCAACTGCTATTAAACCAGGGAAGTAAACACACTTTTTTCACTTTCGAAACAAACTTTGGAAAACTTATTTTAAGAAAAATTTTATTTATAAATATAGATTACTTGATAAGCATCACGGAAACCTAATTTGCTGAAGCGGTTTAGATGCACACAAAATGGAAAAAAAAGAAAGAAAATAACCACACGGATGTACGTCAATGCAGCGTGCCGACCGAGTAGTTTTGCGTTTATGAAAATTGTTAGAAAACTAAAACGTTCTATGATGTGCAAAACTGTGCGTCTTGTCTATATACCAAAGGGTTTGAGGTAACAATTTGACATTTGTCAAGGGTGGCATGGCAATTTTCAGGATGTACGCCGCAAACTCACCATTTCCAGCTGTTTATGACGGATTTTCCTGGAAATTTTTTTATGGAAAAAGTTATAAAAACATCAGGAGAAATTCGGAGCTTTTCGATTTAAAGGTAAGGGTTTGTGTAATAGATTTGGAAGCGTGCTTTCAAAAGCGATAGTGTACATAATCGGTTTAATGCGTCATTTTGGTCAGTTAGAGATTTAAAACGTAAACCAGGCGTTTCAATATGGTTTAAATTTATTTATGTACCCATATCTGGATTTTATTTCTTTCTGATTTTTCAAAATCAAGTTTAAAGTGTAAAAAACCGGTTGATGTTGGACAATGGAATGCATCATTCGTGGAGCGCCAGATATATCATTCGCGCAGCGCCAGATATAAGTGGGTGCTCCTGAGGTCCTCGGGAGAAAACGGATCCTGTTCCTGATTGATTGAAATTAGTACATACATACTAAAAAACGAAACTGTCAGCTACCTTCGTATATAACGATATTACTCTTGGTATTTGTAAGACTTTCGCAGGAGGGGGGCAGAGAATACAAACGTACGAGGATTTGAATCAGCGACCTTAGTATTGAAGAAACGAGGACAACAAATATTAAAAAAAAGGTTATTAAAGAAACAAGGATAACAAATAATTTAAAAAAAAAAAGTGTGTTGAGTTTTGTGTAATTTCTTTATTGTATGCGATTTGTGATGTAATTTTAAATATATGTAATGTATTCAGTATAAGGAATGATGATACAAAAAAACAAAAGCTATATCAGTTTAACATTAAACATTCTCAAATGAGTGGAAACATAAGATGTGTATATTCCCTCCATATTAACACTTTTACAAGGCTTAAATGTTGCGAAAGTGATTCTATACTAAATTCATAGGGGCATCAGACAGTCGGGATCGTGTCTACAGTTGTTTTAATTTCACATATTTTCCCAGGAACAGAATTATAAGTAGATACCTATAGTCACGTTATAAACGCTACAATTTTTTTCGTACGTGACATGAGCTTGACGGCAAAGGGGATGAAAAGTAATAGAAATTAACCAATCAGCAATCAAAAATAATATAATGTCTGAAATAGAACGGAACGTGAAAAATTTTAACGTATGAAAGCCAGTTGCCTTTTTTCCCACGCAATATCCAATATCCCACGATATAATAAATAGAGAAACATATTTCATTGGAATTTAGTCTTCAGTTTATTACGAAAATTATCATATGCACAGACATTATTAATTTTTTACTATAATAATATTTGTACATATTTAACGTTTCATTAGGGTCTACCACGATATCTAAAAAATTCAGTATCTAGCAGTAAACAATATTGAAAACTAATATTTAAAATGCATAATCTCGAATGACCAAAATCCAGAATTAAAATGAATTCTGGAGAGTTCCCAAGTGAAATAATGCCAAATTGTTTCCTCGAATGGGCATAATTTTTCTACAAGTCAGTGAAATTAGTTTTACGTACATATGTTAGTCCACAATGCATATGCAATGGAATATGTAATTAGGGCATGCTGCCCCTGCAAATCCCCTGCGTGGTGTTACTGTTGGATTTGGAGTAAGCGCGAGGTTGGGTGTATCTTTTGTTTGATTTGAAATTGTTAATTTATTATATAATATAGATACCAAAAACTATATTTCAGTAATAGGATAAATATTGCATCATATATCTGTGCAAGCTTTAGCTAACATAATTTATGTAAATCTTATACTATGTCGGAATAAATAAAAGAGATTATTTTATTTGTATATGTATAATGAATTACGCTTTTGTTTTGTTCTTGTTGGATTCTGATATTTTGCTGCTGTTTTGCCAAGAACAATAAATTATTACGGTGATCCCACGAACCCTGTCAAAAAGGCAATGGCAAACAACGTTCCCTTACAATCGCGTAAGAGAGGCAGGCCTAAAAACTCCTGGATCACACAAATGCAGAAATACCAGCATTTGATTGGCCTCAATGATGAAGTGATCCAAAATCGGGATGCCTGCAGATATATTTTGAGGTCGACCCGGCAAACTCCACAGGCGGACCAGTAGGAATTCAGTGAAGTGGAGGGTTATGATCCCTGTATTCCTGATCATAATCTCGTCGTTAAATGGAGAGAAAACAATTGAATGAAAATATTGTTTTTTTCCTAATAAAATGATGATAGGACAACATTTAAGAAAAGTTTAAGATCCCATTTCTTTGTACTACGAGGTTCGAAAAATCCCTTTATCCCTATTAGAATTTTTTAGACGTGAAATTCCCAAAAGGGAAAAATTCCACGATCTGGCATCAGTGATCAAAGCGCGATTCACGCCCAAACAGAGAGCATTTTAGAGCCGTGTTTCCAAGTTACGTTGCAGTATACAGCAACACATACCCAACGTTGACGCTGAACTTTTCTGCGCCAAACAAAAAGCGTCAACATAAAACACCCATAAATCAAAACAGAAACAAAAACATTTTATAAACATACAGGGGTTCCAACAATTACTAGAATTATAAAGATCTTTAAGGAAAGAATTTATGGAGTGGGTAAATTCGCATTTCCATTCAAGTTATAAGCCATCAGCGTGAAAATTTTCGATGTTGAGGTAACTATAAGTGATATAAGTTCAGAAATATTAGGTATAGGTACAAAAACCAAACAGTGTTAATAGCGTCGTATGATTTTATAAGCCAAATGCGTTTTCTTCAAAACATTTACTTTATCAAAATGTTATTCTTTTCCCAATTATTTCTCCGACTTTTTTAATTTTTACTTAAGACGTCATACATTTTTTCCGAGCTTACAAAAAACTTTAGTCTACAAAATATATTAATTAGTTTTTGTAGCTAGACCTTATATTTTTGAACTTATATCACATAGAGTAGTTCAACTTCAACTCCGAAAATGTTCACTTCACAGATGAGGAATTAACCTGATAGTCAACTCTGCAATCCCCTATCACTTTCAACCATCAAAAAATATTTAATTACGGCCGCAAAATCCTCTCTCAATTTTCCCATCTGTGAATACGCGTGAGCCAGACACATGAAGTTAGATCTAATTTACTAGATTACCCGCCAAAAATAATTGTGGGGAGTTTTGCAATATTTTTTTTTTTTTTTTTATAATGAACACGCACTAAAGGGACTTTGGATACCCTTATAATGAAGTGATACAGTACGGGCATTAGGGAAATGAAGGATTAGAGAAAGGGAGAAACCGATGCATGTTGGTTTTAAATGTTTGTAGATTATAATGCAAAGGAAAAACAGAGCGTGGTAGAGAATTCCACATTCGTATTGTACAGTTGAGAAAGGAATCTTTATATTTCACAGTACGTCCGACAACAGGCTTAAGGGTAAACTGATGTGCATTCCTCGCAAGGCGAGTATTGCGGTTGAATAGCTGTAGGGGTGGAATGCAACTGGCTATTTCATTTGAGCACTTGTGGTGGAAATATCGATAAAACAATGACAAGCAGGAGACATTACGACGATGACTAAGAGAGTCAAGTGATTTCGCGATGTCTCGATCGCCAATAAGTTTTACCGCACGTTTTTGGATCCTGTCAAGTAGCTCCAAATATGTTATTGGTGCACCAGACCAGATATGAGCGTTGTACTCAAGTTTTGGGCGAATAAACGCCTTGTAGATTCTAGCCAGATCAGAAGGGGTGAAATATTTCTTGCATCGCTTTAGGAAGCCTAGACATTTCGCAGCGTTCTTGGCGACATCAAATATGTGGTCATTCCAACGAAGGTTGTCATTAACACACATACCGAGAATGGAAAGTCTTTCGGTTTCAGCGATGCAAGTGCCATTCATGGATAATGGCAGTGAATTAGGGGTTCGCTTCAGTGACAGCAGACAGCATTGCGTTTTGGAAGCATTAAATTCCACTCTGTTGGTTTTACCCCATTTAAGAATGCTATCAAGATCGGAATTCAATGAGCTTAACATACGTTGCCATTCCAGTTCAACGCCCGAAGATGAGGGGCGTTGCCCAAGAAACGAATATGTAAAGCTGAGGGTACTGTCATCAGCAAAGGAATGGGTTGGATTAGAAGTGACAGACAGGAGGTCATTGATACAAATGAGAAAGAGAGTCGGAGACAAAACAGAGCCTTGAGGGACACCAGCATTTATTTGGTGAGTTGCAGACTTGAAACCGTCCAAAACAACTTGAAGAAGGGTAACATCGATCCCAATTGCACGCATTTTCGACAAGAGAGCTTGATGCCAAACTCTGTCAAATGCCTTTGAAATATCAAGCGCAACGACCTTACTTTCACCACCATGGTGAATAGATTGGTTCCACTTTTCGGTTAGATATGTCATCAAATCACCAGTGGATCTGTTGCTGCGAAAACCGTACTGCCGGTCATTAAGAAGTTTTCGGGATTCGAGATATTTCATAAGCTGACGATTTATCAGCGTTTCCATGACCTTGGAAAGAAGGGACGTAAGTGCAATTGGTCGGTAAGAGGAGGGAGAGGAAGATTCGCCTTTTTTTGGGACGGGCTTGCCAAATGCTGTTTTCCATCTTCTCGGAAAGAGCCCTGAAGAATAGGACAGATAGAAAAGCTTACGCAGTGGTTTTGCCAGCGTGGAAGAACACCTCTTCAGAACTATAGGGGAAATACAATCTGGGCCAGCGGATTTGTGAATGTTGAAATCTTGAAGATATATCCAAATCGCAACAACGAAACATCTGTTCACGGCGGATGTGTTGGGAAATAGGAAATTCTGCGAAGTGTTGAGTTTACGTGATTCAACTTTTTATTTTATTTTAATATAAATGTTTATAAAGAAACAAAAAATTAGTTAGCCAATAAAGTTGGTACAATTTAGTTGAAATATTTTTAGCGGTTATAAGAAATAGTTCTCTATTTTTTATCTGCCTTAAAATAAACATTCTTGGGTTATTGTACTTTTCCATTTTGGTAAGTAAAATGGGATAAAATGCATATTTTATTGTATTATTGCATAAATATTACTAAATTAGTAAAGTTTTGGGTGTAAAATATTTGTAGTAAATAGTTTGCAATGGTTTTTTATATATATATTAAATTCTTTGATTGTTTTATTACTTATTTATTATTTGATTGTTTTTATTCAACATATGAAAGTTTAATGAACATATTCGGATTCCGTCAATGGATAAAAAAAAGTGAAAAAGAAGTATTTGTAAATTATGTTGTGTTACAAGATTTGTACGTTTAGTCAATCAATTTTCTTAGCTGAAATTTTTTATATAAGTTAATATGCTTTATTTTAAAATTTAAAGTAAGCGATAGACGGAAGAACGAGAAAAAAAGGTAGCTGGAATGCACTGCATAAATATATTGGGGGGGCATTTTTTTATCGAAAATGCTTGGTAGTTGAGTACATCCCGAAAATGCTTGGTATTTAAGTACATATCATAAATAAGCATGCACATTATGTTAGATATATATTGAATTACTTAGCCACTTTTTCTAACAGCCGACTTTATTTGTCAAGTTATAATGTTTTGTAATTTTATTTTATATGAAAATAAACAAAACAATTTACTACTACTACTACTACTACTGGGAAGTAAATGCATATTTTGTTAAAAAAGTGTTTTGATGTACCAAAAATAATATTTGTAAGAATTTGGATTACGTTTTATTAAAAAGCGTTTTAAACCAGTGTTCAATTGTGTAGAGATACTTAACTGCTTCAATATAACCATCCGTAATCTACGAAATCCTTGCTAGTATAGTTATACTTAAATTTATTGTCAACCGAAAATATATGATGAACTTACTTATTATATATTAGTCACTTTAATCAATATTATTTTGATTATTTTTCATTAAAAATTAGAATAAATTGGTTAAAACATAGATTTATTCTCAATATTATAATATTTTATTATGTTATTAGTTGTGTGGTAAGTATGTTTTTATCAATCCATATTCACCGCATATTGACCATGTTTATTTTACACACCCAAATTGTGAGTTGTAATCTGCTGAAATTCATCAACTGTTCCCAACTTCTTGCTATAAAAAATGACATTTCATGGGCGCGGCCATTAGCCCCATATAATTCGATTTATGTGTGCGTGATTCCCATTTGATTTGCACGTAAAAGCCCATATAAGTGCAAATTATGTGGGGCTTATCAGTTCGACTTAGCTTGTAGGCAAGGTGAGAGATTCGCTCTCGAGTTGACTATCTGGTTAATTCCTCATCTGTGGTTCACTTCGAAGGCTTGTAAATTGAATAAGAAAGTAAACCACATATGAATTATATTTCTTATGACGTAGAACCAAATGCGGGGGTTTCCCATTACAAAAGTTTTAACAAAGAAGGGACATTTTCGAAGCGCTGATATAGCTATTCAAATAGTCCGATGTAAAAAAAACTATTAAAACGCGGAACTTTGCAGTTGAAAATCTTGCTTTATTGAAATATTAATTTCACAAAAATTGTTGTAAATTTGAATAAAATTTTTTATTTTTTTTTTTGTATTACATATCGTTAAGCGTAATGACAAAAAACAAAACGCAGTTTCTATCATAAATTAATTTTCTTATTTAATTCACATCCCTATTGACACGCAAGCAATAACTGTCCTAAGCTTTCGCTGATGGCTTTGATTGTGCGTTGGCTTGGTATATCTATAATTAGCTTGGTGTTTTATTTATAAATATTTATAAACGCAATGCCATTTAAAATTTGTGCACATTTAATCAAATACATTATTAATTGGTTTTGTTTCTAAGCATATTACTTAAATCCTAAATCTATATATTTAATGCATATTTGGTTTTGTTTTTTATTTCAAATCCATTAAAAGCGAATTTTTTTTAAAATGGCTATATATCTTCTGTTTATTTTTAAATTTTGTATGTGATTTTAGAAAAAATATACAAGTATAAAAAATATTATATCTCATTTTTTTTATATAAATATTTGTTGTTGTTTTAAAACGCTACAGCTTAATGTTAATATTTAATTTTACTAATTTTTGACATTGAACTTCAAAAAACTATTAATAAATTAAAATAATCAAATAGCAACACTGGTGCTCGTTAATTTATATCTTATGATGAAGTTAAGTTAAATTTCGTTTTGTTTAGTTTAGGATTTAGCATTATATTTGAAAAAAAAAATAGTCCGTTGCGTAAGCAATTTTTTATCACAATATATTATTTATTTATTTTTACTAATTAAATTGAAAATAATTAAATATTATGATTTTTTTTAATAAATAGGTTTTTGTGTGTATGTAATTCGTTAATTTGTTTTTGTGTGTGTGTTTTTCTCTATTTTTTTAATTGTGTAGATTATTTTAAGTCCTAAATAAATAAATTATTTTGGAGATTTTCTTTTTAATATTATTTATTGAATAAGTTATCATTTATTTCATATTAAGTTTTTCAAAATAAATTAGGTAAATGACTAGATTCAACCAGCGATGCAATAATATATTTTTTTTTGTGTTTATAAATACATATTTAATAAAAACTTTCGCATTCGTTTTATTTTTCATGTATCTAGAATGCACTTTTTAATAAATTAAATTCAAAATGCAATGCCTGTTATTGGTTGTTAAAATGTCATTAAAGGCAGTAAATGTTAATAGGTAATATTTAAGAAATTTTCGGTTAGCACACTTGGGTAATTAAGAAAATTTATTAAGGAACAGATACAAGGATCTTTGGTTTTTTTTATCAAAGTGTGGACATTTAATAAATAAGATAATAATAAATATGTATGTAGGAAAAAAAATAATAATGATTTTAAGGTAACATGAGCTGTGATACGGTTCAGAAAAATTTAAATGAATATAAAATACATGCAAGGGGAAAGTAGTAAAATCTCGATTTGGAAACAAAATTTAGAGAAAAATGTTGAATTAACATCATCCCTTTAAGTAAAAACTCATTTGGCTTTATTTTAACGCTGGTTGCAAGGAGAAAAAAATAAGTATCACGTGTCAATTTATAATTTTAAGGTTTCATCAGACTTCCGAATGAGGTAGACACTGCGGACAAAAGAGTAAGTCTACAGCTAGACACTTTTAATTAAAGTAAAAATCGGTATTATGACTAAATTCGAAAATATAAACACAGTCAGCATGATGAATTTAGAATCGTCTTAAAAATCGAATTCGAGATACAAAGAGTATCCTTGCCGTAGGCACACCATCCTCATAGAATACGTCGTGCTCGTTTCATCGTCGGTTCTCACTCAGTGGTAGTTTTAGATACACGCTTACTTAGGGAAGGTGGCAAGGATATGACTGAGTAGATGACCAAAATAGACTTTTTCATCCGTTGCCTTTCATACAGAAACAAATTTAAGTGCAAACATGCTCATAATTTAGGTTTAATTGGACCACCATTGAGCACTTTGATTGCTGGAAACTTTAAGCTTTAACATATATGTATCTCTTTTACATTCCGCGGGACGAAAGTATTACCATAATAATAGAATGTGTTTTCCAGTTTTTCCAAGTGAAGTCGTACACATGAGAGAATTTTTTAAGACAACTCGACGCATTCTACGGGACACCTGCTTTCCAAGGTGATAGGAAGCAATGCATTTGTTCGCAACGCATCAATCGCATCGATTGAGTTTGAACATTTCGGATCTCTAGAGAGTATATGTTCAAATCTCATAATTCTTAACGGTTATATTTTATACTCATGTATCTAACAGAATTTTATTTCTTAACCCAAAGCCTTTCTAACTCTGGTATAGAACTTAATGTATCAAAATAGGAGATCGAGAAGGACCGAATATGAAATGTATGCTCTTAATAGACAGAGTCAACAGCCTAGTAGTAAGAAACTCAGTCGGCAATGGAAATATGTGTTCGAAAACCTTTAACATTTTTACTTAAATGTATCACAGCTCTAGATTAAACCAATTAATTAGCACTTGTTTAATAAACACACAAAAATTCGTTGAATCATCTCCTCAATCATTCGTTTACAACACATAATGCATTCCTTAAAATAAAAAAAAATATAAAAATATCACACTTAATAAACTTTTCTCTTCAAATACACGACGACATAATTTTAAAGTTAATAATACAAATAAATACAAATATTAGTTACACCTAAAATCTTTAAAAAAATAAATAAATAAACATTAAATAGTTAAACGTGTATAATAATTTATATTTTTCGGCCAGCAAAATGCCTTTCCAAAAACTTTATTTGTTTTTTTTTTGTGTGCGCCTTTACTTTTTTCTATACACAATTAATTAGATTAGTAATAAAATCAATATGCTAACAAAATGTACTCCTTTTACACTTAATAAAAGGATTTTAAATTTATCACAATGAAATATAGTTTGTTCATGAATAAATTTTTAAATATAAAACGAAAGAATGTATCTGAATATCTTCGTTTTCTTTTTTTGTTTTTTTTTTGTAATTACCTCCTAAGGGGGGTCACCTTGTTGACGACACTCAAATTGGGGCGTTTATCTGCAAGCTTCTTACCTACTTCTGACTTGTCACCTTTGGGTGTTGGTGCTCCTGATGGATTTTTATAGTAGATATCGATTCGATTCATTTCCTTGGAACAGACGTTTCCTCCGGCCACCATCGATGGCAGAGCCTTTAGAAAACCATGCGCTCCAGTTGGAATTGGAGGAGTTGCAGGAATCGACGATCCACAGCGATTGTGTAGGAATGGCATAGAGTGCGTGAGATTTGTATGCAGCGTTAGAACCGACTCCAAATCGGTTTCCTGAGCATGGGATATGAAGTCGTTGAACAACGTGATTGGTATTTTGCCATAGTTGTCGAATGAATCGATGTACGCCTCTGTGTCTCTGTTGTACGTTTCGAGGTAGTCGCCCAATAGTTTGGCCACCATAGCAGACCTATCTTTGCTCATAACCCGATAGTTAAAAGGATTTTTGAAGAAAACCGGCGCTTTAATCCCACCATTTACGCGACTTATGAATTTTAGAATCAATTTCTCATGATAGTCACGAGGGTCTTGTGTCAATCTCTTAAGTATAGACTCTAGATACAGACCGAATGTTTGTCGCGCCTGTAGCTGCGTTAATTCGGAACCATTCTCGATCAGTTTTCGAATTTGTTTCCGCAAGCGTGTACCCTCCTCGATACACTTGGTTTCCTTCTTCTTTTGGCCAAACGAAATGGGAATGGCGGTCTCCAATACACGTTCATACCGATTCATACGCTCGTCGTAGTTGTTTTCCTCCTTACAACCGCTTCCCTTGGATTCCTTACCATACAAATTATCAAAAAGCATTTGATTGAAGTTATGCGGCATAATCATGGAGTATGTGCCCTGACCCTGTGCTGGGCTGGTAGATACCGGAATACCAGTCGAGGGATCTAGGAATGCTGAATACCTTTGCATACTGTCCTCCGTTGGAAAGATGCGAACAAAGCCACCACGCCGAGCATTTTGCAGACGCACGTTACGAATTATTCGCTGCTCCTCAGCAGTGAGCGGCACTCTTTGTTGGACGGATCCGCTTTTCTTGCCGACTCCCAATTGATCAGCTGAATTTGTACGCCGACTATAGCTAACATTGCGATAACGAGACCAAGTACTATCGTAATGAGCACGCATTAACTGACTATATGCTGGTATGCCAACCAATGTCAAAAGATCGGTTATTAGTGCTGCCTTGACTTTTGTGTCTATTGGGCTGTCAACGCCCATGGACGGCGACAAATTAATTTCCAGCAACCATGGCTTCAGCGTATCGTCGATGAGAATATCAAAGCCATACAGTTCAAAGCAATTATTGCCGTTAGGCACAAACATACGACAAGCTGATATGATCGACTGAGCCGTGGCAAAGATCGACTTGATTATTAGATCTTCAATGTTCGACATCAACTGACGCGTATCACAACCTTGACTTTTCAAGTGACGCAGTAGAGCACTTAGTGTCCATTTATGACCAACATCTTCATCCTGAGCATCACTTGACTTGATGTAGTCTGAGTGATACTTGTTGATGCTATAATTGCAGAGATGCATACAGGGGTTCCATAGATTTTCAGCATTTCGATCGTATTTCACAGTGGCCAAACGCACAAGGCCCTCCTCGTAGACGTAGATAAGAAGTGGGTCAAACGAGGTGACTAGAACATACACACGCAAATCACATTTATGCCCATCAATGCACAGGGGATCGGCAACGTATTTCGAGACAAGCACTTGTTCATCGGGACTTATTTGGTCAGGCTAAAAATTAGATATATAACTTAAAAAAATTTAACAAAATTTAAGCTTTCCTTACTGAATTCACAATGAAAATTCCTCGACCACGACTTGATGCAGCCGGTTTAACAATCCACGGTCCGCGGTATTTATTATGGGCCGACACCAGGTCTCTATATTCCATCGGCAGTATGAACGATTGTGGCACAATATCAAAGTGCTTAAATCCTCTCAAATGCTGCATCTTCTCAATATTCTTGTACAGCCGGTCCTTGCGCGTTAACTCATAAGACCTAGGATAGAGCTAACGAAAATTAACGACACTTTCAACTGGGAAAATTCAACCAAACAACGGGTCGCACTTACCTCGGAAAATGGTTCACGCGTTGATAGGGAGTGAGATTTCTTAAGATATCCGGCTTCATATGTACACCAGTCCATAGAATATTAAAATTTTGCTCACTCTCGGCTTCAGACAAACCATGTCGAATGAAAATCTTCTTCAATAACTTTGTTTCCGTATTCATAAACTTGTAAGTGATCTTTAACTTAACCGCAGGAAGATCATTTGATTCCGGCTGATCCTCATCAAGAACATTCTCTTTGTTGTCGAAAGAGTGGCTCATCTGCAATCCACTGCTGCTACCCGTATCATCACTGCGCGCGAAAAGTGTCGATCTATCTCCACTCGTTCCCATTCGTGACAAACGTATATCCTCTTCCACCTCCAGTGGATCATCACATTCGCTTGAAATCGAGGTCTCACTGGAAGATAGAGAGTCATGCAGGCGTTTCTTTGGCGACATGATGAGCTCTTTTTGATTGAGCTGCTTGAGTTCTCTACCATTGTTTCTATTATAAGCTAGGCTACTACAACTATTGCTAATAGTCTTTTGATGATTAGCATTTTTTGGCAGTGACAATAAAACTTTGGCCTTAGTACTAGAACTTTGAACTAAAGAGGGGTCCATGGGGTTTTTGGCTAAAACATTAACCGAGGACGAACTATCATTACTGCAGTTATCGAGACTTGAATTGCTGCTAGATACACCTTTCTCGTCGGCATTGTTGCCAATGTACTCATCAATTTTCGCATTTAGTATACTGGTGCGAAAAACCAGAACTGCGTCACGTGACCCAATATGACCGCTGGTAACCCATGAGTTGTCTGACGGCTTCTCAAAAGTTTTTACACTGAAACAAAGGCAAAAAAAATTGACATTTAAAAGTATAAATAAACCAAGTAAATAGAAATGAAAGTATGGTGTGGTGTGTTCTTGTGATGACCTGTGGAATGTAGCACGCAACCAATAAAATCTACTGTGAATAAGCCATGGATTAGTAGGTACTAATTAATGATGATTGACAGGAAGGAATAAGCTGTAAGTGGTGTGTTAGTGGGGCGATACAGATATACAGACATTTTTTACTCGTGCTGGGTGAGACTGAAAATAATTATAAATACAATGATTGACTGGAGTGTACTGACGACAAAGTGTGGGCACACTATTGGAGTTTAGCCCACCTATAGAAGAAATCAGTGCTAAAGGCTATCAAGTGTAAGAAGTGTGTTGTGCGTACGCCGAGGTTACTGTTGACCGCATTCGATGGGGAAAGATACTTCTGACTGCTTTTTATAGTAATCGAAGTGGGTTGCTGTTGATCTTATCAGTTATCTCTTAATGAGGTCTTAAATGAGTACGTAAATCTGCCCGTACTGTATGATTATACATTCTTTTACATTTATTATTACGAAATGTTGTGAAAAGCGGAAAAATATTTTGATGTTTTGAAGATTTAATTTTGTGTTTTGCTTTTTTGTGGACCAATATCAACACAGTTTGCAGTTAGTTTGCATGTGGCAATTGGAATGCCTAAGGAACCTTCATCAGGTGAAATATCAGGCAGTGTAGTTATATTCTTTGCGAGTTCGTCGGCCTTGCCCCGTCACCCAGCAGAGGTGAATGTTTCGACATCTCCTTAAGTGGGGGTTTGGCTTTCTAGGGCCACTTTAGAATTTAGAGAAACTGAGTCTAGCGATTTTAAAGCCGCTTGGCATGAAATTTCGATAAAATCAATCATTCTGTTTATCAACGGGCGGTTGGGCTTTATCTTCAATGTAATTTACCGTGTACAACACCCTACCGGACCAATCCATTTTCGCACTCGTACTACAGAAGGAATATTTCAAGACAGCATATTAGAGATGGTTTTTTGTCCATTTTCGAAAGCCTGTCCTTGATATTTAGACAATTGTAAGTCAATTCCTTTGCGCAATTGCACTTACCGCTTTTCTTTTTAAGGTTATGAAAAAGCTAATTAATCATCAGGCATTAACGGCCCTAGCTTTTCCGGGATTTTGAACAGCGACCTCTCGCTTAGTGTCCAACGTGCTTAAGCCATTGCACCAACATATTGAAAGAAAATTCGTTGGTAATTTTCTATTCAGTGCGGATGTTGTCTTTTTTTGAAAACATAATATTTTTTATTCTATTTCACAAAGATGGATCGATTTAATAGAAAATATTGGATCGTCACGGGCTATGGAAAACGAGATAGTTTACGAGAATAAATGCCATATAAAGAGTGGTTGAACTTGATTTTAACTGTAAAAGTTTTTTAATGTCTTCAATTTGATAAAAAGTATTAACTGCAATAAACATACATATGTTAAGATACGTTACATATGTTTTCGGACATTTCCTGTTACATATGTTCTCATATAAAAGACGTTATTGGATTTATTTGCATTAATATTTTCAGACTCTTTGCTAAATACCAAATATTGGAGCAAAAAATTGATTACTTGACGCCGGCCTCAGACACCGTAGGTCCTCGAATAGAAAAAACCATAATATTGAATCTGTTTACCTAAAGCTTCCTACTTTCAAAAAAACAGGGGATATTGATCACCAAAGTCAAAAGACTTAAGATTGATTCAATTTGACCTAATAACAAAAAGTAAGTTGATTAAGTAAATGTCGGGACTAATGCGGAACATGGATTGTGGCGGGACATAGGTCTGAAATCGGAATAATTTTGTAAATAATTCTTTTAATATTCGGATATCATATTCCATCTAACAACTACCCGCATTCATATCTGGTCCGAAGCTACAACCGATGATTAATAATGATTGATGATTAAGACATCACAAAGTGTTAAAAAGAAATAACCAAATGCCTTCAATTCCTATCAATTCACCCATAAGCCTATTTTCGGACTTACAGTGAAATATAAACACTTTTTTAGTTGTACAACACGAAAGTGGATACAAGATAGTTTACAGTAATCCAATACGGACGTAAATCTGTATCTCGTTATGTTCTCTAATCCCACATTTTATACCTCTGTTTTCTAATTCATTATTTCAGTGTCAATATTAGCCGTAAGAAGCTGCCCATAAGAGCACTGTCACCAATCCTGTGGTCCTTGGTCATCGATGGTTTGCTTGCAAGATAAAGCAAGTTAGGCTACAATACAATTACATTTCACAATATGTTTAGCATTTTGAAAATTAGTTTCCAATTTTAACTACTATCAAATTACATTCCAAGTACATGTGAAAGTATCTGTTTAACTTTATTTTTTACAATCAATAAATTACCGTTTAGTTTTTTTTCTTTTCAGTAACTCAACATTTGTCCGCGATATGTCAAAAGAGTTTCTTGATTTTTTTAAGCGTTCATCATACGACCGCCTTAAGTAGGAGTTAAACACGGCATCGCCATATTTACATTTGCCACAATTTTGTATAATTATAGGAAAAATAAATAAAGAATTCTTTTTTAGAAAACAAAATAATAAAACATGAAAAATCACACATCGAAGAAGAAACTCTTACCAACGGCAATTTAGGTTTTGTAGAATACTTACATTCTATTCGATGTTTCTGTGTTACGGTCTGAGGAAGGCATGCCGGTCCTGGAAGCAAATGAAAATTAATAAAACAACTGCAACAAAAAAATTAAAAAATAAATAATAATTCAAACTTTGGAGAGTATAAATTTGAAAGCAATTTAACAAACCTAAATGGAAGGCATGCAAAGCTATAAAATTGATTATGAATTGTTTTGTTTTATGAGGTAATTTGATCACGTGATGAAGGAGAAATTATTAATTTGGTGTTTATAAACTCAACACGAATGCATTAGGCAAAGAAGAGCGATCATGGTCGCGAGTATGTATTTCAAAGCTCCAATAAATTGCGTGTTTAAAAAAAACTTGCAAAAGAAGTAATTGTGTGCTAAGAACATGGAAGTATATTATAAGGAATGAGTTTGTTTTATTTTGTTTGATACGTGAGTAGCGTCTGCTAAAGAATTAGAAGAATTGCGGTAGAAAACTGCTTAAACTTTGGTTTGCAAAACAAATGTGCTCAAGGCTATTAACTTAAAGGACAAAATTCATTCTCCAATTTTTGTTAAACCTGCCAGTTCCACTATATGGCTCTGATTAATGGGTGTAAAGTAACAAATGAGTTAGTTTCGACTTATATTTGGTCCTGTGTGTGAGGAGCAATAGCAATAAACAATAATAAAGTAAACATGACACTGCTACTTTTAAAGATTTCTTTGAAGTTATAAAATGTATTCAATCATGCAAAAAATTTCGGCCATAAAGAAATCTTAAGATTGTTATTGCAAATGCAAATGGAATATGTCGAGTCTCCTTTTTGCCCATTTTTAAGTTTTAAAGACTCCTTCCGCCATTTATTTATTCACAACCGGCTGTGCAGTTTGTCTATTCATTAAACACGAACCGCGCGCTTTTCAAATTATAAGCTTACGATAAAGTCCAGGGCCAATAACCAAGGCGATATGTCCACACTTTATGAAATTCATATGGATGGCATGCATGGTTTCATCCCCGTGATTTTGTGCATGCGACTTACCAAAACATCTCCTCCGTATTTGCCGTTGGTCTTGTTATTTTTACGCTTTTTAAGGCTAAGCCAATTAATTTAATACAAGGTGGATGTAGGTTTTTCATTTACTGGACGTAGGCTCTCTTTCTGCCCAAGCACTGTCTACATCTGTTTCCCCTCTAGGAGCTTCATAAATGATGCTTAAATACATCGACTTTTTACTGCGCTTCAGTGAAAATATTTCCTTTGCTGTTTCGAATAGCCTTTGCTCCGGCATTTAAAATCAGAACAACAGCTGTCGTTTTTAACTCTGGCCTGACTCCTCGACTGCAGTTAATAGTTTAATAAAAAAATGTGCAATCGCCCAAAACTCAATTTTGCGCAAATATAATATTAATTTTTGGATTTTTAATTATGAAAAATTGGCCAACAAAGCAGTAAACAATCAGCAAAGTAAGAATCAAGAATCGCCCAATTTTTATTGGCAGATTATACATTTTTTTGGTTTTGATTTTGAGCACAGCCCAGAATAGCAGCTCTTTTTTTTATAAAACCTCCGAAAGATGTTTCGACCTCTTCTTCCTTCTTCTGGCTCGGTACCCTTTACTTGCGTTCCAATGCAGCGATTTCGTTCGTGCATTTTCTGTCACCGATATACCTGTCTTCAATATACACTTATATCATAGAAAAAAGCAGTGTGGCTTAGTTTCCCTAGCATAAACTAACCATAATTTTTCACTGGCCAAAATATTGACATTTCCTTCAAACATCATAAATACTTTAAATTGTATGATTAAAATTAGGGATTACATTATCCCTTTATGAAATAAAGAAATCGATGTTTCTCCCTTTCTACATTATACCACGGGCTATTTCTCGGTCTCACCTAGGGTGATTTTGCCTATACTGGGATTTTCGGCGTTGGGGTTCTACGTCAGTTCGCAGCTTCTTTTCCTTAAACAATTGAGATTTGGCGATTAAAAATAAAAATGAACATTACGCGTCCAACACACTAACCCACAGAAAGGATGTTTGCCTATCAGAAAGTGTGCACGTTCAAGATTTAAGATGGCTCATCGTTTATAGAATTGTTAATTTTCCTAACTATTTTTGAACTATCTGCAGAATACCGGTTCTGTGTAAATTTTTAGACATAGAAATGTAGTTGAAATCGCTTCGTCCATGGAGGTCGTTGTTTCATTTGAAATTGTTCATTCAAGTTTTATTAAAATCATCTTGCTGTCGAGATATTTAGGCCGCTGTCGGTGCCATATTATTTCTATAGATATACTTGGTACACTTTCGGTTACGATTGTTTACGAAACACATGTACTTCAATCAGTCCCTGATGAATTGTTCGGAATTTGCAGGAATGCGACGGGAAAAAACTACATACCGAGTCTCGGTGAGAACAATCAGTAGTGGATCTCTATTCACCTCATGCGGTAGAAACAAATTTACGGCTTAGAAGGATATTTTTCATGCTCATCTCTTTTCAACTAAAGGCTTGAAGCAATGTCAGCAAAAATATACCAACAAGGAAGGAAATGAAGGCTGCATCGGTATACTATGAGTATAGCTTAAAATACCGAATACAAATACCGCGCCGATAATTGCTTAACAATTGGCACTCAGGACTTTCTAGCTTTATAAACATACGATTTTCGGAAATGTGTCTAATTTCGTTCTTGATTTTTAGACACTTCCAGACACAATTTTCTTACATGTATGCTCTTGACTCAAAACATGACTTTAGGAGCTTAGAACTTTATTGCTTAACACGGCAGAATAGCATGTATTTGCCAATGCTAATGCATTAGAAATGGGAAAAAATGCGTTGTCATTCTTACCAGTATAAAATGAATACTTTTTGCCATATATGTACGTATGCATGTACAAGGTACATACGTTAATTTAACATAAAAATGTGAGTCTTTTTAATCGAATCTAGGTATTCCAACCATGCGAAAAAAGTACCTTGTCGCTTTGCAACTCTGCTCCATTAAAGGAAAGCAAAGCAACCAACAGATGGCCATTAAAACAAACATTTTATCTTTCGATGGGCATCTATAGATAAACAACATACTTATGTGACAAAAAGCGTTAACAATCATTTCTGATGACTCCCATAAAAGAGAAACACACGTTCTATTATTGCAAAGCAAAGATATAACTACCAATATTCAAAGAATAAGTGAACAACACTTTGCAGTCTATAAGAAAAAAAAACAAAAAAAAAGGAGAATACAAGTAGACAACTTAGTAGTTAGTAGATATAACAAGTTTCTGTCTGTCGTTATATTATAACATATAGATATACTTGAAAGAAATTTATTTAATAGAAGCCATGAGTGGAAATGCCCAAGGCAGGTCAATACATCCACATTATTATACCTATGATTTTGTAAAATGCTAATTTATAATACTTACTCATATGTTTCTCTATATTTACGGGTCTAGACAAAGTTGTTGGTCAAGCTGTGTGTTGATTCAGAATGCAAGAGTATGTTCCTTTCTTTTTATACCCTATCCTAAGGGTATATTAATTTTGACACATAGTTTGTAACACGCCTTAATATTCGTCGCAGACCCCTAAAAGTATATATATTTATGATCAGGACCAAAATCTAAGACTATTTAGCAATGTCCGTCCGTCCGTATCAACTTTTGAGGCCTTTAAAATTATGCTAGGAAGCTGAAATTATGAACATATACTCCCTAGGGTTCCGAAATGGTAAAGTGTTAAAAGTTCTTGAATCCGCCCACTGCCACGCCCACAATTTAGAAAAAACCGTTTTAGGGCTAAAGTTAGAGAGATAGAGTGTTAGAACCTGCACATAAGTCTGTCATATAAAGTTTTTTTGCCACGCCTACTTTTTGTGTGCGTTTTTCACTAAAATGCTGTTTTCTTCGAAAATTTTCATAGAAATCGAAAAAAAATGTTTAACAATATATTATGCCAATATTTTTCTCAATATATCGCCCATACAAAGTTTTTGTCCACGCCCACTTTTTGGGGGCGTTTTTTGAAAAAAAAAATTTTTTTTCTATAAATTTCATAGAATGAAATAAAATGCTAGCAATCATCTTCCTAATGCTTTTTTTCTTTGGGGTACATAGGGATAAGGATAGGGTATCATACTGTTCGCCCGAAGCGGACTGTAGCCTTTCCTTATGTTTTTATTTCAATTTGTTAACACCTCTGACATTACACTTTCAACTTTTAGACAGTTTTTTAAGATGACCTGGAATTTTCATGCAAACTATGTCATGCAGCAATACTATTACATACGAGTACATATCATTTTGTTGGATAAGGTCCAAATCGATTTCCAACACTGCCAAATACATAAGCGATAATTAATTCCATGGTTGGGTTGGGAATGCACACAGTTAAAAGTGAATAAAAAACAACTGTTGTTTGGTCGAAATATCACTGTATATTTAAAGCAACAAAATAACAAGAAAAATTTAAAATAATCTTAGAAAACTTTTGGGAAACAATTAATATAAATAATTACAGCACAGATAACATAGGTCTAGTCCGAAAGAAAAATAGGCAGTAGCCATACAATTAACCCAATTGTAGTCGTCGATCCTTTTGTTGCTACATAATAAATCACTATAATACTCTAAAAAAACACGTGTCATGTCGCATTTCATTTCACACATGGGAATTGTAATTTTCTTTAAAGATACCCAATCTTCTTTTTGAAACGGTGATTTTCAGAAAAACCAGCATGATGACGAATTGGTGTTAGCACAGCGAACAAAAGTATGAACGCATTTTGAATACAATATATGAAATATGAAAATAAACACGTTAGATTATCAATTACGCACTATAACGTTTTTGATTGTACCTACATTGGAAGGCTTCTGCTTTCATTTATTAATGTGCATAGCAGTCAGTCGGTTTCCGAGGGATGCCTGATTAATTAATTGCATTTTATACAAAGAATTTGATTTTCAAGCCTTGATTTCGAATATAGAGGCACTCGCTTTATTGGATTAGCTTTTGTATCTATATATTCTTTCTCTTTCTTTATCTGTTTTTGCTATCAAAAAATGCAATTCAGAATGTCTTTATTCTGTGTTCTCAAAGCGAAGAGTGATGCCTTGCGTTTCTAACTAATGTGTGTGCATAGGAACGCAAACTATTGCTGTATTGGGAGAAGATGGACCTGGGACCCCTCGCTTAGTAGCATAATACACTGACCACTAATCCACTGCAAAAAATTTATCAAGTACAAAAGTAGAAAATCAATTTGAAAAATCGTTAGTAAATTTTATTGTTTCGCTACAATTAAAATACTGAATAAGTCTTCGGAAACAAAAATTATTTTATTTCAGATATCGGTACTTTTTATGATTTACTTGTTATTGCGAAACAGTTTTTGTATAACAAAATTTGTTTAACATTTAGTTTTGGTGTAATCTACTCAAATTGAAGCTATTGCCGTCTGTTCTTTAACTCGAAGGACAAATCGCAAGCTCTACAGAACCCTTATCCTGCCAGTTCGATAAGCAGAAAAGCAGAATTAATACTGAGATCCTTCGAAGGAAAAAATCTTCGACGGATATTTGGTCCCGTGTGGGAGGAGGGCGAATGGAGGAGAAGACACAAACACGAACTCTACTTGTGGATGTAACGCTTCCGATTATAAAATATAATGTCAAATAGGAATCAAAGAGGAGACGCCATTTTTGCCTAACACTTAGCAGAAACCTTTTAAGCCGTTGAGGGTCAAGAGAATTTTAAGCATTTGTCAATTTTGATTAGTTGATTTATGTTTACTTTCAATGCGTTGTTGATTTTGAAAAATTTTGACCTAATTTTGCAATATGGACATTTTTTACTTTTTAAACATGCAGCCGCATATTCGGAAAAAACTGAGTTTCTAGTCACAGGATCATTCAATGTGTACAGCAGTTGTAAGTCCTATATTTACATATGGAGGAATCATTTGGTAGCAATCCACAAAATAAGTTACTTACCTTGAAAACATGAAAAGGTGTAAAGTACCTAAGCGCTGATTAAGTTCAACCCCCATCTGCTGCCCTTAAACCTATATATTCATGAATCTGCAGCAAAAAGGAATCTTAAAATCAGCCAGCCAGCCTACTTTTGGAGGACGACTGATGAATTCGCCCATTATGATGCTATAATTTTAAACAGCTGCCTGGGCTCATTGGTGTCCTTTGACTACGCGATTTTCAAATTTTGATTACGGTGGGAATACTTACTTGACACCATAAATTAAAAATACATATTCCTGATGACGACCTATGTATAGGCTGCGGTAAATGAAGAAACACATGAGGATACCTTCATAAATAAGTAAACGGAATTATTTTAGCCATGACCATACCGATCCAACTTATATCACTCTTAACTATATTTTTACGCATATGGGAAACTACCGGATGGTTAGAGATATTAAACGGATATGTACATTTGTGAACCTCGATCGGCATTACAATGGGTCAACAATGACTTGAGTGTAATGAGGAAGCAAAATCCCCGCCTATCCCCACCTGCAATTTAACCTAACCTTCTTCACTCCATTTAAATCGACGAGGTTATGATAAGGGTTATGGGGTTCACAACACTTCCATTTTACTTCATACCTACTGGTCCAACGGATGTTTGCCGGTTTGACCTATAAAACCATCTACAGACCATAAACAGAGTTATATAATGTATGGTGATATTCATAACAATTAACAATTATGTTCAAATAACCGATTGTAGACTTATGTATATCCCACTACCTATATAATCGTGGATTATATTGCGAATGTTTAACCGTGTTTAACTTTTTAATTAAGATGGCTACTTAACAAATACGTGATGATCGTATCAACTAACAATGAAAGTGAACAATATAGATTTGCTGTCGCTCTATGTCTTCGCAGTGCGAACTTTGGAATATCTTGAATTTTTTTCACATCTCGCACAACAAAACATAAATTACAATCACTTTCGGTAAAAATAAAATTTCATTATAATTATATTTAAAATCAAAATAGATAACTGAATAATACATACTTGCGAATTTTAAATGTAGAAAACAATACAAATTATACAAACAAAGCCTCACTTAGTACGACTAGTTTTCAGTCTAAAGAAATCCGATCAAGTTATTATAATTCTTGACTTTCACTGCCACACACACTGAACAAACTTTAGACAATTGTTTTATGTTTTTATTTTGCCGCTAATTCTTGAAATGGAAAATAATTATAACTTAGTAAAAAATAAAAACCACAACGCGACACGAAAGTTCAAAAGAAAAAAAAGCCAGACACCAAAATAAATACACACGTATACTCGTCGATTACTCATCCACTCTCATCGCGCGCGGATACAATTTCAACATAACACTTGGAAGCAATCTGAGTGACTGACTGAGCATATAAACAATCGCTACCATCAACAGCGGCAGCAAAAGCCAGTAATAATCGAAAACCACGAAAGAAGAATCGTAGTCGGAGCTTGGATTCAGATCCCAAACAAATGAGGCGCTGCCGTAGCCGTCGTTGTGCCCCATGTGGGGTATGGTATGAAGCATCACACCGCATACATAGACTATTTATGCGACCGCACGCAAATGACTCATATTTTACTTTATGGAATTGTTCTATCGCCACGTTAGCCAGCGAACATAGAAATTATGACAGAGCAGAACCACTAGAAAGGGTTACAAGTATATATTCGGCTGGCTGTCTGTTTGAACTTTTGAAATAACTTAAGCTGAAGGCATGCAAGAAAACAGACTAACCCCTTCAGTAGCTGCCACTGCGTGCTTCCGGATAAGTTCGCATGAAAGTAAATGAGACGATAAAAAAAATAAGCCGTCAAACATAATCAATTTTTTTAGTGGTAAACAGGTAATTTTGCGCTGTTATTTAGTCTGTGCAGTGCAGATAGCTACTCCCCTAAAACAAACCATAGACTCAATTGAAACATGTCCTCCCGCGTACCGTAGATACCTACTTTACTCAAACCAGGCCATGTCCAAGTCTTTATATTAGTATACCACCTTGTAAGAGAGTGACAATATACAATTAATTAATTAAGGAAGACTCGTACTCGTGTATAAAGGGTTGCAGCAGGCTGTGTTTTTCGTTTGCCGGCTTCGCATTTCAATTGCAATAATTGTCGTGACAATAGAACACAAAATTGTTCCTACCTTGTGTGTCATATAACCATATGTGTCTTTTGATAGCACATAAATGTAGTTACGAAATCCTGAATCCAAGGGATAGCATACCCGCTGTTGCATAAATGTACAAACGTTTTATGATGTCAACAACGCACGCAATGTCGATGGTACGGTGCCTGCTCCCTAGAATAAAATTTGGAAAAGTTTAGGGCTTATTATGCACTGTTGAACGAATTCCAGAAAACAACTATATTGTTTTAGTAGAGCATAATGATGAACGTTTTTGTTTTTTATTATAAAACAGATGCAAATTTTGTTCTACTTAAGAAATAGTTACGTAGATTATCCTGTTCTTCCTTCATGCCTTGTTTTATCGGTTGCTGTCGTATTATAAACGTTGACTTAATATTGATTAGAGAAAAAATAAATTTAATAACCAAAATGTTCTACTTCACATTTGATGGCAAACAAATGGTGACACCTATTATTTTCTTATTTCACTTCGCATGTTATTGCTGTATTGTTGCCTAAAATGATACTCGTTGATTCACTGAAAGCAGCTTTAGGCAGGACTTTCGACCTTCGTTTTTATTCGAAGTGTCTTGACAATGTAACTTTTGACGCAGTATGTGCAGCTCCACTAGAAGACATGGTCTAAAAGAATCACGAGCAATGTAGGAGAGTAGTAAGATGGTTCAGATGCGGATTTCGGTCGGTATGTAATTATAGAGGTGAACAGGAGCTGCCAACAAGTCCGTGTTGTTTCTCCATCGACTTTTTGCGAGAAGAATGAAATTGACAGGTTAGTCTCAGCTTCTACTAAGAGGCTAGGCACATCGCAGCTAACAAGGGAAACTAAATATCTCACTAAATATCGACATATAGTCTGAATGATAGTACAATGGACCTGTAGTTGTAGTAGGAACCTCCGACAAAAAAAAAATAAATATCGACATCCCTAGTAAGGAACTCCATTAATGACTGGGTCTTCAATAGACACAATATTCCATGGCACGATTCTTCGGGCTCTGCGGGCCGATCAAACCAGTTCTTTACTAAAAGGAAGTATCTTTTGAAAGTACAATAGCCATTTCCTGTGTATGGGTGCTTATGTGATTGTACAAAGCCGACAAAAAAACAAAAAAACTCAACCCTACTCCTTCTGAAAGGTACAACCAATAAGCATTTCTTTCAAGACATTTTATGCGTTTTGTCAGAATTCATTAATAAGCCTGAACAGATTCTGCAAAGCCTGGGCCAAATAAATCTTATGGAAACACACAAGCCAATCCTACCCTAAACTTCTGTTATTTGGTGAAATAAGCTTTCCCTCAAATATGTCATTAATTATATTTCGAAACTCTAAGAAACGGTATGTTTGGATTGCAGCATTAGCCTTTTTTCGCCTGACTTTGGAAATTGAATAGCGCCGGAAATGTTAAACACACTGTGTAATATTACAAATACAAATATAAGTTATTGCGCTCTAATTAAAAATCGAAAAATGAGGTTTGCTTTTTAATATAATTTTTTTTTTCTTCAAACCGAAGCTTTTGCAAATAAATTTGATGTTAGCGCAACCCGCTTAAGCGTACTATCGTGTTGTAAGCGTATAATTACGCATTTATTACTTGTTATGTACGCTATAGTATTAAAAATAAAAAATAGTTACTTGATAACTTTAAATGAGATTCTTTAGGACTTCGTTAAGGCTTAAACTTTCTCGACTAAAGATCCAATAAAAACATGAGAATCACAAACTTGTCTTATGAAATAATTGTTGTCATATGCAAGAGGCCTACCCTCGGGCATACCCCTGAAGTATATTTTCTTCTTTATGGTGTGCCGGGTTTAAATCCGCGCAAATACCTCCTTAAATTTAGCCAAGTTAGAAACAAGTTGATTTACTTAAAGTAATTTCTCACTAAAAGTAATTTCTCATCAAAAGTGAATAGTGAATAAATAGTCACATATTTGTATAAAATAACTTTACTTCTAAAGTTAAAATAAACATAGTCTAACTATAAAGTATTTCTTGGGTAAATTTACAAATTACGGGTGAAAATATTTCCGAGTCTCTATGGGAAATAACTTCACATATCTAAGCAAGTAAGTAGTAAGTAATTCATAAGTTATTTCCCATTTAAAGTTATTCGTGCAACACAAGCGTTCTCATTTTAGCCTCTCACCATCAACTCCTACAACGTGGTGACTGCTGGGTGCCTAGTACATCGACAGGAGATGGGGTAGCCAACTCCAGTGGAAGGTCGTTAGTGGCTGCAGACGAAGGGGGGGGAGGGCCATCTCACTAACGAACTCGCTTCTGTTACCGGATGGCAGCGGACGAATTCAATAGAAGAATCAACGGCGGCATCCACAGTTCCAGTTAGGTTGAACTATAGTGCTTTCCCAATATGAGCTGCTTCGACATATTTGTAGCCCACGTCGATAGGGATCCCCAACACTAAGCTGGGGTGTTGATAAGAGTTGGTGGCGGATGAACCCTTAATGGGCCAACGACAGCACTCAAATCCCCAAAGTGGGTTACTACCACTACCACAGACGCCAACAAGCAGTGGTCTCAGTATGGTTCATCAAGGATGAAGCCGAAACCACCCTAGGATACCAGCCACTGCAGAGCAAAAGAACGTGGTATGATGATGTATGCGTATACCGGAAAAAGGTGAAGAAGATGCTCACATTAGAACGCTGCAGAGGAAAAAAAGAGCAGCGAAAAAAAAGGCCAGCAAGGGTTGACTACCGAGCCAGGAGACGGGAAGAGAAGATCCTGCGTATGAAGAAAAGAGAGCACGCAGTCTCCCAGCTCAAGGAAATCGGAGTCTCGCGACCGAAACAAAATCCGGAAGTTTTATAAGAAAGCAGCTGCTAACGATCCTATGTCTTACAAGAACTATCGAGGCATATCCTTGCTTAATGTCGCATATAAGATCCTATCCAACGAACTGTGCGAACGTCTCAAATCTTCACACTAAGGCAAATCCAACGAGTTTCAAGTCGAGACACACCATCTCTTTATCGACTTTAAAGCCGCATATGACAGCATTTATCGTCAGGAGCTTTTTGTGGCGATGACCGAATTCGGGATCACGTCAAAACTGATCCAGATGTGTCGCGTGACACGTGGCAGCAGCTCATCTGAACTTTTTCAAACATGCACCGGATTTCGGCAAGGAGATACGCTGCCGTGTGATTTCTTCAATCTTGTTCTTGAGCAGATAGTACGCAAGCCAGGTGTAACACGGAAGGCACTATCTTTAACAGATCAGTCCAGCTGCTGGGGTATGCGGACGATATAGAAATCATAGGTCGATTCCAGCGTGCCGTGATAGAGGCTTTCACGGCTATTGAAGAAAATGCAAAACCAGTTGGGCTTGAAGTGAATAAGGACAAGACTTAATATATGCTATCAACAAACAACCATCTGTACACCGACTAGGACAAAATGTCACTGTTGATAGCAGCAACTTTGAGGTGGTTAAGAAGTTCATCTACTTCGGGGTAAAGATCAACTCCACAAATGACATCTTAGTGGAGATCCGTCGAAGAATTACCCTAAGAAACCGCTGCTACTTCGGTTTGGCAAAACAAATGGGTTCAAAACTCCTGACTCGAAGGATAAAGTGCATGCTCTAGAGAACCCTTATCCTGGAAGTTCTGCTATATGGCGCCGAGTGCTGGACTATAGCAGGAAAGGAGAGTTAATACTGGGATCCTTCGACGGATATTTGTTCCTCTGTGCGAGGACGGCGAAAGGAGAAGATGTAACCGCGAACTCTTTTAGCTTTACCAAGATGTGGATGTAGTCCAAAAGGCCAAGAAACGTCGACTACATTGGCTCGGCCACATCGAGCGAATGGGAAACAACGCTCCAGCCAAGAGGATCTTCGAATCCCAGCCCCCAGGTTCGAGACGATATCCGTCGCGTATGCCAGAGCGCTTAGTCTGAACAACTGAAAGCAGCGTGCCCGGGATCGCAGAGGATGGAACGGCAGCCTTGTCTGCCGTGTCTCAGGTAGGGACTCTTCAAGGGTCGGGAGCTCTTTAAGTAAGTAAGTAAGTAAAGTTATTTTCTGTGCAGAGTTATTTTTCTCTTGATTTATTAAGATTGGATATGAAATCCGTAAAATGTATACAATTTAAAAAAAAATACTGTAGTATAATTAAACATAATCTCCTCTTATTTTTTAAATTCCCTTTCTTTAAATACCTTATAGCAATGTTTCCATAACTATGCGTTGCGGCGCTATTTTGAGGGCGCCGTGAGATGGTTCTTTATTTCTACCTTTAGCAGCATTTACATAGTATCACTTTTGATGTACA
Organism: Ferdinandea cuprea; assembly: GCA_963576555.1. Classification (NCBI taxonomy): domain Eukaryota; kingdom Metazoa; phylum Arthropoda; class Insecta; order Diptera; family Syrphidae; genus Ferdinandea; species Ferdinandea cuprea. The sequence goes on from OY754959.1 coordinate 40,351,117, forward strand.
CCCAAAGTGAAGTTATTAGAGTGAAATCATCCAGAGCAATCATCTTTTTTTACAGAATTTTATTTTATTCAGTTTTGTGCTTTCACCTCTTATGCACACTGCCACTGTCTATTCTTTGTGAAGTGGGGGATGTGAAATCAATAGGGGATGGTACAGAAATCAACGGAGCTTTTTGTTCATACATTTTTACTGTCCCTTCACTTTGGATGATTCATCGGATCGATGGACGACTGTTTCAACAAAATTTGGTAAGATGTCATTATGTTTCATTGTCTGCTAGAGCTAGATCCATGTAGGTATCTTCGCGTCGCAAAAAATATATAGTCTGATATACAGACACGTTCTACACGTTCTTGGGAATGAAACTCATTCTCATGAATTATTCTTAGTCACAACGTCATAGTTTGTGTAAAATTTGTTACCTGATACAATAAGTTTTACAACTGTTTTGTTACGTATGTTTTGCAAATTAAATAAATTTTAAAATCAATTCAAAATTTTAAATTGTTGGCATGTAAATTAGGTAGAGTCCATAATTAACATAAATATATGTACACCTTTCAGTGTTAAATTTATCATAAATACTTACGTGCATTTTAACTAAATTAAAAATAAAAATCGAATTACATTTTTATTAATACCATCATCCGTGTCCTCCTCTACACCTTAAACCAAAATATCAAATCAACCTATTAAACGGTACCAATGAATACTAGAATTTTTTAATATTCTTATCATAAATTCGTTGCTTTCAAACACACTCTCGCTATTCAGGCTGAATATAACTTATTCGCCCAACAATATTGTTGAACTCTTTTCCAATTACGAACACTGCTGTGGAAATAGAATTGGCGAACGGAAAGAATCGTTTAACGCCACCAACATTGAATTAGTATTCAATTCCACATTGCATTACGGTGTTCCATTTACGGCTCATGATGACTTTGATGTGGATGAAGCCATATAATTGACTGCAGTCTGTTTCAATTCTGGTCACGATTATTTAATTCTGAACCTCTTTTGGAAGGCAATTTATTGCTTAGTTTAGAACCAACAAAGATGTGCTTCTGAGCTGAGGTGGGGTTCTGCGGAAATCACTTTCTTTGATGTGTGCTTCCTAACAGCACCTTTATTAATTTACAACACTTCCATTGTTGCACGTTATAGAATTCATATACTTACGTCAATTTACTTTTCCAATTCCAAATGTAATGTCATTCATTACTATTCAAAACTTACGTCTTTGTCGTCCTTGGAGAACCTTTGTAATTTGCACGCTGCCTATGCAAAAACCCAACAAAGTTATATGTATATGTATGTAGATATGGCATGAGTGTTGCTATAGATATGCGACGGAACATTTTATACAAAAAAAAATGCAACAAATATTTGAAAAAGGAATGGGTGCGAGTTAAATGTGACAAAACTAGAATGACAACTTGAAGCAATGAGTGAGAGGAAAACAGAACTCAATTGCACGTGAAATACCTTTCGCATTTTGCACATGATTTTTGGCAGTTAACATTTGTTTCAGAGCTGGATTTTTCCCTAAACATTTTTTCGTGATTAGCTGGAAAAAAAGGAAATAGACATATACATAAAAAGTACATTAGCAGACATGTAACATCATAACACATATGTAGTTTTATGAACGTGATGAAGAGAATGATTGACAGATATCATGGTAAATGTCTAGGTCCAGGTTAAATTTGATACATAAACTTGGATGCACATTTTATACAATAAAAAATTAATAAGGCCCGATCGAATAACATTACAAAATATTAAAATTTATATTGGAATATTATATAATTTAATATTTATGGTGCACCTTGCAGTACGCAATAAAGTTGTGTAAATGTATAGGTAAACAGAATACATTGCTATCGGCAGCCGTCACACTGTAAAACTTACTGTCGAACATTCACCAAAAAAAAAGTACTTGTGCACATACAAGCTATGTACCTAAACCATCATTACTCCTAATACGAACTGTTTATATAAAAATATAATAAATCGCGATATCTTCGAAAACTATACAAGCAATTCAGTTTTCCAAGGGCCAAGGAAAGCTATTTTCTTATATCCCTACTAGCTTTATTAAAAACCCTTAAGACCTTTGCTCGCCGGCTCTATGAAAGCAAAAACTACTCATGAAATTAACTAGTGAAGCAATTTTTACTTCCTAAATCTTATGCTATTTTATAATTTTATTATCTTATTTATATTTTTCATCTTTTGAATGTTCTTTGCACATTCTTTCACGACTGCCTTCGTTCATAAATCCAACTCGAACGTAATATATTTGTTTTTTTTTTTTATATTATCTCACTCTTACATCTTTAAAATCATTGACGGCAAAAATGCATGCGTGGCTATGTAAACCAGCCATTAGACTTTAAAGAAACTGGTCTAAAAATTCATATTTTCCAGTAGCAATGGTTAGCGAGAGCAAGAATTAAAAAAGATTCATATCACATCCGAAACTAGCAAAAAGATTGATTGCAACTTTTAAATTAGATTATACAGCCGAATCCTATTCGCGTGAATCGCATATTCGATTCACCCATCCGACTCCCTTTCTCTGTAAACTTTCATTCTGATATGCGTCGGATGAATGCGATCTCGCTGCACAAGTAAACAGTATTACCGACATTTCCGACGTGAATCAGATTCACTTCTGCGGATAGAAAAATTTTGATTGGAAAGAACAATAGGGCTGATAGTCTCTTATTTGCTATTAACTATCGTTTAATATCGATAGTTTGCATTATATTTCTCCGTCTACATGAGCGGTCCAAACCAAATTAAAATAGAATTTCATTCGTTTTAATATTGGCAAATGAGTGCACAACTGGCTGGACCTAAGATTCGAAGCATATGATTTTGACAATTAAAAATGATATGTATTCCACCCGTTATATGGCTTAAAGAAAGATGCATTTGTAGTGAGGTGAATGAGAGACTAGTTTTAATTAAATAAGTCCCCAGATATAAAAATGTCATCATGACGAGCTAACTATGCCTTTGAGACCTTTCTAGCAAACAAGTCAAAATATATATCAAATATAAATCGATGCATATGATAATTAGTAGTTAAAGTGCTACCGTTGTTTACCAAGTGATTCAATTGTTTTCGGGCGTACATTTTTTTTTCAATGTCTCATATGACCAATACGCCGCGTTCTCTGCTATTTTGACAGTTGAAAGAACTCTTCCTTTCTTAGATCGTGATATAAATAACTGAGCGATCCACACGAATTATTTATATACAGTTTTTTTTAATGTACGCGCACTAAAGTGATTTTGGATACCCTTATAATGAAGTAACACAGTGCGGGCATTTATTAACGCAACTCCTCGATTTTCGCAACACTAAAGTCGTAACACGTCTTGACTCTATAAGTGCAACTTTTTAAAATGTTACCTTGATTAGTGCAACTTCTTGTGTTTATTCATGTGTTTTTATGTTCTCCTTTTGGTTCTATTTTACCATAATATTCTACAATGTTTCAGACACCAAACCGTCTTATTCTACAAGATTTCCCAACATTTTCATTTTTGACGAATGGGCTTCTGACATGAGAGAAGTATGTTAATTTTTGTAGTTTTCCACTTTCGTTTTCTTACTTAAAGAAAATGTGTTCAACAATAATGATTTGTTTTAGTTTCAATAATGTTTTTTATTAACATTTTGATTTTCGTTAACTTAACTTAAATTTTTTATTTACTGCTAGGTTCCAGAAATCGAGTGAAATGAAATCGAAACCGATATTGCAAGTCGAGTGAAATCATTTTCAGTGTTCTATATTTCAACCGATTTTGTAACTTTATTTTTTTATTTTGGGTTCGCTGGTAAATTATTTTGTTGTTCACGTGTTTTAAAGTATAATTAATGAGTGCTGTGTTAAATGCTGCGAGATTGCAGACTGAAAGGTTTAAATACACACAAGAAAAAATAAAAAGACGAAAGCTGAGAGATATATCTGATCCCCTTGAAATTGGAGAGGCAGCGTATGTTATAAAAGCTGAAAACGAAAGTTCAATTGTCATTGATTGTAAAATTAAATATTTATATACTACCGTCTAAATAAATGAGCATTCATAATGGTTCTGCAAATTGTGGAACCTCACCTTTAGAGTTTTCTTGGCATATAAAATTTCCAAAAGTCAATCGGAAAAGATGCTAACGTCGCTTTAGGGCAAAGCACTGTATCAACAATTTTGACAAAAGTGCTAACGATTTTGGAGAATCGAATTTGTTTTTTCCAACCACTCGCGTCCGTCTATGGTGGACTGTTCACATCTTTTTTCAAATGTTCCCACAAAACTTCTGTAACACTCGATCTCCTTTCCTAAGACCTGACACAGATCGATTTGAAATCACGTTAAAATAGATAAAATCGAATTGTGGAAAACAACAATTTCACTTAATCGATTAAAGTAAAATGGAGAACACTCATTTCGAGTGAAAGTGAAATGTGGACTTAGCTGTTACAGTCATACAGTCATACAGTCCGCTTGAGGCGAACAGTATAATACCATATCCAAATATTCTCTATGCCCCAAAGAAAAAGCGTTAAGAACATGATGGTTAGCATTTTAGTTCATTCTATGAAATTTATAAAAAAAAATATTTATATTGGCTAAATATCTTGTTATATTTACAACTTTTTTAATTTTCTATAGAAATTTTCGATGAAAACAATATATGTGTTATTGAAAAAGTAGGCGTGGCAAAAAAACTTATATGGGAAACTTGTAAAGTATTTCACTTTCGACATATTTTGTAAATGTTCTAGCTTCCTAGCGTAAAGGACTCAAAAGTTGATACGTACGGACGTACTAGTTATGCTACAGTCCGAGGTTTTGGTCCTGATCATAAATATTACGACGAATATTAAGAGGTTATACAAACTATGTGTCAAAATTAATATGTCCATAGTATACAATTTAACGCAGTAAGTGCGACAACCTTGGTCATTGCCACTGCCTCAGTTTCTATTAGTTGCTTAAATTCTGAACACATACTCCGTGTTGAAAATTCCAGATCATGTGGCCTTTCGTGATATGTAACCATTGGCATTTCCGCAAAGCAAGAAGGAGTGGAAATTACCAGCTGCCGTCTCTTTTTTTCATGTGTCAATGACATAACAAAAATTAAAACGTCTTGCACTGATGTATTTGTAACACTAGAGCTTATCTCTGTTGACATGGATATTACAGGAAAAATGTAAATCAACAGATTTTCAAAATGCTTCACTGAGCTGAGATTTCATGTATGAGTATGTATCATTAGCATACGCAATATAACATATACAAAAAATAATAATTTAAGAATGAAAGTTTTAAATCTGATAACATACAAATAGTGGGAAGGAAAAGCGTATATATTTATATCAAATTTAGCAACATATTCCAAAAACTTTGTTTAGAAAAAAATGTCTAATGGTTCTAAAAAATCTGTTTTATAAAAGTTTTAGTATAAATAAAACTATGCACAGTAGTTATCTTGCAACGTTGGCAATACGCTTATTTACAGTCACCAACTTAAATTTTTCAAACTTGGCTTCCAACAAAAATGTTTAGAGTTTTTTTTCTCTTTTCAGATTGTCCTTCGCGTTGTGCATTATGCAACAATTTGTTTTTATTTTCAAATTCCTTTTTCTTAATGTAAGCTGGAGTTTAATGTTTTGAACATTTTGAAATGACAAATTTAATGATTATAAATACCAATGAACTTTTGCCAAAAATTGTTAGGCATTTCAAACATTTATCATTACATTTATACGTATGGCAAACACCTTTAATTTATGTATTAGCATGAATGTTATACCGTTGAAAAGTTATTCTGGGGAGAAACTGTATATGATTCCCTCGTGATTCTGCATTCGGATAAAGGCGAGTAATTAATAAATAAGTAATTACAACAATAACTATGGGATTTTTGTGTTATTTTGTTTTCACAGTGTTGCTGGTTTTTTAACGCTAACTTTAAATTGTAACTGTTGGCTGAATTCCAAAACGTCAAAAAAATGAGCATCCTGAACAGTTGATACGTTTACAATGCGTTTTAGAAAAGTATGCATTGCAAGCAGTAATGCAGAAGTACAGCGTTTTGGAATTCATCCGTTGCTTCTCCGTGTGGCAATAACGCTCTTATTGTCTTACGAGTCAATACATATGAATTAAGTTGTCGAAGGACCCCCTAGCGAACATTAGTATATATATATGTATTATTTTATCTTATTCTATAATTTACTTCTACTGATCTTACCTTACGGAAGGCACTTATTCCTACCGAGTATCATAACTCCACCTAAATTGAATAAGATATTCGTTACAAATAATTTTTCATTTATATTTTTATTATTCCATGTGTGCACACTAGAGTAACAAAGTTTTAAAATGAATACGTAATCCTAAGAAATGTTAAATTATATAAGCAAATCTGTAAAAATACATAGATGCTAGTGAAATGATTTCATTATTTTAATACTCATACAAAATCCCACAAAGTGGAAACCTTCTTATATTCTTTTATCGTTCGTATTAAAGAATTCGTAATTATTATTCAATACATTACTAGACAATATTGGTTTAAAAATTACTTTCAAAAAGCACATTGAAAATGAATGTGACGGTAATGGCTTATTCATTTATAAAAACAAAATACAATAAGTTGTCTCACATGGATATTTAAATTAATTTACAATTGTGTCTGTTCTGCAAACTATTTTCTAGAAATTAATATAATTGTATTGTTTACAAACGGTTTAATCAGTAAGTGCTAGATTATATCTATTGGTTTCTCCAATTTGAGCCGCCTCCTCGGTTGCCACCTTGACCCTGGTTGTTATTGGCATTCGAACCCATTAACATGTTGCTGTTGCCGCGATTTTGCTGGTTTGCCCCCATGCCGCGTTGATTTGAACCAAAGCCCATACCAGCACCAAGACCATCCATTCGCTGGTTTGAGCCAAATGATGGTCCACCTCCATCGTTTCGTCCAGTATTCTTGTTGTTCATTTGGTTATTAAAACTGTTGTTATTCATGGTATTAGTACCGCCACGTGCAAAGCTACTTCCAGCACCACTGTTGCCCAAGCCGAGTCCTAGCCCACTGTTGCCATTACCCAGTCCTGCAGAATTTCGTTGATAATTATTATTATTTGCAGCACCTCCTTTGGAATAATTGTTCAGACCAACTGTGGAAGAGAAATTGCCGCCATATCCCCCAGTAGTGTTAGAAGTACTGCCACTTTCTCCACCGAGGAAGTTATCTACGCTACCTCTAGATAAATGATTGCCTCCTCCAGTACCACCACCAGTGCCGATTCCTAATCCCATACCACTGCCGCCGCCACTTCTAGAAAAGTTGTTATTGTTGTTGTTACCACTTCCCATACCTCCGTTGGAAAAGTTTCCACCCAATCCTCCTCTTCCTCTTACACTACTTAGCATATTTTCAGATCCTCCTCCTCCTCCAACACCTCCTCTAGAGAATCCACCAGTATTGTTGCTACTAATATTGGAGAAATTTGAAGTGAATCCACCACTGTCTAATCCAGAAGGTCCATTTCGATTAAAGTTCATACTGCTGTTCTGTCCAAGACTAAAACCACTTCCACCTCCTCCGCTGGTAGATCTCCCACCAAATCCACCTCTGTTAAAGTCGCCACCTGATGACATGTTGTCTGCGTTATTTCTAAAGCCCATCGAACTATTACCAAATCCTCCACTGTTTGATGAAGTACCTAATGCATTTTGCGTTCGAAGAGAAGTTTGTATATTCTGCAGGTTCTGCCACATCTGTGAGTCTGCTCCACTCCCACCAGTTGAAGAATTATCCCGGTTCATCATGCTAACGAAACTGTTAATCGAAGAATTGGTTACAGGGCCCGGCCTTTCGACCACTCTATCAGCATTACTATTTGAATAATTTCCTCCTGATCCCGTATGACCAGATTGTTGCTGTTGTATCCTTGATATAGGGACGGAGCTTTTCTCAGAGGGATTTAGCAGCGCTGTTAAGGTGTCAGATAGCGTCATCTTTTGCTTATCCGCAACAGCAGCCGAGTCCCTCTTCTTTTTATCAATTAAGGAGTAGACGGCAATCAACTGCTGTAGCTGTTCGGGGTTAAAGTCTGTCTTACCTTGTGCGGTAAGAGCAGCTGCTAGTTTTGTTGCCAATTCCTTTTTGTCAATTTGAGACAGAAGACCTGCTGCTGATCCACTGGAAGCTACACCGACCCCAATGGAATTTGGTTGCGGCGAGGGCATAAAACCACCTCCTCCAGCCGACCAAGATGACTTTTGGAAGTCTAACTGACTCTTTGGCGCCGGCACAGGTTGCGGTACAGGCTGGGGATTGCGTTGTTTAATTTTGTAAGCTATCTTAAGAATCTTTTCAGTTTCTTGGATGACATTGTTGAAAGCTCTGACTTTCGGGCCTTCCAGGAGGCCAGCAATTAGAACCCCCTTTAGTTTCTCCATGGCTGTCTCTAGAACTGTGCAATTCTCGATCGTCAAGACGATTTCATTAATCTCTCGTGGATTTGACTTCTCTACCAAAAGTGCCTGCGACAGTAGATCGACAACTCTGGGACCCAAACTGCCTAAATAATCTTCTAAGGCGGTCAACAAGCGCAAAACACTCACCACAGATGTTTTATCATCTGTCTTTACATATTGAGGAGTTGGTGCAACCTTCGGCAATGGTAGTTCTTCATCAAACTGTTCCTTCACGTGGTATCTCTTGTCTTCTACCTCGTCGTTGGTCATAGGCAAAATCAATCGCCGACGGCAGTTAACCTTTATATCCTCAACTGCTTCGTCATAGAGCTCTTCGATGCGAACGGCAAAATACCGCACCCATTCTGGCTGGAAGTCATAGTTTTTGTGATCTAATCCTTCACGGGCCATTTGTTCCTTGCGGTGTTTCCAGAATTTCCTCCATTCCTCATTGTATAGCGGATGCTTCTCCGGGTCCTTTCTGTAGTCCCGGTACATTGCATCTACTTCAGTTTTTAAGCGATCGACCAAATGACGATAGGCTTGCCAAACGTCTCCCTCACGAAGAGGTGAGAGAGATCGTCGTGGAGGCTCTTTTCTACGAGATGAACGATGTGGTGATCGCGATCTTGATCGGGATCGGGATCGATGACGTCTTCGTCGACCGCCAGTTGGAGAGCGTGATCTTCCTCTAGTGTTTTGCAGAAATTCTTCAACCATCTGCTTGTGTACCGCATCGTCCATGACATTGGTTTCAAGTTCTTCACGATATGGACGCCGAGAATTACCATTGCTACCACGACTCCCACCGCGAGCAAGAATTCCCCGACGATCCAGCTTCGATCGTTTTGTCTCCGGAGCTCCGATACGAGTGTCAAATGTCGGTTTTCTCTTTGGGTCTGGCTTGGGCGGCAGATACATTTGCTTCTTCTTGTACAATTCATCGATTTGTTTGTTATCTACCACGTTTGTGAACGATGGACCAGAATATTCCGATGCGTGCCTGAACGAGTAGACAGTCGTCATGACTCCATGGCGATTTGAACGGAACTCTCCACTCAGACATTCATACGGCAACTCACGTCCGTGATGGGCCTCGATTGCTTTGGAAATACGATCCAAAACGATTCCCATCACTTGAATATTGCCGAAATGATCCTTGTATTGATTGAAGCACGTTGGGAAGTGCTTTTCCATATACTTGTAACGATGGTTGTACCCAAGCAAGTGAGTTTGCATTCCTATGCCATCCATGACCACCTCACAGAGACAACACTCATAGAACGGCTCTGGGTCGTTATAAACCTTTAAAATCTTTACCACGTACTCAACACCAATTATGCCTTCGGGCTCGTTCGTCATGTTCAACCCCTTGGTAGAAAAGCTGGGCGTGTCTTCCGTAGATTGTTTGTGAACAACCGGCGATGGTTTCTTTTTAGTTTTGTCAACTGTGGGAATGATGACTCGATTTTGCTGGTAACGTGGTTTATTTTCCGAATTTTTTTCAGCCGATTTTGACAAAATCGCCGCAGGATTTATAACCCTTTTCGATTGTGGAATAGTGGCGTTGACTTGCTTGCTGTCGGTCACAAGAGGCTTAGCAGTATCCTGAGTACTGTTTTGCTGAATTGGCGCAGTAATCGCTATGCGCTTTGTTGCCCTCTGTGGCTTGGCAGCTTCGGCCGTGTTGGTAGCGGCTGTCTGTCCTTCTGCAACACTTGCAGATTCTTTTTTAGGAACAGTAGTGTCGTCATCGTCATCCAACACAACAATCTCTATCTCCGTGTCCTTAGGCTGTTGTTCTGTTTTAATATTTTCAGGTTGTTTGGCAGTGTCCCCCTCTTTTACAGGAACAGTTTCATTGACTTGAATCGGAGCTAAAGCCTTTTCAGCAACTTTAATTGCTGGAGCATTAGTCTTACTAGCCGTAGCTGCTGTCTGAACCGACTCATTTGGCTTCCTTCCAGCAGCCAGTTTCAGCTGCGGCTTTTGTTGTGGTCCAGTCGCTGGCTTTTGCTGTCCGACATCTTTCTGTGCTAGCTCCACTGTTTTCTGTACTTTGTCTGTTGGTTTCGGAGTTTGAGCTACAGTTTTTTGAGCTCCTGCTGCGGGTTTCTGGGATGTTCCTGCTGGTTTCTGTGTTATGGCTGCAAGTTTTTGCGATTCCGCTCCTGCTTTCGGAGCAGGTACCGCCTTTGCTTGCTTAGCAGCAGTACCAGAAACACCAGCAGCACTATTGTATGCATCAAGTATTGGAGTGCGAGCTGGTACGGTCGAATTTTTAGGAGCCGTATAATTCGGATGGTAAAGCTTTTCAGCCGCTTGCAAGGCAAAACGATGTTTTTTGCCACGTACATGCTCAGTAATCGGCTTTGGACCAACATTATCTACACCACAGCATTCGCAGTTGTAAGAATTAACACGTTTCGAGAGCATTTTGAACCAAACTCCTTTAGAAAGGTACTCGATTTTTAAGTATTCTGGGAGTGGTAATTGTGGTATGATCTCACGAAATTTGGAATCAGTGTACTTTTTGTAGGGTGGGGCTTTTGTGACCGCGGCCATGGTATTTCCTGTTTTTGGTCCGGTTAAGTATATGAGAGAAATTTTGATAAAACGAGTCGTGGCCTAAAGAACTATATTGTGATTTAGGTGCGCAAAGTGCGTCAGTGTTAATCCGCAGTAAAAAATTCAAATTTGGTTTTTTTCTTCAACTAGAAGTGAATGGAAAGAAAATATTTTTGTTATGTAAAGATTAGATTGAGCAACAGTTACATTTTACATAATTTAAAACAAAATCTTAAAAACTAGCTGAAATTATAAAAGAAGAACAAGGCCGTGTTGCATAGCTTAGCAAGTAATAGGATTGGGTTTATTCCTAATGCTGCTAGCACTTGCAGCGTCTATTGTGCTAGACTATTCCGCAAATGCTGCAGGGCTTAAATTTAATTAATTTCCAATAAAGGAACCTTTGTAAAAGGTTGCCTGACAACAGTTGATGACACATAATAAACAGCTATATTACAAATGCATGCAGAGTTACCATCTCTGCAAAAAGACATTGATGTCAATATGATAATTTGCAGGAACATTTTAGATTTATCAATAACGTGCCACTAAAAATTGTATTCGAAAATATGAGAAAATAATTTTTCGAATGAATATGATAGATGAATAATTGAAACTTACAATTTTACCACGAATTATACATTTCAATTTACAGTAACAACAACAAAGTTATATACTGTGAATTCGGATACCAAAAATGTTACCAGTACCGAATATGTATTATCCTTAACTTAACATTAAGTCATATAGTTGATATATAACCGCTTAGTCCTATGCCAATCACTTGTATTTTGTTGTCTAGACTTTAGATGCAGTCAGGATGCAACTAAAATTATAACTTTAGAAAATACGTAGGTCTGTAGTCCGTACTGCCTTTCTGGATTATAAATCCAATTTACAGTGACTTCGGAAACGACGCAATTATCTAAAAGGTACATATGCTATGACTGTGAGTCTGCTGCTTCAAAGTTGCCTTAATCAAAGTAGAGTGTCTTTGACAAGTTATTTCCAAGCAGTTGTTGGACGATTACGATAACATCAACAGTAATTTCCATTAATGGAAATTTCTGATTTCTTCTAAAGTAAGCACCACCTAAAGTAAACAAAAGCCACATTTGCGTATAAGGTTGCTGCATTTCTAGACACAGGAACATAGTAGGCAATGAGATGGCTGATGACCTACTAAGAAAAGGATCCGAAATGGATCATGAAGATCAGGGTTTTTTTAAACGATATTGTGATTTATACACTTTCGTTTGTAATTATCATTTATTGAAAATATTAAATATTTTCAAAAAAAGATAAATAGTAACTGTGGAGATTTATTTAAAGGTACGATCATAAACTCTACGTCTAACTGACGTCAGGGTGTCATCCGGATAACGACGACAAGTTTGGATGACCGTCTGATCGTACCTTAGAGCCTAGCTTCACGTTCATGGGAATGAAAGTCATTTCCATGAATGTCGTGGCTACACACACAAAAGTCTCATAAGAACGGAAGCAATTTGAACAGCAGGGAACGCTGAAATCTGAAATCACATAAAATCTACATGTCTCGTGCGACATGGCGATCATTCCCATGGACGTGTAGCCAGGCACTTAAGGTGTTTTTTTTTAAGATGCAGAGAACTTTTAATTAAAGTACTATAACACAAAAAATGTGTTAAAATTTTACCTACATATTACACCATGTATGCGCCAGACGTGGCTTACACATTCCCGAAATGATATTCAAACATTAATTTCATTAAATTGCCCTCCAAACAAAGCCAATTTTATGGATATTAAAAACGGCTCTGGAAAATATGGCTCATGATATAAAGCCCCAAACTAAAAATAAAAAAAAATCCCAAAATTAGGTCTTTATTTCATTATGAAATAAAATTGCAATATAAAAATGACATAAAGTTATTTATATTATTTCAATTATCAAAAATCGTCGAATGCAATGACGGATGGCATGCTTATTTCATTGGTATACCTACTTTGCGGTAGGTATCAGCTGTAAGTAATTATATTTTGCAGTCAGTAAGTTTTTTAACTGCATTCATTTAACTGTTGAGCTAATGTCGCAGAGATAACGTAGTTTTTTTTTATTCAGTAAAAGTAAAAAGACTTAGAAGCAGTCAAAAGACCTACAGTTAAATTAACAAAGTCAAAAGACTTACTGACTACAAAAAGAATTAAAAAATATAGGGGACTTAAAACGCCTTAAAGAATTCAAGCAATCACAAAATACTGCAGTCTTTGAACTTACAGTCAATTGTCTGCTTGCATTCACTGGCAAGTCATGATAGCTAAAAATGACTGATGAGTGCAATTTTGCAGTTAAATTACTCAAGTTAGGTATTAACTTACTTTCAAAATTTCAGTCAAATGACTGCGACTTAGCTGAATCCAGTACCAAAGTAATGCTTTCATTTATTACTACTGTTTATTGTAGGACCAAAGTTATTTAAACAGTATAAGTATAAAAAAAAACAATTTTCCATGAAATTATTTTAGTTAGCCTCCTTGCCCCTATTTATGATAACTAGGTAATCTGCTTATGCAAATGTAGCCGAAGTTGCAAGAAGTTTAGCAGATCTTTATTGATCAAAGAACATAGCAGTGGGAGGTACCTAAGCTTAAATAGACGTTTTTTTTTTTTTGTTCAGAAAAGAGCACTGTACATAGTCGGAGCTCCTTGAGCATGCTCTGAACCGAGATCTTTCAGAGGACTCCGATTTATTTATGAAACATACTTGAGCACTTAACACTAAAATAAATTAGTGTAAACAATTTAACAATTAATAACGTGCATCAAAAAATAAAAATAAACTTCAACTTCCATTTCAATAGATTTCGAATTTTATATCTTTATTTCAATCTGTGTCATGCTGAAATAATTTGTCCTGAGCTCAAAAAGTGCGCTTCGAGCATGCTCTGAACGAAAAAAGGAATACAAATTCTAAGCTCTAATGCGCCTGAGCTAACTCAAGTCCTGCTCTTTACTGAAAATGAAAAACTTCTTTTGGATCATCAGGGGACCTTTATCGTTCCAACGATGCATCTGCATTTTGTTTTATGAAGGCCACAGTTATAGGGATACTTAAAACACAAGCGTAAAACAAATTGTTTTTCATCCAAAGATTGTTTTTTTTTTTAATTTTTCGATAGCGTATTACGTTTAGTTTTAACTGGGTTCTAAAACGCATTTTTAGTATTTCCAAATATTTTCCATCAACTGCCTCTAATGATGATAACCGGCAGCAAATCGTCTTAGGATGCTTAAACACAAAATATATGGGAACAATTAATGTAACTCCGAAGAATGTTTAATGCTTTTATTGACAAACAAAACTTTGAAATCTATCTTTACGTTCGTGTAAACATTTTTTATTCGTTTCGGTTTCTTGCGGACCCTGAAACACTAAATTATTTTATTTTTTGAAAACATTGGGTTCTAAACTCAGTACAACCTGAAAAAACTAAGATCTTAAGGTTTCCCTCCAGTTTCCAGTTGGGACGCAGTAGATGTTGGAAGTCTAATTATTCCTCAAATCCAAACATCGCATTAATAACAACAATAAAAATTATAAATAAAAAGAAAATTCTCGCGTTTAACAGGCTATTATCATAATGTATAAAATTAATTTACTTCTTGAAGATTAAAAATTTGCAAGAACCAAACAACCATTTTCGTTTCCAGGGAAATGCGGCAAAATCCCTAGATAAGTAATTAAACATGCCCCCAAACAAAAGACGTACAAAGTAGTGCTGCAAGAATAAATTAAAAAGTGCAACAAAAAAAATTGCACAACTTATAAACAACAACCCTGATCGCGCTTCAAGACACATTAAACATAACCTTACAATATTCGCAACGGAATCACAAAAATTAATTAATTTGCACCGCAATCAAATAAATATTCGTTGTTTTAAACAAACAAAGAATAAATAAATACAATTAAATTGTAAAACACAATTTCCATTTAAAGGATATATTATAACAATTTGCAAATTTGTTCCCAAAATGTATATGGAAAGTAAAAATCCATCCGACATTTTGTGGAACACCCCGCGACTCAGAAAAAAAACACCCACCTTCGACATAAAGCGAGGATTAAGTTTATCACATACCTCAGAATGAATTGAAATGTATTATGTACACCATTAAAATACTTTATTGTCTAATTAAAATATATATATAATGTAATTATAAATTAGCCGTACAATGAGAAAAAAAAACTTTTGCAGAACAACGAACTATTATATTTCCGCACGAAAAGTCCAATGAAGAAGATAAGGTATACAGAAAATAGCCGAAACCCAAATGTCAAAAGCGAAAAATATAACACTTACAGTAAGTAAAGAGTGATACCAAATCGATAATTTGATTCGGAACTTTAGAAAATGGACTAGTTTGGTGTTACCATACCTAGAGGTAAATATTTAATTTTTTTTCGATTATTTAATAAAATTTCAATAAAAAAAAATCAACGAACCGCCTTCACCGATTTAACTGCTTCAGACCATATCACAACAGGTCGAAAGTGACATTTCATTAATTAAAGTTCTTGTTTTGGAGTACATTACTTATTTTTGATTTGTTATGAAGAATAAATTAGTAGGTTTTTTTCCTTGTGAGCAATTAATCAAACTTATAAAACTAAAAGAAGGTTGTAGTACATATAGTATTTTTTAGATGAAAATAAATGTGGAGAAATAAAGTGAATGCATTTTTTATTTCATGTTGGAAAATAAAGCGAAACGAAACGAAATTTTTGAAAACAAATGCACTTATATTAGTAAATATAATAAGAAATTATAAGGCAAAACATTTTTTTTATTGAAAGAGCCGACTGTCAATTTTGTTGATTTTTGAGAGTTCTGGTGTTTGCTGAGCGTTACCACACCGTGTTGAGGTTTTTGAAAGCTTTCTTGTAAGCACTTTCGCCGAATACAAAAAAAGCTTATAGAATCACAACAAACCTAAGAAGAATTCAATATAACAAGAACTTGTACTCTTTGAGAATCTGGGTGTAAGAATAGACAAGCGATAATCAAAAAGAACTGTTACCCGATTTCCAATGCAACAGGCAAAACATCTTATTTAAATTTATTTAAATCCTCGTGCTTTTCGTACTTTTCACCGTATCACCATTGTTCCGTTAACTGCACAGAAAATGACAAATAAACGTAAAATCGATTTGTAACAGATACAAAAATTTTTTTTTGTGACACGAATATGTTGCTGGTATTTCTACCAATAAATTTCAATTAAGTTTAAATCTAGTACAAAAACAACTTAAAAGAGAAAGAACAAATTGTGTGTAGTTTAATTGTTAAAGCAAAAATATATTATATCACTATATTAATAATAATTGTGCATGAAAATGTAAGAAAAGGCTAGAGTCCGCTTGGGGCGAACGGTATCAATATATCGGGGATACTATAGTTTTCGAGTCGACAAGATTTGAAGATGCTTATAGATCTCAATGAATCACAAGTTACTATGTAACAACAGTCTCGTTTTGCCTAGTTTAGGATATATAGAGGTTTGTTGGTGATTGAATTACTTAACATATGTAATGTTTTATGTTTTTTTAAGAGAAAATATTGTCAAAAAAGTGACGTCATCTCATAGGGATTTCATACTACAAATTTTATTTTCAAACCCCGATATCTCCTAAACTAGACAAAAACGAGACTGTTGTTACATTTTAACTTGTGTTTATTTTATTGTATATTTCGCCAAAAAAAATGCGTTAAGATGGTGATGGATGACGATGAAAATAAACTAAAGAAATAATGCTTCCTATACATACCCATTTATGTCCCGAGATGGCATTTAATTTAGTTTTCTACGCAATAAAAAAAAATAGCAAAAAGTAGGTGTGGCCAAAAACATAGGGAGGCTTTGGCCCGGGCTAGTCACGGATTCAACATCATTCTCCTCGCTCTCCATCACTCTTGAACTAGTTAGACGTGGCTCTTCTCTTAAAAAAAAAATATTTACCTGCGCTTTACCTCGAAAGTGGAAGCTATGTGGTCAAAGGTAACGAAATGCGTCAGATGTGGCCACATATACCATAAAACACAGAACCTCATTTAACGAATTCGCTCGAAGCCGCTAGCACAGGTCACTGGCATATCATTTCCCCAGCCGAAGCTGTGAGTACATCGTCGGGGAAAGAAAATCTGTTCTTACCTACTGTCATATCATTGAAATCTATCATTGAACATTTTGATTTCGTAATTTAAGACGACTAAACAAACCATATTGGCTTTAAGCGGTATCAAAATAAAGCTAATCACTTATAGAATTTTTCTACAAACAAAATTACTTAATTCTGGCTTTAACTTTTCTTTAAATGGATTTTTATTATTTCACTGATAGAAATCGATTTCAATGAACAGCTGATATTCGTTTCTACAATTTGGAACACAATCGTTCCACTGATGTGTTCGATTCTCAGCTGTCAGTTTTGCTTCAATGATAAACTCTAAGTGCCTGGCTACACGTTCATGGGAATGATCGTCATGTCGCACGAGACAGGTAGATTTTATGTGAGTCAGAAAGAAAAAGGTTTCGGTTCCAAACCATATCACTTTTGACAGAAAACCTCATTTGAGATTTGTGTTGGAAGAGTGAAGATTAATGACTTTCATTCCTATGAACGTGTAGCCAGACATTTAGTGCCTGGTGCCTGGCTACACGTTCATGGGAATGAAAGTAATTCTTTCTGACTCACATAAGATCAACCTGTCTCGTGCGACATGACGAAACGTGTAGCCAGGCACATGGGAATGATCGTCATGTCGCACGAGACAGATAGATTTTATGTGAAAGAAAAGGGTAGATTGAACCAAGAATCCACCGAAAATCCTCTTTCGATTTGAATTCTCGGCGTGGGCATGAACGCTTCGGTTCCAAATCATATCACTTTTGACAGAAATCCTCATTTGAGATCATACAGGTACTAGAGAGCACAAAAGTATTCGATTTTCCAAGAGAAATTTAGTTTTGTTTCAGATTTCAGCGTTCCCCGCCATTCAAATTGCTTTCATTCTTATGAGACTTTTTTGTGTGTGTAGAATGACTTTCATTCCCTTGAACGTGTAGCCAGGCACATTGAAATGCATCATTGGAACAAATCAGTGGAATAGTTGTTTTATTTTTTTGACAAGTCGGTTATAGCAATCATTGAAAAATTTCTGTCAGTAGAAGGCCACTGGTATATATGGGCTATTTTCTGAAGAGAGTACAAACTAGTACATACAAGTGTTGCAAAGTCGTGGGAAATTTACCTTTTTGTGGGAATTTTGATGGTTAAAAACCGTCTCGTGGGAATAAGGGAAAAAGTAGTTCTAAAATGCATTTATGTGGGAAATTCCATTTTCCCAAACTTTTTTTCATCTTTTAACCTTATATGTGTTTTTAATCAAATTTCTACTACATTATCCTATATAAGGGCTCATCTAAATTCGGTTATAGACACCGATATTTCAAAAAGAAAAACGAAGAAGGCAGAAAAGGTAGAAGATTGTTACAAGTTTGAAGTTCACAATGAGTGGCGAGAATTAGTTGCATCAATTTCAAGTGATGTAAAATTGTTGTTGAAAACCTAAAAAGTAGAAGGTTTTTGAGGGGAAGATTTCAAAAATTAAAAAACATGATGGGTTTAAATGTTTTTCAAATTTAATGAAAGTTGTCAAATATTCCTTATCGTTACCTCATTCCAACGCAGAATCTGGGTGAAACGCCTTTGAAACTATAGGTCGCAAAAATAATTTATTGATATAAAGCAACTGTTGTTTCAAATAATACATAATGTACCAACTAGTAATAGTTGAAGACGAGTATTAAAAACATTTTTTGATTCGGTTTTAATTTACAATTATTTAAATATATCATTGTGGGAAAATTATGAGAATTTCGGTCGAACGGAGAGGGAAAAAAGGGAAAAAAATTGTTTTCGTGGGAAAAAACAGTTCAAAGACATGTCAACACTGGTACATGCAGCTAGGTTCAACATTTCACTTTCATCGATTTCGATTTCAAATTTTTCGAAATCGAGCCAAAGTGAAGTTGTTGTGTTCCACAATTCGATTTTGTCGATTTCAAAGTGATTTCAAATCGATTCGATGTGAAATGATGAAAACAGAGTAAGAAATTCAATTTTAAATAAGTCTTAGCAAGCTGAAGATCTTCTAAGAGCTTTTAGGAAAAGAGATCGAGTGTCACCGAAGTTTTGTGGGAAAATTTGAGAAAAGATGTGAACAGTCTGGTCCACCACAGAAGGACGCGATTGGATGTAAAAAACAAATTCGATTCTCCAAAACGTTAGCACTTTTGTCAAAACTGTTGAAACAGTGATTCGATCCAAAGCGACGTCAGCATCTTTTCCGATTGACCTTTGGAAATTTTCTTCGCCAACAAAACGCAAAACTGCGGGTATCTGCAACGTGACAGGAATTGAAGATAGCTCACGGTGAGGTTCCACAATTTGCAGAACCATTATGAATGGTCATTTATTAAGACGGTAGTATATAAATATTTAATTTTACAATTAATAACAGTTAAACTTTCGTTTATAGCTTTTATAACAAACGCAGCCTCTCCAATTTCAAAGGGATTAAATATGTACATATATCTCTCAGTCTTCGTCGTTTTATTTTTTATTGTGTGCATTTAAACCTTTCAGTAAGCAATCTTTAACACAGCACTCATTAATTATACTTTCAAACTGGTGAACAACAAAATAATTTACCAGCAAACAATTTCCCAAAATAAAAACACTTTTAAAAATGTGTAAAATGACAGATATGAGCTGTTTTCAATTCACGCAAAGTGATTTCGAAAAAAATCGACGTTACCAAATCGACCGAAATATAGAACACTGAAAATGATTTCACTCGATTTGCAATATCGATTTCGATTTCAATTCACTCGATTTCTGGAAGCTAGCTGATAATAAAATTTTACAATATGTCAATAAACGCTGTTGTACTATAATGTCTTCAAAGAACAAATTAGTGTAAAGAATGTTTGTTCTAGTTTTAGGGGTATTCATCTCCTTCCAAAAATCATTCGATGAAATTTGTATGCTTTTCAACGATATAGAGAAATATTTTTATTAAACTAACAAAAAATCATTTATAAATCGATGAATTGTGAACACAACAATTTCACTTGCTTCTAATTTCGCAAAATTTGAAATTGGTATCGATAAAAGTGATATGCAGAACAAAAATTTTTTTTTAATTTTGATAGATTTCAATTTCATATCGAATGAAAGTAAGAGGTAGAACTTAGCTGTAAATATCTTGTTAGAGACTTTTTTCGCTTTCTCCCGAAATTTTTGACAATTGTCCACAAAAAACTTTATATGCAAACTTGTGATAAATTCCACGTCACATTTATTACCCTTTCTGTCTATCTATCTCTTTAACCGGTCTGCGTTTAATGTGTCTTAGTCGAGGTTGTAGTGTCTCGCTGTAGATAAAGAAAACTGGATCTGACTTTAAGCAATGTATTACTGAAGTAGGAGAATGAACAGAAACACGAAAATGGTCTCATTTATATTTTGTAAATAAACCAACTCAAATTCAACAGCACCCCCTGGCGATAGGATGACGACCCTGATCTGACGGTAAAAACCATAAAAATAAACTTATTTTTAGATTTATACCAGATTAATACATGATAATTTTTTTTTAAATATGAGTTTTCCTCATCCCCTACACGAAAAACGGAATATATGACTGGTAGCACAATAACACATTTCAATGTCTGAGATTGGATACCCTTTAAAAAAAAAGTATACCTTTAGCTAAAGTGTCTATACCTAGTTAATGTTTCTAGAGCTAGTCCGAATTTAAACAAAATTTAGGTTATTTGTTTGTTATATAGTGAAATATTAAATAACTCGAATATGTTGGAAATTGAGATTAAATCTCATCAGACTAAACATTAATGGCGCCTGGAAAACAAAATTACGTTATGATTTTTAAATTTCACTTCGTGCAGAAAACAAAGCTTTCATTAAACTTAATTAATAAAAAAATCTGATAGATTAACACATTGCCTAAAATTTTACATCTGACTTACGTCACTATGATGAAAAGAGTTTTACTTCTCTGTTAAATATACATATCATCAAATCAACCGTCGCATGTTTGTTGTTTACTAAACTTCCATCAAAGGATTTCCGCGCCCCTCAACAAAGCTTATTCTGAGGAACGATTACCATTTGTTTCTTTATTCACATTTAGTTTGAACCCAATCAAGCGAAACCCGTTTTAGTATAAAGATATCAAATTAAATTTTTTTGTAATCTAAACAAACAGTTTCCAGCATTTGAATGCAATAAAAGCATTTTCCGCCGGCTTTGGCGATTATAGATAAATGCAGAAGAACAAAGATGTCATGGATCATCGCATTATTCCAGTAAAAGTTTCAGCTGAATGTGTCCAATTAAACAGAAATTTGTCACCATAAAACAGTTCAAGGACTTGAGATGACGCAATGTCATGCGGTAGATTTGTAGAATAAATAAATGTGTTGTAAAAATGAGTGAAATAAAAAAAATGGCGCTTGGAAATTGCACTATTTAACATCGACAATAACAATAGCAGAAAAGGAATTCACCCTATAAAAACCATCTTTTGACAGTCATTAAGGCTTATCTAAACGATAAACCAAGGAATAAATAAACTATTCAAATCCCTCAGTACAAGCGCTGCTTATTGTCTTGTCTCACGAACGAATACTGCCTTAAGGAAATGCGGTGCATTAAATGCACCGACAAACATCTATTCAAAGATAGCGGACCGAATGACAACATTTACCGACTGCGAATAATTTTTGCAAAGAAAAAATCGTTACACTTCGACAAAAAAATAAATTAAAGACAAATAGAAGAGCTATATAGCCAACAAAATTAAACAAAGTAGCATGGAATCCAAATGGCCTGTTGCAAAAGATTGACGAGCTAGAGGTATTCATTCACACAAATGATATTGACATATGATTGCAGAAAAACACCTCCTGCAGTTCCAGATGTATTTGGCCTCCTCTACGAAGGTCAGGCGTCAAGTAAACCCGCGTACTGGCCTTAAAACTTGACGAAAACTCCAGACCTCCCTTTTATATCGCAAAGGGGGTGTCCACTCTCCAATCATTCAGACAACAGAAAAACTTGCTGATAATTTTTATATCGGTCCTATACCTATGTTCAATTTAAGTCATAATAAAACATATAAAAAACACAAGCCTTTAAAGTTCACGAAATGTCTTCATAGATTCAAGGCTTACTACGGATAAGTGTTCAATTATTCCCTCTCAAAAGCTATGAGAGAAACCACGAGCGCCCCGAATCAGGAAAGTTAATAGCGAATGGCCGCAGACATACAAATAAAAAGCCAACATCTATCCACTTAAATGAAACGTTTAAGCTCTTGGGTGTCAAGACCTAATTGTAGCTAAGGTTTTATCCGGTATGTTTGACAATTAAAATTTGACAGCGATACGGGCTGGCTGAAATATGTTAAGAAAAACAAAAATTGAAATTGATGAACGAATGAAATGAAGAACTAATCATGTTTGTTTATCTAACTAACGCTTCGTCTTGTACCAAAACAAGGGAACATAACAAAAATCTTCCAGACTAATATCCAATTATGTCAAAGTATTTGAATAAATCGTATTGAAGCGATTACTTTTTAACAAATAGATTAATTATTAACAAATAGCCAAAGAAATAAAAAATTTAAAAAAAAACCTTGTTGCTTGACGTTTTCCAGACCTTTTTTTATAGTATGACATAAGGGATATAAGCTAAAATAAGCCTTTCCAAAGCAATTACATGAGACCTTAAGTTCTTATCTAGAGGACAAGCTTTCCGTGTTAAGTAATAAAACGAATACTCCGAATTCAAAGAAATCGCTGCAGGAGTTCCACAAGGAAGCGTTCTAGGCCCGACTTTAGTTTTAATTTACACTCGAAATGTTCCACAAGAAGAAGGCACAACGTATTTCTTAAGTTTGCGGACTATAGAGCAACAAAAGCCGTTAGTAAAGAACATATTAGACATTCAAAAAACGGGAATAACTCGGAATAATCATGGTTGCATGTGCAGAAATGTTAAGAACAATTGTATATGCCCGGTGGTATATCAGAAACTAAAAGATGATATTAAATCTTTTGCACGAAAGCAACGGAATCGTCTTGGGATCATTGCAATAAACACATAAGACAATTTAAATTGTCGCGATAAGACCTAACCACTTGTTTTTTTTTTTTTTTTTTGCTCATAAGCAATTGCCTTCGCTGTAAGGCTGCCTGCTAAACGCAAGTATTAACTAGAAGGTGAAGGTGATCACATTTCACCTAAAAAAATTAAAATATTAGGTGTAAACGGCCTATAGAGGACCTAAAGCCCAGCTTCTCCAACCATTGTGTATGCGAAGATATATTTTTGGCACGTAGGTCCCCTACAGTTTAATGCCGATTCCGAACGGCAATTTCATTTTTGAGAAATTTCTCATGACATTTCTTACTCTTGGATGTTTGTCAGACGTCCCCCAAAGAAAAAGGCGTTAGGAACATGATACATAACAATTTATTTTATTTTCTATGAAATTAAAAAAACATTTTTTTTTGAAAAAATATTTTTTTTCATTTTCGATGGAATCTTTCGAAGGAAACAACATTTTGGTAAAATAAAACCTCCACAAAAAGCTTGTAAAGGAGATTATTGTCTACATACTTTGTTACGGTTCTAGCCATTTATATCATCAACTATATCTTTAGAACGGGTTTTGTCTACATTGTTCTTAAAAGCAAAATATTATTGATATGTCTGTCAGAGCACTCCATATATTACGCCGAATTAAAACGCTATTGACGTGCTTCATGGCGATAAATAAAACTGAGTTACAAGAATTTTTGTAAATAAATTAATTGGGGATGTGGTAAGAAGAATAATACAACCATAAAGACAATCTAAAGCAGGAGAATATGCTAAAATCATTATTAATCACGCATAGAAAGTTTTTAAGAAAGTACTAGTGGATGTTATCAATGTGTCTCCATTCACAACAAGTTCAACATAAGTTGATTACTCTTCCTTTGCATGTTTGGATTGAGTGCAAATGGTATTATTGTTGTCCTAGTCGGTTGATATGCTTTAAATAGTCGCGAACAAATTTGCATTTGCTCCAAATTTATCCTTAAAAATGTTACAGATAAGCTAATCTGGGCTTTTATTGCATGATACGAATTACCATCATTACTTACAGTATGAACAAACCCCCATATCCGCTATTAGAAAACTTTTTCATCAAGTATTCGCAACAACTCTTAAACTCCCAAAAACAATGTTCAATCCCACTTCCTAGTACAGCCACAATGTGGGGCACGTCAAGCTACACAAAAACAAACGATTTAATTTGCGGTTGCTAAAAGCAGCTGAAAGGATGACATAAGGTACTATCAGACGTTAAAATTAGCATATTTTTGCAAGCTACCTATTCCGTACCTTTCACAGCAAGAACAAAACATAAATCTACGTAAAAAAAGCAAAGTTTGGACAACTTGAGTGGGACAGAACATGCAACGACATGTAGAGCAGTGCTGTTGCGTTAAAGATACAAGTAATCAAACGAACTAATCACCATCGCAAATTAGATTTCTGGGTTAAGTTTTCTCAGAAACCCTAGTTGAAATTATTTATGTCCTTTACAGCATTAGTATTTGCAGGAATAACATTTTATTCGAATTCAGCGAGAGGGATGGCATTAACTTAAGAAGGTTACCTCCGCTTTAGTATCTCTTTGTGCTTATCTTACATTTCCAAGTTCTCTGTGCCATAAATGTTGAGAAAGGAATTTCGTGACAAGAGGTAAAAAAATCGATATCAGAATGCCAAGGATTTGTCGACGATTTCCACTTGAACAAGGAATGCATCAAGAGTGTTTATTAGAAGGACAAGAAAAAGCGGATGGGTGATTGGTAAACTTCAATGCTAACGAAAAGAGGGAAGCATAATGTCGCAATAGCCTGGTTCAATTTCATTTTCAAAATAAATATTTACTCTTTAAATTCTTAAAAGGGGTGGTGAAATCAATGGTTGGAGGAGAAAAGGAACAACATCACACATTTTGAGTCATCATTGCCTGGCGTTTGAACTTTGTATACACACCCCGAACAGATGACATAATACTAAGCCATTTGTTTTAATGTCCTGTGCGTAATTTTTTTTTAGTATCATGTGCGAAGCACAAATAATGACAAAATGCGTGAGCTGTACAAACAAAATTAAATTAATGTCCTTTCAGAACCTTTTCCACAGCCGGGGTTTTTAATATAATTTGAAACATTGAAAGGGGGCTAATTTAATTGCTTTAATTCTTTTATGATGAACGTATTAATTTATTTATTTATTTATTTACAGTAAATAGACAGTTTGTTGTTTGGTTGGTTCGGTTCCTAACTAACCTGTCAGGATACCGCAATTAGTAAAATAAAAACCTTCCCCAATCACTGTGGGAGAATTGCCGTCTAGCTGTCAAAATAAATAGCTTTGTTTTTTTAATTTGCGCTAATTGCAGACAAAATCCTAGTAAGATAAAAGAATTTATTAACTCCATAGACAAACTACATAGTATCTGTGGCCATAAGCCATAAGCTGAAGTTACTTTTTGTCATTTTCAGGGCGCATTTTAAGTTTTAAAGTTGTGTTGTAGGTTATGGCGTGTTAGGTTATTCACTCGGCAATATTTTTCGAACCAATGGAGATATCACAATGAAAAAATACGGTATTTGAATACAGGAGAATCGACCGACATATACAAAGACAGATATAAAGACCTTCCACTTTATAAAATTTTTTGAGATCTACATTTTCGTGGTAAATGAGGCAGGGACTTATAGGGCATATGTATAGGACAGATAGATAGGTTTCGAAGATTATTCCCCAATTCGATTTGGGTGTTATGACTTATTTTCTCGGACTTATGACGCCAGAACTTTACCGCGATCTGGATTAAACATCTTGCCCAACTGGTAACTTGGGTTCATATCTTCCGAGAGAAATATCAATTGCGGAGCTGAATATGAACATTTTTCTTTGAATCTAAAACTAAACACCATTAAATCGAAAATTATGATTTATCAAAATGTTATGTAACAGACGAAAACCGTAACTCGCATAACGAGGAACTTGAATACCTTAAAGAATTCAAATACCCCGGAGTCCTAATTACACTTTAGCTGTCACTCAAAAACACGCTTAAAAGAAGTTTAAGTCATCCAAAAGCGAAATAAACTGTACCTGGAAAGGTATGCTAAGAAAAGTAAACAATTCGCCGCGTAACTTCGGCAAACGGAAAACTAAAAATCATTTGCATTTTAAACGCTGAAAATTGGATCATCCTATATATTGAAGCATCTTTCAGGGCTGACGACAAAAGCTATATATAAGAGCTTTGTTGTTAATCTTAAACTGAATTTTTTATTAAATCAACATATGTAGAGAGACCGAAATCGATGCCCAACTGACTAATGTATTGGTATAGCAGAAATAATGCACTCTTTTTCCGTGAATTATTTTAAAATAGAGAAATGACTCGCGGTCTTTCATCTGATCGCCTATAAGCAAAAGAATTCAAAACGAAAAACTCAAAACTTTAAAACGATTTTTGATGCGGCCATGTTGTTAGGCATCCTAAAAATAATTACACTTTAATTTTTAACTTTCTTGTATACATACATTAGTACCTACATATACAAAAATTTCGAATTCAAACTGGATAGAGGTTGAAATACATAAAGGTACTATGAAAAATTCAAAAAAAGTGGGTCCGCCAATGCTCATTTTAGAGTAGTATAACAACGAAAGAAGGTTTAGTTGCTTTCTAGCAACAAATTACATGCATATAATTTCTTAAAAAATCTTTTAAAAATAAATAAATTCCTTTTAAAAACAACAAAAACAATGTAAAGAAAGGTACTTATTAATTGAAACACATTTGCTCACGAAAAGCTTGTATCTGTCGGACGTACTCTCATCGCAGAATTGTGCACACGTATGTACATTAGAAAACACGTGAACTGTTTTATCGCATATAAACGGTTAGCACATAGCAAGAAACAGAAATCCAAAATTATTTGGTTCTTGGAGTGCGCATCACATCTCGTCACCAAACATTGGGTTAATAGTAGTTTTTAAATAAGTTTACCTCTAAAATTACGACAATCTAAGTGCTTCAGCATATTATAGAATTATTATTTATATTTAAACAATAAACACCTCTCTGATGACACGCGATTCTACATATAACATCATGGAGTCATAACAAATCGATAAACTCCAATTTAGGTGTTGATCTAGATTTAGTCAGTTGAGCATGGTGTTTGTGACATTTTCAAAACTCGCCTACAGATGATTACCTCAGCACACTTAACAGAAAGAGCTTGCATGCGATTATTGTCACGCCTACTCAATTTCAAGGAAGAATTTAAGAAAAAGAAAACTTGTCCAACGACACTATAAATCCGTCGTCACTGAAATGAAAACATCAGCAAGATCGTTTCATTATATCCGGAGTAGTGCGTCTCGTTTTGTTATTAAACTCATTCATGAGGTTCAGTTCAGATAATATTTATGTACATACTACACTGACTGACTTGCAACATAGAGATGTGCTCGTATTCGTATGTCATCTTACCAACTCCACTTTATTTGCGCTGAAAAAATCCCATCGAAAGATTTGTTTATGCGGCAAATTTCCGGCCTACTCCAAATTTTGTTTACACAAACAGGATAGCATAAATACCATCATTGTCTTATTGGAACTTGCTGGTGGCATAGATTTACAATTCGAATATGATTGATGAGTTCAAGGAACTCATGGTTTTCCAATTAACGACGAAAATAGCTTAATTGAAAGACGTCAGTTCTTGAGTGATTTGTTCAATCTGATCCAATGCGCGCGAGTGGGGAAGCACTTCTTTTCAACACGCTCCATTATTTTAACTATATTTGGTTGAGTTATACTAGGTAGGTATATATAGTTTTTGTGGATGCGAATCATTTAACTTGATTTCTTGATTAGGCTTCTACAACAGCCTACTGAGTTAGTGCTCTGTTTGGCAACAACAAAAACTGACATTTTTGCATGTACACTCAGCGGCGCAGGATGACTAAGGCTCTCGAGAATATCCCTCAGTGCCACACCCTATGCACAACAAATACCCAATTAAATGGTATCAACTTATTTATAAACCGCGAATTTTTAGAAATACCGCGCGGAGTGCAAACAGCGCAAAGGAAAACTTGCGTGCTACAAATATATGTATTTGCAATCGTTTAAAGTTCTTGCTATGCCCCACATCCATGTAAACCACTGCAGCAGAGTCAAGGACGCGACGTTATTGCCAAGGCACGTCCCACCTCTCGCATCGCTACAACCGCAACAGTTCTTAGCGAACCTACTGCAGCAACAATGTTTGCCTCAATAAATTGGAAATTAGTGTTGAAAAAGAAATGCATTTTTAAATTGAACAAAACATGCATGAGACATCACATCCTTATCCTTGTAGTGAAGAACACTTTTTACTTTTTATGGTGCTGGCCCTGTTGATGTGCTATTGCTTTGATTGTTATTGACAAATTGTCAATTATACACAATCAAAAGATAAACAATGTCCCGAAAGTGTACAGCACTTCAATGCAATGGAAAATTTAACCCCATGTTCACAACTATAAACCCCCCGGATAAGAAAAAAAATAACAGAATACTATCGATTTTTCCGCCCAAACTGCAGTTAAACAACAGTGAGCCCTGTCGCATGTTTAATGCGGTGGATTGGTGTAGTGACTCGTTGGCAGGGACATAATTTATTGGTAATAATAAAAGATCTCTATTGTTCAATCAATGAAAGTTAATGGTTTTTAGTTTAATTTTATTCTTGAAATATTTACTTACTTGGTAATTCAAGTGACGGGTTCTATATCATATCCACACACGAGGCAACAAATTGTTGTTTATTTAATTTTGAGTATCTAGATACACTATTATTAAGAAGTCATTCGAAATAGTATGTAAGAAGTAAGTACAATTTTTAACTAATTAATTTATTTAAAATAATACAATATACAAATGCAGACAACCCACAGAAACTGGTGATTTTACTCGCGAAAAAAACGAGAATTTAATACCTATTCGCCGGCCACGAAAATCAAAATCACACTGAGCAGAGAAGATTTTGATATTCATTTCAGTTTCATTTCAGTGCAGTGTTCCCTTTCTCATTTTCCGGCGATGCGCTTCTCCAGTCTGTCAAGGAAAGTTTAATAAAAAGGAATAAACTGGAATGGTATCATCTTGAGTAGTTGAGAAGACAGGGATGTTTCTTAAAAATGGTGTTTTCATTTGGTGAAAATATCGATTAAATATTTTTTTTTGTTTCTGATCAGATTTATCTATTGCACTAACATCAATTCAAATTGGAGCTGTCAGTTTATTTCTAATTAGTTTTTAAATCACTGATTGTATTAAAAATACGTAAAATTTCTTATTGGTATCACAATTTTTTATTTCTTGGGCGAAAAGAAAACGTTTGCTTAAATAACTAAAAGGCAAAATAATTATTAAATTCCCCCAGTTCCACTTCTTCTTTGCCTTTGTAAAGTGATTGAAGTGGTGAAGAAAATTTTAAAATAATTTATTTTGGTTTCCAAAGGAAAGAAATCATTGCATTATAAATTTCGCCAAGATGGATATTAAAAGAACATCGATTATTTTCCCAACAACTGTCAACTCGAAATTTTGATAGGTCTTAATAAAAAAAGTATTTACCAAACACTATAAGTAATGTCTGGTTTAACAAGCTTTGAAACCTTAGTTCAGCTAATTGGTAATCATCGAGGTAGTTAAAGAATTCATCTACCTCGGGCCAAACATCAACTCCACATATGACATCTTACTGGAGATCCGTCGAAGAATTTAGGAAACCGCTGCTATTTCGGTTTGGCAAAACAAATGGGTTCGAAACTCTTGACTTGAAGGACAAAGTGCATGCTCTTCAGAACACTTATTCTGCCAGTTTTTCTATACGGCGCCGAGTGCTGGGCGATAAGCAGGAAAGGAGAGTTAATACTGCGATCCTTTGAAAAAAAATCTTTCGACGGATATTTGGTTCTGTGTGCGAGGAGAATGAATGGAGGAGAAGATACAACTGCGAACTCTATGACCTGTACCAAGATGTGGATGTAATCCGATGGGATTCCGATGTAGATCGAAAGCAAAATGTTACAACATATATACATTATACATATAGTAAATAATATATTTCTCTGGAGATATGTAAGGTCGCCGTAAAACAAACATCAGGCAAAAAAATAAAAACAACCAGAACCATTTGTTACAGATTTGACTTTTATGTATGCATGTTGCGACTCAATCAAAAAGCCATTATAATATGAATCTCCAACAAAAGCTCCAGGGTTTTAAGACTTATTAGTCTAAAATTTGCTGTTATATGCCCTGTTTGCCAGATTTAGGTATAAAAACCACTTTAACTTTTCTCCAAACCTATTTTTAGACTATTTTTAAGAATTGGATGGATGGCTACTTTCTGTAGCAGAATCGGTAGAATACCGTAGAGACCGAAAAGTGGATTTCCACCAATGTTACATCTTTGCTACTTTCAGCCCAGTTTCGATTATTGTTCCTGTAACTAAAGGGTGATTTTTTAGCTGGTTTGGTTTTGGCAACACTGGTTTTGACAGCTGACGTGTGTTTAGTACCTTGTGTCACTGTCAAACAGCTTCAGTTTGGTTTGCAATTTAACCATGGATCGTCTTACAAATGAACAGCGCTTGCAAATTATTGAATTTTACTATCAAAATTCGTGCTCTGGGAAAAATGTGAAAATCCTCTGTTTTATCGAAAAATGGTGTTCAGCGATGAGGCTCATTTTTGGTTGAATGGGTACGTAAATAAGCAAAATTGCCGCATTTGGAGTGAAGATCAGCCAGAAGCATTGCAACAGCTACAAATGCATCCCGAAAAAGCCACTGTTTGGTGCGGTTTATGGGCCGGCGGCATTATTGGGCCATATTTCTTCAAAGATGATGCGAATCGCAGCGTTACTGTCAATGGTGAACGCTACCGAGCGATGATAACAAACTTTTTTTTGCCCGAAATGGAAGTTCTTGACTTGCATGATATGTGGTTTCAACAAGACGGTGCCACATGCCACACAGCACGCGAAACAATGGCGCAATTGCGAGGCGAGTTTGGTGAACAGTTAATTTCACGTTTCGGGCCGGTCAATTGGCCGCCTAGATCGTGCGATTTGACACCATTAGATTATTTTTTGTGGGGGTATGCCAAGGCTAATGTGTATAGGGACAAGCCCGCTTCGATTGACGCACTGGAAGCCAACATCCATGCATTCATTCGTGAGATACCGGCCGATATGTGTGAAAGAGTATGCCAAAATTGGACTCAGCGGATGGGATACCTGAGACGCAGCCGCGGTCGACATTTGCATGAAATTATCTTTAAACATTAAATTGCAAGGTTCAAACTATCGATTCAAATAAATATTTCATTCATTTTTTCGAATTTTTTGTGTTTTTTTTTTAAAAAAAGTTCTAAACCTCTTAAAAAATCACCCTTTATAAACTGGGAACTAGAAACGCTTGTTTCTTTAAAGAGAATTTTGCGTAAGGTCGAAGCCTCGTCTGTTATCGCGATTGTTTCGCAGTACTTTTGCCATTTTAGCTTCCTTATGCAGAAACAGATGTGCAGAAGGTATGCTTGCATCGCTGCTTGCTTTGCTGCACCCGAGACACACGTGCATTTTTTTCGAAATTTTTTTATTTTGTTTTTCATTAAATTTTGTATCCCTCATGTATAAATTGTTATACGATGAGCAGGTTTTATTATATAAAAACCTGTTTTTCTTTACAAACTCAATTAATTCTTCTTTCATTTTCGCAAAATGGTTTTTGTTTATATCAATACAAAAATAAAGATGCTGTCAAAATCAGTAATAAGAGACTATAATTATTTAAGTAAGTTATTTTTTTCTGTGTGGTGGCTACATTGATGCTGCGCAGCCAATCTAGAAATAGAGACATCTTGCAGCCAGTTGTGTGTCATATTCCATACAAAATCAGTTCGCTGCATGGCTTTCACTCCACTTCTGTTTCAGGCATTCATAGTTGTTTTAATCATTCCATGTACTGTCACTTCTGAAAAGCTTCGCCCTATTGTACAGTTTTATAACATATTTCCTCTTTAAACTTATGTTCCCATACCACCACTTGGGCTAAGCCCTTTTAGGCGTTCTGTTAGCCGGATAAATTTTCTCGAACTCTATCGTTAGCGCTTTACTAACATTATTTACCGCCTTCTGACCACAAGGGTGTTGGAATTTTTTGTATTACATACTTCTATAATAAAGTCATACAAACATTCACCTCTTGTATTAATATCACCACTTCCCGATTGTGTATATTGCGCGTTTGCCTTGCAGACTAGCACCAGCATATTTCAGCATATTGGCACCAGCCAATTTCTTTAATTTCTCCACGATAACTACCTCGGAGTCGTAAAAAGAGAGGAAGGTAGAGATAAGACATAGTGGTTTGCCCACAGATGAGTAATTAAACAGATAGTCGACTCAGGATACCTTGCAACAATAAATTGCTGCTTACAGCGGAAGTGTTGAGTTAACGTAATTCAACATTAATAGATATTTTAATGTAATTGTTTATGAAAAAAAAATTAGTTATATAATAAATATGAAGTTGTTGTAATTAAATGCGAATATTTTTTGTGTTAATAAGACAAAGTTCTCTACCTATTTATCTGATTTTATAATAAAATCTAGACATACCTACTTTGATGGATAAAAACGTACAATAAAATTATTAATGTTTTGTGGTCAGTAAAATATTTATAGTAAATAGTTTTGAATTCGTTTTTATTCAACATATGAATGTTTAATGTATCTTAACAAAATGTAAACTTTATTATTCCAATTATTATTATCGTTATTATCTTTGAATTGAAATAGTGAATAGCAGTGAATTAATAAAATTATACGTCAAATTATTAATTATTATTATTAACTGATAATGCGTTACTCATTAATTTCATTCATTGAGCATTAATTTATTTTACCCACAATTTTAGTAATTTTACAGAATATTTCATTAGTTCACTGCTCAAATATTTATCGCACCTTCCGATTAAAAATAATTTAATTTGAATTATGTATTTTACTCGACATTCGATAAATCAACCAACAAAATTATTTTATTATTACTGACAATTTAATACTAATTAGTAATTACCGGCAAACAAAATATGATACTCCCTATTTTATTTTTAACTTGCGTAACTGTCAAATGCTTACGAGTTGCTTAAAAATGTTTACCCAAAAAATATGTTTGTTATGTAAAAGTAAAATAATACATAATAATTGAAAACATTCAATGTAATTTTATTCTTTTACAAATTTAACATAAATCGTCGCATATTATTACGATGTTATTGGACACAGCCCAGTTTGAACCGAAAATGAATTCTTGGGCGCAGAACTTCTATTGTGTGCGTGAGCTGGCGCAACTTGAGTGTTGATGAGTAATTATACAGATAGTCGACTGAGAGGATTTTTGGCTCTCCCGCCTATCGTTTTTTATTTGCTTCAAAAAGGCACAGTACTGTGTTCGTATATGTTTTTCCATGCAAATCAAATTGAGCCAGCTCACGCACACAATAGCAGTTCTGCGCCTAAGAATCCATTTTGGAAAATATCTCATGTTGACGTATTAAAAGTCAAAACCGGGCTGTGTCCAATAACATCGTAATAACATGCGACGATTTATAATGAATTTGCAACAGAATAAAATGTTGGTGAATGTTTTTAATTATTATGTAAACTAAAATAATAGTTTTACCAAGAAAGCATATTTTTTGGGTAAACATTTTTAAGCAGTTGCGGAAGTTAAACATAAAATAAGGGTTATCATAATTTGTTTGCCATTAGTTAAACTAATTTAGCAGTTTTAAATTGTCAGTAATAATAAAATAATTTT
This sequence comes from Ferdinandea cuprea, assembly GCA_963576555.1. Classification (NCBI taxonomy): domain Eukaryota; kingdom Metazoa; phylum Arthropoda; class Insecta; order Diptera; family Syrphidae; genus Ferdinandea; species Ferdinandea cuprea. Next base: position 40,385,307 of record OY754959.1, read on the forward strand.
GGTGGTTGATTTATCGAAGGTCGAGTAAAATGATTAAAATCAAATAATATTTAAACGGAAAGTCTAATAAATATTTTAGCAGTGAATTTATGAAATATTTTATAAAATTACTAAAATTGTAGGTAAAATAAATAAAAGCTCAGTGAATGATATTAATGAGTAACGCGTGATAAGTTAACTGACCATTTCAATAATTTAACATAGTATTTCATAAATTCACTGCTATTTTATTCATCGCTACTACTATTCCAATTCAAAGATAATAACGGGAGGAGAAGAAGATCCTGCGTAGAAAGAAAAGAGAGCACGCAGTCTCCCAGCTCAAGGAGATCGAAGAGTCCCGCGACCGACACAACATCCGGAAGTTCTATAAGAAAGCCAAGCAACTGGCTGGCTTTAAGACCGGAACACAGGCTCTTCGTAACAGCGATATAAACCTAGTCACCGACGCGCAGGGAATAGTAGATGTATTTAAGCAGCATTTACAGCAGCTGCTAAACGGACAAAATGTGGAGAGAGTGATGGGGCAAGAAGAGAACCCGCGTCCAGTCAATGAAGAACCAGTCCCTCCGCCCAGTATAGAAGAGGTTGGATTAGCTATAAAAAAGCTAAAGAACAACAAGGCCGCCGGCTCAGATGGTCTACCTGCAGAACTTTTCAAATACGGAGGTGATGTTATGGTAGGGCGCATGCAACAAATCATCAACCAAGTTTGGGTGGAGGATAGTATGCCCGATGACTGGACCATCAGCTCCATATGTCCCATCTACAAGAAAGGCGATCCTATGTCTTGCAAGAACTATCGAGGCATATCCCTGCTTAATGTCGCATATAAGATCCTATCCAACGTATTGTGTGAACGTCTCAAACCTTTCTGTAACACACTAATCGGCACGTACCAGTGTGGCTTCCGGCCCGGCAGATCAACTGTAGACCAAATCTTCACACTAAGGCAAATCCTGGAAAAGACCAACGAGTTTCAAGTCTAGACACACCATTTCTGCATCGACTTTAAAGCCGCATATGACAGCATTCATCGTCAGGAGCTTTTTGTGGCGATGGCCGAATTCGGGATCCCGTCAAAACTGATCCAGATGTGTCGCATGACACTAGATAATACGCGATGCAATGTGCAGTTTGGCAGCAGCTCATCTGAACTCTTTCAAACATGCACCGGATTTCGGCAAGGAGATGTGCTGTCGTGTGATTTCTTCAATCTTGTTCTTGAGCAGATAGTGCGCAGGGCAGGTGTCAACACGGAAGGCACTATGTGTACTCCGAAAAGCTAAAACTCGTCGACTACATTGGCTCGGCCACATCGAGCGAATCCCAGCCCCCAGGTTCGAGACGACAAGGAAGACCGAACCTCCGTTTTAAAGACCAAGCCATCGCGGATGCCAGAGCGCTTGGTCTAGACAACTGGAAGCAGCGTGCTCGAGAGGGATTCTTCACGGATCGGGAGCCCGTAAGTAAGTAAAAGAGTTTAAATCTCTACACGTTTCCACTGAACAAAAAGGAGATTAACATAGGTGTTTTATCTCAACCCGCTCTCTGGCTCTCAAATTTGGGCACAAAATGTCCAATATGTGGCTGTCAAATTGCTTTCTCGCTCTCAATTCTCAGGAACCAACGCCACTTTTCACATATCCTGGTATGGTTAATTGGTATTGATTCACAAGCCGATTCTTACATGCAAACCTAGTTTCTTTCAAGATTATTTTTTAATCTTGCGTTTAGCAGTATAAAATTTGTATGGTAAATCTTAAGATTTAAAGTAGATTAAGGGCAGATTAATCTTAATCTTGGTTTAGTGCTCGGTGGAAACGTAGCATAAATGCCAACATTTATTCGGAAAAACTGTTTTCAAAAATACAAAGCAAAATATGTGTTTTGGTGGTAGTGTGAATCTCTTTTAAATTTTTGCTGTCGTTATCCTATGGTACTGATATGAATTAAGGACCAATTCCTACAAAGTCCATTGCAAAGCGACATGATATTTAGTTCATGATATTTCTTTGACATGCGCCTTCTATTTAAGTTTGGCGTCAAGTGTTATATCATATTATACCCAAATATCTTACAAGCAAAACTCTTTTTGCATTAATATCTTACAATATTTATTCCTCTTCAAGTGAAGTTAATTTAGTTTTTACGAAGCTTAATACTTAATTTGTTTGTCTAATTACTTAATGATATACATATAATGGCAATTAATTTGATGCTACATCAGCATTGTTACCAATAGTCATAATTGCGGTGTTAACTAGTTTGTAAGACTAACTTTAATCGGCCGGGTAAATTTCAAACTTCTAGCTCTATAATTAAGTAGCAGTTTAAAGGTGTATTAGAGAGTTTTTATAGATAAAGTTGCAAACTCATTACAGCAATTGATTTAGCTACAGATTGGTGCTACAGATCTGTAATCTGATCAAACCTTTATTCAACTTCATAGCGCCCAGTTGAGCTTGGTCTTTGAACTAATCTATTCTGAAATTGTCAAAAATTGCGCTGAAAAATCAAACAAACATTGTAATTTTCAAACACAAAAAAAATAAACAATTGTTTTGAGAAATTATTTGCATATCAAAATTACTTTCGTTTAAATGAAATTTAAATAAATTACAAAATGTCTCACGACCGCGACTATCTTTTGGCTCTAGAAATGCAAAATAAATGGAATGAAGGCGCTTCTGATGACGTAAATATATACATAATATATTTTTAATTTTGTTTACAAAAATTTGGTTTTTCTCTTAGGATATTCAACTAATTCCCGAAAATACTCCACCAAAAAAAACCAAACCAAACAAAACAACTGCCAATGGTAAGTACCGATCGAACCTGGATGACGACTTTTTAAACCGAACCACCAACTTGGTTCATCCACAATGGGAAGTGTTGGATCCAACACCGGATGCACAGGCTATGTTTGAAGCATTCGATGATAAGTTTTTCCAAAAAAGACTGAGGTGTGTTACCCTCGAGTGGAGCAAACGAATGTACTCCTGTGCTGGTATTTGTTATTCTCGTAGAAATGGTCTCGGAATGGCCATCACAATACGCTTAAGTCAGCCGCTGCTAAAACTGCGATCCAGAAAGGATCTTGTCGAAACTATGTTGGTAGGTAAAATGTTTCTTAATTGTACAATTCAATATGTTTGCGTTTGTTTAAGCATGAAATGATCCATGCGTACTGCTTTGTGCTGGGCATCCGCGAAGGAAACGGTGGCCATGGACCTAATTTTGTTAAAATTATGAAAGGTATTAATCAAGTCGCAGGGACCAATATAACAGTAAGAGTGACATTTGCAACCCTCTTATTTTTAAACCACAAAAAGTTTATTCAAGGTTTATCATACATTCCATGACGAGGTAAATGTCTACAAGACTCACTGGTGGCGATGCAATGGCGTATGTCAACATCGATCACCTTTTTATGGATACGTAAAGCGTACGAGTAACCGTGCGCCGGGTCCAAATGATATTTGGTGGAGTCAACATCATCATTCGTGTGGCGGAACCTTTATGAAAATTAAAGAACCAGAAAAACCTGCAAAGAAAACCAAATCGAAGTCTAAATCTAAAGGAATAGAAGCAAATCTTGTCAAAGATTCAGCAAAATCGAATGGAGCTGACTTAAGGACGTTCTTTCCATCAAATGGTGCCGGTCGTAATGGTGATAGGTTTTCAATTGATAATATATTATTATATTACTAAAGGTCTATTTGCCTAGGTCCTGTCAAAACTAATGGCGGTGGCACATTGTTATTGAATCCAAAAACGTCCCGACCAAGTACAACTGTTCCTATAGAAACACCGCGGCCAAAAGACTCAGAACGAAAACGAACATCAGGAAATCTTCAAAACGTAGTTGGTTTTAAGGACTTAGGTACAGTAGCTCGGTCTTAAAAAAGAAATGGTATGCTAAGACAGAATTGTTTTTTTTTCAGGAGAGGGTCAATCGCCTCGCAGAATCCCTGTTACCCGTGACTTTTCTATGTCCGGTACAGGTTACACACTAGCCAATAATAGTAGTGGTGAACCTGTGGAAAAACCCGTAGATAAGGACCATTTACGAGACATGAGGCTTAAGAGATACGGATACGTTTCAGACGGCACTTCCAAACACACGCCAGAGATGGACGATGGTACAGCTAAGCGACGCAGATTGTCGTCAAAAGCTGAAAACGGTGATGTCAAATATGTTGCCGACGAAGTAACTCCAAAGGTCGAGTGGACCGCAATCGATGAAGACATTATGGTTCACGAGGTGGAAAATGACATAATAGCGATATCGTCAACCGACGATGACGATGATGATGATGATAATCTCTCGGAAACCGGACGCGGGGCAAGAACCCCTCGCAAAGCAATGGTGTTTGCTGATGCCGATGCTCGCCACAAAGAAATCAAAAGGGAAATTCTCAATGAATCCAACGATCTATCGAATGGAATTGAGGATGATATTAACCTAATCGATGACGAGTACAATGATGCCCTGAGCATTTCAGTAGATTTAGCGGACACTTCACTCGTCGACGATCTCTTTGGCGAAGACACGCTACTAAAGGACTTTAAAGTAGAAAATGCGGTCGCGGCATCCTGTTCACGTTATTCTAATGATCCGCGAAACGATATCATCACTTGTCCCATTTGTCATGAAAAAATGAAGCGTGAAAATTTCTCAGATCACCTGGACGGCTGTGTGGGAATCACTGTAAAAGTTGAACTGCCAAAGTTTGCTAAAGGAAAACAGCCGCCAGCTTTGTCGCGTCCAAAAAAGACACCACGTGTTAACCAGCAGTCGCGTGCCAAAGAGATTTTGCTAAGTGCCGGTTACACCGAAAAAGATTTGGAAGACATCGCAGAAGCAGACAGTGATCCTGATGCTAGTTTTACTAGTGATGGTGATTTGAGCCTTACCGATAGGCAGAGACGTACGCAGGGTTTGTACACCCAGACGCGACCTTGCCCAGCATGTTGTCGTGAGGTAGAGGTGGATAAAATAAACGAACATCTCGATGAGTGTTTGAACACGACTCAGTGATTTGTTTTTGTTATGGTTTTTGTGTTAACATTGATTTTGAATAAATTGATTTTGTTTTGTTGAACGCCGCGACGACAATGTCGAATTTGAATGTTAATATTGTCTCCTAACGGTTTTCCGGAATAGTTATATATCGTTGACTTGATTGTGGAGAAGCATATATACGTAATTGTGCGAATTTTACCCACTTTTAGTTGTTTTTTAAGAAAAAAGAACCAAATATTTTCTTATTCAGTCAGAGTCTTCGATATAGGTACCTATTTCGTTGAGCGGCAATAATACGGTTTAGTAAAGGTGAAGACTGTTGCAATAATTAATTTAGTTAAAGCGATCTACGCAACCTTCGACCCAAAGTATACAAGCAAATAAATAATATGTATGACGTTCTAAAAATTTCGTTTAGTCTACGGTTACAGTGGAGCAGTTTTCTTTATTGTTCTGACGTACACTTCAGAACAAAGAAAGCTGTAGCTGTAGGTTGTAGTGAGTTCTAAGAATGTGCTTTTCAGAATTGGTTGTTAATACAACCCTCAATTAATTTTATTTTCAGATGCTATTTTTTTAGTATGATAACGCTGCAACAAATCTAAAAATGGAAATTCAACCATGTGTTCAATTATATGCTATTTAACTGCAGCTAATGATTGCAATAACTAAGTTTGCAGGAATATTTTTGTTAACTGCAGCCAGTGGGTGCAGTGGCTTAGTGGTTAAGTGCGTTGGACCACTAAGCGAGAGGTCGCCGGTTCAAATCCTGACCTGTACCACCTGAAAGTTTTTATTCGCTGCCCCATTCAAAAAATATAACTTTACACACACAATGGTTGGGGAAGCTAGGCTTTAGGTCCTGTATGGGCCGTTTACGCCTAATATTTTTATTTTTAACTGCAGCCAGTATAACTCACCGTGTATTTTTGTTAAAGAAGCACGGTGAGATATACTGGCTACAGTATAGTCGTTCTCTGCTATGTAACTTTGTAAATCTCGGTGAAAAAATCACAAGATATTATGTAACAACAGTCTTGTTTTCGCCTAGTTTAGAAGATATCGAGGTATGAAAATCGAATCTATAGTATAAAATCGTCAACGTTTTGCCCTTATTTCCACTTAAAAAAAAACGCATGGCATATGTTAAGGAGATCAATAACCAATATTTTCACCAAACATTTCTAGAAAAGTAAGGAATGCATTTAGGAGCTTATAATAAAGTGAAACAACGCCAAATTATGTTAGGAAATAAGACCACTTTGACAATATTTCTCTTGCATTTGCATTCTGTTGGTCCCCAAGCCGCGTATCTGTGTTTTTTTTTAATCACCCAGATTTAGTTTGTCTTCTGCTTCCAACTTAAACTCTTTTTTTGGCAGTACTATAGTTTCCGAGGCGACAAGATTTGAAGATGCAACTTTATAGATCTCAATGAAATAATCACAAGCTAATATGTAACAACAGTCTCGTTTTCGCCTAGTTTAGAAGATATCAGGGTTTGAAAATCGAATTTTTAGTATGAAATCTCTATAAAATGACGTCACTTTTTTGCCAATATTTTCACTTAAAAAACAAAAACCATTACATATATTAACCATTACATTTATTAATATATGTAATTACATATATTACATATTCGTGATTGAACTCCTTAATATTTGAAGTTTGATTTTAAGTGATAACAATGGTGAACAAGTGACGTATTCTCAAAGAGATATCATACTAAAAAATAATTTGCATCCCTCGATATCTCTTAATCAAGGCCAAAAACGAGGCTGTTGTAAAATATTATGTCAACACAAGACTGTTTTTTGGGAAATGAAACTCTGTATGCATTTATACATATATGTTCATAAAATCAGCGCAGCGTGCAACCAAGAAGTTGCATGGACGGGACCTGCCGCCTGCAGGAAGAGAGCTGAAATCTTGCAATACCGCGTAGCGTGTCACCCAAAAGGAAAAATGTTGTATCGACATCAGTATGAAAATTTTAATTAAGTTCGTTGCCTGTTTGTATGGAGGGGACGTACTAAAATAGCTTTTCCATATACGCATCCAGGCCGTCGTGATCAGACGACTCAATGCTGCAGCAGTGGGATACTAGGTTGCTAAAGAAAATAAAGTCCACTATATAGCACTGGACCCATTCGGCAGAAGATCTAAGCCGCAAAGGTCACCAAAGCGGCTGGCAAGAAGTCCAATAGTTACAACGCTACAAGGAAGGACTTATAAGCCTACCCGAACTGATAAGTAAGATTCTTCTAAAGCCCCGATAGCTATGCAGATTAACGAGCATATAACTGGAAATTCCACAGCCGAGGAAAAATGATGAGGGTGACCGAGCCCTAGAGCAACTAGGACAGAAACTCACCAAACTTTAGAATGCAATGGTAACCCAGCTGCACATTAATCAAGTCATGAAATGTCTAATGAGAAGCATATCAGCACTGCATAAGAAAGTAATAAGCTCAGAAAATAATAATGAAAAAAAAAGCAGTAACAACCGGCAAAAATCATTTTAGCCAGACGAGGAAACTTCGTATGCAAGCCTTCTGAAAATGAAATAAACAGCTCGGAGACAACATCAACAAGATCAGGAAGATAGCTTAATACGAGCTCCTGGAACAAAAATGATGGACAAACCGAAAAATTCAAGGAAGGCATGTGTCGGAGGTTGCTGCTATCCGATGGAGCGCTCAGACACAACTACAGGTCCATTGTACTACCATTCAGACACCTTACATTAATGTACTTAGTTTTCCCGTCTTTCGAAGAAAAACGAGAAGGAGCTTCAGTGATAAAGAGCTTAGATGTTCGGCACTCACCACGTCAGCCCCGAAGATCCGCCACCTGATGCGAGCATAGGCCGGACAACTGCAGAGAAAGTGTTCTGCTGTGTCATCCTCCTCACCGCAAGCAGGATAGGTAGTGGTATCGCTTAAGCCCAACACATTTAAGTGTTTAGCAAAAGCTTGGTGGCCCGAAAGAACGCCTACAAGCAGCCTACAGTCGATTCTCCTCAGAGATAGAAGAAAAGATGCTGACCTTTTGCAAATGTCCGGGCGCAGTAGTTTGGTCTGTCTACATCCACCGCAATCGCGCCACCGAATCTTGTGTTCACGAGAAACCCAAGAATCGATAGACGACATGACTAAAGATGCAGGCAGACCCAACACAGGTTCGGGTCCTGAGAAAACTTCTTCTGAACCGTGCCTAGCAAGCTCATCCGAGATCTCATTTCCCTGGATGCCAGTGTGACCTGGTACTCAGACAAGATTCACTGTGTTCAGTCTTCCGACCAAATTCAAAGAAAGCTTAAGTTCTAGCACTAACTTGGACGAGGTAAGAGGGTTTAGTGTACAGTGCAGTGAAGAAAAAAAAAAAGTGTATTGTGTTTGGGCACTCCATCTGGTCCCACTCCCTATCGTTTGCTGCTGCTTTGCTTGGCTATAGCAAGTGCCGTATGTTTTTGCGTGCACTTGCTATGGCTGGGTAGAGTATCATTTGGCAAATAGCGGGTCGCGTTGTGTAGATTTTGTTGGCAGACTAAAGCAATTCATTGTATGGGCATAACACCTGCAGTGATTTGTTTTGGAAAGCTGACGTCAGGATCTACACGGTACGGCCCAGCTTAGTCTGCGTCGGAGTTGAGTTTTTTGTGTTTGTTTTTTTGTTATGCGTGGGAATTTTAGAGTGGACGTGAGTAACATTCGTGGGTTGAGATCCAATTTTTTTTCATTGTACGCCCATGCAATTCACAATAAACCAGCTGTTTTGGCACTAAGTGAAACACAGGTCGGCATAGATTCCGATTTAACGGAGTTTAGCCTGCCTGGATATAACTTGGTGCCATTATTCTTTTCCCATCGTGGTATCGCCGTTTATATACGTAGTGATGTAGCCTACCAACTTCTACCTCAATATGGCCAATGTTCCAATCCGGAATTTAATTTTGTTTGGCTAAAATTCCATGTCCGTAGGCAATCAATTCACTACTGTTTTATCTACAGAAGCCCTAACCAAGACAGGCATTCAACTTATAATGAGTTTGATGCACTGTCTGATTCCATAACCAGAATTGTTACCCTTTATCCTCATACTGAAATTGTCATTGCGGGCGATTTTAATATACACAATTCAAGTTGGCTTCGACATTCTGGACAGACAACACCCGAAGGAAGGTATGTTGAGATATTTGCTGAGGTTAATAGTTTAACCCAGATTGTAAATGAGCCGACACGGACACCGGACATTAGCGGTCAAAACGCCAACACTCTGGACTTGTTTCTTACCTCTCACCCTGATAAATACACTTTAAATGTATTATCGCCTCTAGGTTCGTCAGACCATTGTATCATATCGGCGAATTTCTCGTACTCCAGCCACACAGTTAAAGAACAAGCTCCTAAAAGAACCGTATGGCAATACGAGAAAGCCAATTGGGAAGCTTTAAACGGTTTCTTTAGGAGTTTTAACTGGTCGTTGTGCTTCCTCAACAACGACGTGGATGCCGCTGCCGATATGATTACAAATTTAATTCACCTGGGTATGAAACGCTTTATCCCTAACAGGATAAAGTGTATCAGACCTAAGGAAAACGCGTGGTGTGACTTGAGCTGTAAAGAAGCTATCAGGGCTAAAGAGGTAACTTTTCGGTCTTTTAAGGCCAACCCAACTGAGGAAAACCGAAAAAAGTTCAAACGAGCCAGAAATGACTGCAATGCCCACATTAATCGTGTCAAATTCTCCTACGACCAAAAGTTGAGGCAAAAAATACTACAAAGTCCCTCCGGTAGTAAAAACTTTTGGTCGTTTGTTAAGAATATTAAAAATTCGGCCTCGTCATCTATCCCGACACTCATTTGCAACGACACTCCAGCTGTCAGCTCTTTGGATAAAGCCAATCTGCTTGCTGCTCATTTTGCAGCTAGCTCAACGCTCCCAGATTGTGCCTTATCTCCCCCAGTACTCGAGCGCGTAGAACACTCCATGGGACAAATCCACTTCCGCACCCGTACTGTGGCAAGAGTACTTCAAGATCTCAACATTCACAAATCCGCTGGCCCAGATGGTATTTCCCCTATAGTTCTGAAGAGGTGTTCTTCCACGCTGGCAAAACCACTGCGTAAGCTTTTCTATCTGTCCTATTCTTCAGGGCTCTTTCCGAGAAGATGGAAAACAGCATTTGTTCAGCCCGTCCCCAAAAAAGGCGAATCTTCCTCTCCCTCCTCCTACCGACCAATTGCACTTACGTCCCTTCTTTCCAAGGTCATGGAAACGCTGATAAACCGTCAGCTTATGAAATATCTCGAATCCCGAAAACTCCTTAATGACCGGCAGTACGGTTTTCGCAGCAACAGGTCCACTGGTGATTTGATGACATATCTAACCGAAAAGTGGAACCAATCTATTCACCATGGTGGTGAAAGCAAGGTCGTTGCGCTTGATATTTCAAAGGCATTTGACAGAGTTTGGCATCAAGCTCTCTTGTCGAAAATGCGGGCATTTGGGATCGATGTTACCCTTCTTCAATGGATTAGAAATTACCTTTCGGACCGTTCAATACAAGTTGTTTTGGACGGTTTCAAGTCTGCAACTCACCAAATAAATGCTGGTGTCCCTCAAGGCTCTGTTTTGTCTCCGACTCTCTTTCTCATTTTTATCAATGACCTCCTGTCTGTCACTTCTAATCCAATCCATTCCTTTGCTGATGACAGTACCCTCAGCTTTACATATTCGTTTCCTGGGCAACGCCCCTCATCTTCGGGCGTTGAACTGGAACGGCAACGTATGTTAAGCTCATTGAATTCCGATCTTGACAGCATTCTTAAATAGGGTAAAACCAACAGAGTGGAATTTAATGCTTCCAAAACGCAATGCTGTCTGCTGTCATTGAAGCGAACCCCTAATTTTCTGCCATTATCCATGAATGGCACTTGCATCGCTGAAACCGAAAGACTTTCCATTCTCGGTATGTGTGTTAATGACAACCTTCGTTGGAATGACCACATATTTGATGTCGCCAAGAACGCTGCGAAATGTCTAGGCTTCCTAAAGCGATGCAAGAAATATTTCACCCCTTCTGATCTGGCTAGAATCTACAAGGCGTTTATTCGCCCAAAACTTGAGTACAACGCTCATATCTGGTCTGGTGCACCAATAACATATTTGGAGCTACTTGACAGGATCCAAAAACGTGCGGTAAAACTTATTGGCGATCGAGACATCGCGAAATCACTTGACTCTCTTAGTCATCGTCGTAATGTCTCCTGCCTGTCATTGTTTTATCGGTATTTCCACCACAAGTGCTCAAATGAAATAGCCAGTTGCATTCCACCCCTACAGCAATTCAACCGCAATACTCGACATGCTAGGAATGCACATCAGTTTACCCTTAAGCCTGTTTTCGGGCGTACTGTGAAATACAAAGATTCCTTTCTCAACCGTACAATACGAATGTGGAATGCTCTACCACGCTCTGTTTTTCCTTCGCATTATAATTTACAAACATTTAAAACCAACGTGCATCGGTTTCTCCCTTTCTCTAATCCTTCATTTCCCTAATGCCCGCACTGTGTCACTTCATTATAAGGGTATCCAAAGTCCCTTTAGTGCGCGTACATTATAAAAAAAAAAAAAAAAAGAATCGCTTTTAATGCGCTTGGCTATCACTGCAGATGCAAATGCCTCTAGCCCTCCACCTGTTATTCACAATATAGTGCATTGCCATTAGGATGGCAAAAATCTCCGCTTGGAAAACAGATGCATGTTTACCCAAGGGGTAGTAAAGTCGTATATCATCGCATTCCACAAAGACACCAGCACTAGACCCCTGCCCGGTTTTGGAGCCATCCGTGAAAATACGATGGCATTCAATCCATGGTTCGGAGTCTGACCGAAGCCATTCCGTTACCTGTGGAAAGTTGACGTGGTAGTTTTTTCGCAGAAGGATTTCTGGTGTCATTGCATCAGACGGCATATCCATAAGACAGAGGTCAAAGGATAATTCTCAAACAAGTTCTTCAAAATTCCATTGCGCATGGTACCAAAAACCATCTCTCTTTAAGCGAAAGATGGTTTTTAGCGTACATCCCATGATATATAAGTCAAGGGGAGGAAGATTCATCAAAGCATCTAGAGCAGAGCCCGGGGTGCTAGGGAAGGCCCCTGTGCAGCCGAGACAAGCCGTTCTTTGGAGTATGGCAAAAGAAGCAGTAACACGTTTCCGCGAAAGCCTGTTCCACCAAACAACTGATGCGTATGAGAGTAGAGGTCTAATCATGGCCGTATAGATCCAAAGGACCCGTTTTGGAGACAAGCCCCATGTCTTACCAAAAGCGCCTTTGCACTGCCAGAAGGTCGACAGCGCTTTATCGGTTTTCGATCGACATGTTTGGACCACAGAAGTTTTTTATCAAGGATTACACCCAGATATTTGACTTCATCGGATATAGGGATGGTGACACCTTTAAGCACGAGATGGGACAGGCCAGTGATGATTCTCCTTCTCGTAAAGAGAACTACCGTGGTTTTAAGAGGATTCACTGAAAGCCCATTACTAGTGCACCAGACATCGATCAAATCCAGGGATCTCTGCGCTTGAGAGCAGACAGCCCCTAGATTTGAACCGACAGAAAGAACGGCGACATCATCCGCATAAGCTTGAGTGTAGTTTCAGGAAAGTTGAGAGCCGTAAGCAGAGAGTCTACCACCATACACCATAGGAGGAGAGACAGAACACCACCTTGAGGGCAGCCCCTATTTACCCCTGTTATGACGCACTTGCCACAATCTGCATCCGCTACCAATGTCCTGTACATTAGCATTGCCTTAATCCACAACACCAAAGTTTCATCTACACCATGCTGTCTGGCTGAGTTACACATACTGTCAAAGGTCGCATTATCAAAAGCACCCTCAATATCGACGAAAATGCCCAACGCGTACTCCTTCCGGTCAAGGGCACTATCAATCCTACCAACAAGGTTTTGAAGCGCAGTCTCGCAGGATTTTTCACGCTGATTGGCATGTTGCATCTCAGAGAGAGGGTGTGATCGAAGAGCAACTTTGCGCACATGCAGCTCAACCAGTCTTTCCAAACTTTCCAGTAAGAAGGAAGACAGACTTATGGGTCTAAAGCTTTTGGCTAGAGTGTAGTCTGACTTACCAATTTTTGGTATGAAAACCACTTTAACCATTCGCCATGGGGAAGGTATATAGGCCAAGGCCAAGCTCGCGGTGAAAATTCTTTTCAACATTGGCAAAACTTGACTTAAACCTTGTTTTAGCAAAACTGGATAAATTCCATCCGGACCAGGTGACTTGAAACTCTCAAAAGATGCAATGGCATATTTAATAGCACCATCAGTCACCACTCCCGATGCAAAATACCAGCTGTGCCGCGTGGTATTAGTCGGTTCAAATGTAGCCACAGTCGTTTGAAGGGCTGAAGAACACGTAGTAACCCGATTTCCCGGAAAGTGAGTCTCAAGTAGAAGACTGAAAGTCTCCGCCTTTGTCTCAGTGTACGTGCCATCAGAGATTCGACCTCTTCACAAAACTTTTTATATGAGTCATTTTTCGACTTGCGAAAACTTTTTGCTTCGATCGATAAAGATTCCAGTCTTCCACTAAGTTGGTTTTTAAAGACCGATTTAGCAGCTTCCTAGTTTTTTTACGAAGACACTGCAGTTCGGAGTACCACCAGGGTACCGATTTTCTGCGGGGGGGTTTAGAAGCAGGGCACGCAAGTTCAAAGCAGCGGGTGAGGACGTTGTTCAGATCCTGAGCAGACCTCTCCACTCCCTGTCTTGATCTAAATTGACAGATTTGGCAAGCTCCTCTCTAAACCGTGGACAGTTCGATTTTCTCGGATTTCTCCTCTCTAGCGAAGGTGAAAGTTCGCAGTAGATTTGAAATTCGATGTATCTGTGATCCGATAAGGTGCTATCTGGCGATACCTTCCAATTTATGATAGACTTCAAAGGCCTGTTTGACAGGGTAACTGCAATTACTTGCTGTCTTCTGGCTGTAACAAAGTTAGGTTGATGACCTACATTGTTGATGGTAATATCAGACGATAGAATGAAGTCCAAAAGTCGATCTCCCCTTATGTTGCATTTGCTGCTGCCCCAAACAGTGTTCTGAGCATTAGCATCACAGCACAAGACAAGACCTAACCTTTTGGATTCACAAAACTCTACGAGCTCTACAACAGCCTTTGGTGGAGGAGGGGTTAGAGAGTCATAGGGGAAATAAGCCGATGCAGCGACAAAGGTTTCCCAGTTATCATTTGCATGGTTATATATAAGTTATAGAAACAGCTACCAAATCTTGGCTACAAAAGCTTTTGATCATAGTAGCTGTAAAAGATTTCGATACAATAAGACAAGTCGTAGATCTTTCGGATTGCTCATCATAAAGAACGTGGTATAAATCACTCAAGCAACCAAGACCACAGATGCGACTTTTCCACACCCATGGTTCCTGGATGGATATTATGTGTGATTTTGTTCTACAAGCCACAAGCCTGCTACTTAAAAGGGCGGTAGCAGCCTTGCAGTGCTGTAGGTTAATTTGAGTAAACAAGATGGACGAATACTCTGGGTAACGTCCACTATTAGCACTGTTTGACATTGAAATGGAAATGGATCCTGCCAAGATGCAGATAGGGACGCATGTTGTACCTAGATTTGATGATCTCGGCAGCAGCCATGTCTACACTCACAACAAGAGAACTACCACCTTCATTGTGGCGGTTTTTACTCTTCTTGTGTGAACGGACAATCCAAGCTTTTGTGTCGAGACCAGGATTCTGGGTTTGCAAACGCTTTAGTACATCCGCCAATTTCTCTAGTTTCCCAGGGATCCAGCAGACAGCCCACGCAAGCTTGGGTGGTTTGTAGACCTCAAAAGATGAAGTCCTAAGTGAAGGGATTTTCGGCACCATACTGCTAATCCATTCAGAGGTTTTCTGTGATGAGGTCTTTACCATGAGGGTTCCGTCCTTTAACACACAGCCCTCCACCTGAATGCAAGCATTTGTTGCAGCAGCCAGCAGCAAGGAAGGCATGACAAAAATTCTTCAACGTGAAGGCAAGGTCAACACGTTATGTGAGCAGGTAATAATTGAGTGATACGATTAAGAAGAGGGTACAACTGCGCAGGAAACTTCAGTATAGTGGTTTAGCGTTAGGTACGGCAGGGCAAAGCTATTA
The DNA here is from genome assembly GCA_963576555.1 of Ferdinandea cuprea. NCBI lineage: Eukaryota > Metazoa > Arthropoda > Insecta > Diptera > Syrphidae > Ferdinandea > Ferdinandea cuprea. The sequence continues at coordinate 40,400,559 of OY754959.1, forward strand.
GAATGCTGCCAGTGTTTGTTGATCCAGAGTGTTTTATTATCATCGGCTGATCCATAGATCATTTCCGATAGTAAATAACGGCTAATAAGAGCTACATGATATTTTTTCCAAAATGGAAGTCGTGGTGCAGTATTGCAATTGTGCGTGAGCCGGACCGCATTAAATTAAATACAATTCTACATCTTTTCCAAGCAAATATATCACACGCAAAAATTTCTCTCAGTAGTCCACTATCTGTATAACTACTCATCTGTGGTCTACACGGTTTAATTCAATCAAAACGCTTAATATGTGAGTTAAGTGCACATTTTGTGTTCATTAATTTATTTTAAACCTCTAACTCGACTGCTCCATTTGCTCTTCCCTTTCAATGTCTGCTTTCATATCCTCGATAAGTGCATCGATTTCCTCCACCGAATATACTTTCTTCTTAAAAGATCGAGGCATCTCCTGAATATAAACCGGTTTGTCCATCTGCAAATAAAGTACACACTATGTGGAAGAAATTCTCCAAAGTATTGTCAACGATTAATACCAAAAAGTGTTTGTATTCAGGTGAAATCGATTCCAGATAGAGTATTTTGTTCTCAATAGCTTTGATTCGCTCATAAACATGTTTCGGATTTATAACTTTCATATTTAGATGTCCCTCGACGTTTTGCAGACGTTCTTTAAGTCCCAAAGGCAAGTCACTAGATCCCGAGTCTTCTTCTTCATCAACTGCTTCTTCCTTTATTCGAGCATCTCTTTGCGTTTCATTTTTCATAAGTTTATCGAGTGCTTGTAGGTAATCAGGTTTGATTTGTGGTCCAATGCGGTTCTTTACACGCCGAACTGTGAAAAAATCTCATCTAAGTTGTAATATCAATAAGAATTTATCCATTCTTACCCCTCAAATGTCCCTTGGAGTCGGTCTGTTTAATTACTATACTGTTCGTTCTGGCACATGAGTTGTTTTCGGTCTCTTCATTTTTGAGCTCATCCTTTGTTAATTTTGTCACCGTAAAGTCCAAAATATTATTCAAGTCTATTTCTTCACGTTTTTTTTCAACAAAGCATTGGATTCGTCGCGTGATTTCCCGTTCATCAGCTCCGATTTGGACAAGACTTTGGGAAATTGACTGGTTCTCTATCGGACAGGCATCAAGATCGAACTTACAGCGCTTAAACTTCCCAACATCAGCGGCACCTGGAAGTGAACAAGTAACTGAAACGCTGCGCATACTAACAAAATCGAATGCACTTTATTTCAAAATTCAAACAATTATGTAATAATTAAACTACACAGGTACAAACTAAATAACAAATCAACTTTCTTGGCGGATATTCTTTAGCCACTGACATTCTTTGTTTTCCTTCCACGCAGATTCGTCTGTGGTGTATTTCTCCTTTTTCCAAATAGGCACGGATTGTTTTAGGGTTTCGATTGCATATTGTACCGCCTCCAAGCTGGCTTGCCGATGTGGTGATGACACTGCAATAACTATGCTGGCTTCTTTGACCGGTACCAGCCCCAGACGATGATAAATAGCTATTTTGTAGACATCGTCCCATTTATCGCGTACTTCATCGCAAATCTTTGCCATCATTTTCAGTGCCATTGGTTCGTATGCTTCATACTCGAGAGTGACAACCTGTAAAAAATAAATAGATTGGAAAGAAATGCACATATACATTTATTAAAAAGTTTACTCATGCGAAATAATATGGTTAATAGACAAAACCAGTAACTGAGGTTGTACAATACTAATAACGAATAACAGAATATTTGGGGAGCTTAAAACCAATTGCATTACATATGTACTTCCATGTACCTATTAATATTATCAAACTTAGTAGCTACACACATACTTATTGGGACGTACCTTTTTATCTTCAAAATTATCGCGTGTCGTGCCAACAAACAGGGAAATTGCTCCACACGAATCATCTGCTACTAGGTCATTAATGTAGCCAATATCCAATTTTTCTGGTGTAAGCTTTAAGTAATTCATTGACGATTCCATAATTCAAATATAAATGGTTTGTGAAATCTAGTAGGTCTTTGATTTATCCTCCACTTATTGGCGGAATTACAGCAATTTCGTCACCAGGTTTTAATGATACCACTTCCTCCAAATTATCAAAGTACACTTCGTTAATGGCCAAAATAACGTGGTTCTTAATAACTTCCAAATTGTATAGTTTACTAATGGTATTTAACAAATCAGAAACTTTAGCCTCACGAGGTAGCTTAGCAGTTGCGTCAGAAACCCCGGATAAATCGCGGGTTTTGGCAAAAAATAATAAATGAACATTAACTAATGATATGCTCATTATCGAGCATTGAACTTGGCAACCGTATTACTCGATTTTAACATTCCAAAACTTGGTGAAACTGCTTAAAAGCGAAGTTGAAATTTCGAAAGCACCTATTTATCAGTTTATGACTGAGAGCTTACTGATTATTTGTTGACAGTTGACGACAGATTGTCTAATCGAACACTTTATGGAACGATTTGGATGGAACTGATAAATGACAGGCTTCAATAAGAATGAGAAAAAAATTGCTAAAATAGTAATAAAATAAAAATCAATAAAATAAAAAAGTCCGGCCAAATTAATGTCAAAAAGTGGTGAAATCGACCCAGCGATTCCCTGATTTGCCCCCTCCGATTTCTTCTTATGGTGGTACTTGAAGGAAAATGTTAAGGACAACATTGGAAATGAAATTGCTCAAATTTCACCAAAAGTCTGCGAAATTGTTATGCAAAATGTGATTAAAAGAGCTGGCCTTTGCGACACGGCCAGAGGGGCCCACTTGACCAACGTCATATTTCATACATTATGTTAAAGACCATTTATAATCAACCAATTCAATATATATTATTAAATTGTATATCATTTAATAGCTATTGAAAAAGATATCGAAAATGCAAACTATACAATGATTTTCTTATAATACAATTGTTGCACTTCTTTATCACTGTTTAAAAATACTACAAACATCTCTCCTGCTTAACATGCACCCTTTTTATAGTTATTCGAATGATAAACAAGCATTTCTGGATAGTTTGAGTACCTCCAGCACTTATTTAACAAAAATTTGGATTTGTTATAGGCAAGAACCTATAGATGTCCTCACTCATCAGATAGATGGCACATATTGTAATATGACTGCGGCGGTTAAGACATTCAAACAGATTATGAAACATGTCAATGTAAGGACTATATGAAATAATGTTAGGAGGCATACGCTTGGAAAAGATAAAATGAAAACATTTTTTAACGGATCGTCTCTTCGTTTCTTTACTCCAAGCTATCTTCTTATTCAATTGCAACGTATGTTAAGCTCATTGAATTCTGACCTTGACAGCATTCTTAAGTAGAGTAAAACCAACAGAGTAAAATTTAATGCTTCCAAAACTCAATGCTGTCTTCTGTCATTAAAGCGAAACCGAAAGGCTTTCCACTCTCGGTATATGTGTGAACGACAAACTTTGTTGGAACGACCACATATTCGACGTCGCCAAGAAGGGATTCCTCTGATCTGGCTAGAATTTAGAAAGCATTTATTCGCCCAAAGCTTGAGTACAACGCTCATATCTGGTCTGGAGCACGAATAACATATTTGGCGCTACTTTTTCCTGATCCTTCACTTCCCTAATGCCCCCACTATGTTGATTCATTATAAGGGTATCCAAAATTCCTTTAGTGCGCGTACATTATTAAAAAATTTAATTATTTTCAGTTCTTTTACAAAAAAAAAACAATATTTATAGTTAGTAAAAACACATTGTTGTGTCGATAATATACATTTCGCATATTCATTTTACGGTTGATATTTTCAGAAAATGGTGTCGTCAGATAGTGATAACATTAACCACACCCCAAAACTTTCTGGTTTGTGTTCCTTCGAAAAGACGATGCGAGAGAAATAGCACATCTAAAACATCTAGGAATACCAACTTTTTAGACGATTAATAAGCTTCAATGCAGACGAAAGTACAGTTTAATATCAACCGAGCACTTTCGGAGAACAACAGATTAAAGCTGTCATCTCTAAAATCCTTAACAAAATTTCAGATCTTGTCCAAAGATCATCTGAAAAGATAGATATATGAACATATGTCAAAAAAAAAATATTAGGCGTAAACGGCCCATACAGGACCTAAAGCCTAGCTTCTCCAACCATTGTCTGTGCGATGTTATATTTTTGACACGAATGGGGGGGACATACAGTTTAATGCCGATTCCGTACGGCAATTTATTTTTGAGAAGCTTCTCATGACAATTCTTGCTGTTGGATGTTTGTCAGACGTTCGCAAGAGGTGGGGCAGCGAATAAAACTTTCAGGTGGTACAGGTCGGGATTTAGTGGTCCAACGCACTTAACCACCAAGCCACTGCACCCATGAACATATGTCAAAGGTCATGTTATTTCCAGGTCCTCTGTGTCTTAAGGACGTCAAATAAATCAACTATAGACAGGTTTGAAACTAGGAGACAGGCGACCCAAGAGCATGCTGGGAGAAATGCACTGACGAACATATCAAAAATCGAGGCAGAAGAGACGAAGAGACAGGCGACCCAACAACCTGCTGGGAGAAATGCGCAGACTAACAGATCACGAATCGTGATCTCGATAAATAGATCATGTGTATTTGTTGTCATGTACCTATTCAAATTCAAGATCCATATAGGTAGATATTTTCTGATAAAAACTGGCTTTTATTCTAAATCCCCTAATTGATCAATTTGTTGTAGCCAATTACACAGATTCTACAAGTATCAATTTTGTGGGGCCCATGCCTGCTATCATAATCTAACCTTGAAAAAGCAGTTATGTGACACTTTTCAGTAATAATTTTGACTTCATACTTTGTAACTGCTAATTCCCGCATTGTGAGTTCTTCCGCGAACTTCCTTTATATTGCGGTGCCCGGATACTCACCAAAATCTAACACTAACACGGTCCTGCACGTATAATACCTTAATTGGGCCCATATAACTTAGAAACTAACACCCGTATTAATAAACACGAGTTAGCGGTGAGTTACCTAATTACTTATGCTAAGACTCCACCGAACACCAAACCGAGATTAAGCATAAAAGATAAAAATTAATCTTATGCTATGACTCCACCGAACACTAAACCGAGATTAAGCATAAAAGATTAAAAATTAATCTTTCAGCGTCTCCACCGAAAAAAAGGAGATTAACATAGGGGTTTTCTCCCAAGCCCCTCTCTGGCCCTCAAAGTTGCGCACAAAATGTCCAACATCTGGTTGTCAAATTGCTCCCTCGCTCTCAATTCTCAGCAACCAACGTAACTTTTGACATATTCAGGTGTGGTAAATTGGTATTTATCACAAACCGATTCTTACATGCAAACCCAATTTCTTGCAAGATTATTTTTTAATCTTGTGTTTAGCAGATTAAAATTTGTATGGTAAATCTTAAGATTTAAGGTAGATTAAGGGCAGATTAATCTTAATCTCGCTTTAGTGTTCGGTGGAGATGTCATAGCATTTATTCATGAGTTATGTGTAAAATGTTATTAATAAAACAAATTTGACGCTAACTGACGTTATTCAAGTGTGAGTTAACCTCACCATCGAAGGTGGTTTAACGATGGTTTAGCAGGCAAACGAAAACATTTTTTTTTTGTTATTCCTACAACATTTCTCACTTCTCTTTCGTTTTTTTGTACGATTCTCCATTTTTATTGTCCACATTGACTTTTAAATCTAAAAAAACATTTATTTGTTTACATTAAATTTGAAAAATGCTCTACAGACAAAGAAAATTTGATTGATTGTAATAAAAAAATAATAGATTTGCGTAATATTATTACTGAACGTCAGAATTTTTTATTAATAAGAAATTTTAACTCGTGAGTTAAATCTTATTCCATCGCTTAGTAAACTCGTGAGGTTAGAGGTGAGTTAAGGGATTTTTATTAATAGGGCTGTAATAATGCAGGATTCCAATGCTAACAGAGCTTAAGCGTCAACTACATCCTTATCTGCTGATTTGTTGAATTATGACCACGTGAGATAATGGACCAATCAGGGTAAATACCTAAACCCTAAAAGAAATATAATATTATGCAATTCCGAGGCTCTTAATTCAGCTAGTGTCTCTGATTGGAAAACACTCAGACACATGCACATATTTTAATAATTTAAGGAACGATTTAATCCTGCCTCAAAAAAAAAATTAATGTTTTGTTTTTGTAACGCGAACCGTGTCATACATCGAGATTCCTAAATTAGTGACTGAATTATATTGATTCTCCTCTTAGGCAGTAAACGAAAGGCCCAAGGAATTGACTGCTGAATGAGAGTTATTTATTTGATATTATCCTTTTCAAAAATAACAAGGCAAAACGCTCTTCAAAATGTAATTAAAACAAGCATAGGGAAGGTAATATTTCTTAAAGTAGCAGAACATTTCATTAAGTATTATTTTATTTTTGCATTGAATGTATTATCCTAAAGCTATATAATTAGAAGGAATAGTTATTCGGTTCTACTATTTCATTGAAAAAGCTGCTATGATGACATCATTTTTCCCAACCAAAGAAAACAAATCTATCCAACGCCAAACACACATGGAAGGGAAAAACAAAAAAAGCTTCTAAGATCGTATGCGCCCAAAATTGTGACCCATTTTTATGTGCCTCTCAATGTTGGAAGCGATTTCAGCTGTTTATGTTTTACAGTTTTTAAGAATTTTTTTTATTATCCCATCTGAGTCAGATTGGCGTGTATGGAAAGGCTCCTTCAGTACGTCTCCTCCATACAAACAGACAACGAACTTAATTAACATCTTCATTATAATACTCGATTAGCGTCCTTCATACAGAATGTCAATACATCTATCTCTATTTGGTTTGATGTTAGGTGTTTCTCGACAGGCAGGCGCCAATGACAACAGTTTTCGGTGGACCGCTATGCGGAATCTTTTTGCATGCGGCAGGTTCCACTCACACAACTTCGTTGCTCCGCTCGTGGCATGTGCTCTTTGTTACTTTGGTTGCACTCTACGCTAAATGTATAAAAAAAAATGTGTCGATATATAAAGATGCTAATTAAGTTGTTGGGAGGAAAAGAGTTCTATATCTATAAAAAATTGGAATCATTTTTATAAGACGCCAACTAAATGAAACCCACCCTACACATTTCAATATTTCATAATTGCATATACAAAGGCGCATGGAAGAAATCTGAAAAATGGCTAAAATGGAATTATATTGCGAAATTAATAGAAACATTTCATTCGAATGTTACCAGTTGGGGACTTTTTACCAATGAATAATATCATAATTGGCCACACTTTACGTTTAAAACGATCAATTTGCACTTTTAGTTTCACTTTCATGAAATTTTTGTTAACCTGTAAACCTCAAAGACAAGGTGATGCTTTATTTTTAAATAAAATACAAGTCTTAACTCTTATTTGTACATGTTTTTATTAATTATGGTAATTATGATGAATGAAATACTTTGGGAAACAAAACATATATTTTTTACTTTCCGGTAGTGGTAGTAAATTTGGATAGACCCTCCAAAAATCCAATATACGAAGAATGTTCGTATGCTGTGCTGAAGTCTGATAATTTTTCGGCAAATTCATTGCTGATACCCTTCTCCTCGAGGACATTCATGAGTAGGTCGTACAGGTAGCCATCTAAAACATCGCCGGCAACAGCGTACACCTTTTCATTCCATTCACCATTGAAAATGCAGATTTCATCGATTCCAAAGACATCGTTGTATTCTCCTTCTTGAGCTACTCCTTGTAAGAATGAGCAAGTAAAAGACAATGTAGTGTTTCCATGGATAATATCAACTTCGAAATTGGGTTTGCTGCGCATCTCTGCAATTTCAGGCTTCTCCGAACCGCCAACATCGAGTTCTGCATTTTCGTCTTCAGTGTCGACGGTGTGATTCACATTGAAGCTGACTATTACCTTTTCACTGCCGATTTGTTTTACAAGTTCTACATCAGCGCCATACAAATTTACGTTAAAACCGTCCACAGAAGTTGGAACTGTTTTAATGGTTTGAGCTTTCTTCTCGGCAAGAATTTCCTCTGTCAGAAACTCAACTAATTCTTTTTCACTTTTTGTGTGGTTAAACCTTGTTCCGGCAACGTTGGGTCCAGTGATTTTCACTTGGCCGAGCAAGGCGTATGAGCCGTGTGATATCTTTGACGAGAGGCAGAGATTTCTTACTTCCCGATAAGCTACATTTTTAAGTGAACTGTGTGCAATTGCACTGACTTTTGTAATTCCCTTGAAGAAACTTAACATTTTTTCAAATTTATTTTTACGTAAGCTCTTTCTTGAACAACCGGCCTGACTAGGAGTTTTTTTTTATTCTGACATACACGTGGGGGTGACAGCCGCTGTCAAGTATTTGGAATAAATTGAATATGAAGCACTGCAGGGTTCGTTCCAGTTCCGTATTGGGACCAGGTAAACTGCCACCTAGCTCACAGAGTTTGATTTTGTACTGCATTTTGTAGATTTTCAAAACTTTCTGAAACAAAACTCAAATTTTTACAAAACTATTGTTATTAAAAAAATTAATAAGTGGATAACAACTAGCAAATACGTTAGTTCTTTGACGAAAAGAAATTTATAATAAATCAACCAGTACCGACTATAATTTGTTCAATTTGTAATATGTGAAAAAATTATAGTTTAACATTTATTTGTTTATGTTAATAATTGCATTTCTTTGTACATTTATATGTTTTTATAGTTGGAATACAACGTCAGCCTTACATGACCTTCCATTCGCTCATATCTAATGTCAGATGCTTTAGTTTAACTTCATGTTGCCTCTCATTTATTTTTGTTTGAACAACGCAGGCAATAATTGTGTCTTTGTTGCAACCAGCATCCACAGTGTTGTACTTATGGTTCTATTGACGAATGGAAAAGTTTTCCTGCGAGACCTGGTTGTCAAAAAAATAATATGTAGCGACATATACAAGTTTGAAAGTTGTATGGGATTTCCATAAAGAAACATCAGTTTTTCATGTAAGTAAATAAAGTATTTTATGTTTGAAAAGTGAACCAACTTATTGAAAAATAGTTCAATTCTAATTTCAAAATACATATTGTCAAATATATGAGTAATTTGAATAAATTGAACTGGTAGACCACACATAAAAATGAGTTAAACAAATTGTGAAATGCGTAAACAAATATTTGTCATATCAGTTTGTTACTTTTATTACAAAAGTTTGGTGACTTTAATAAACTAAATTTTAATAAAGTGTATTAATTATTATGTTTATAATAGCATTTTAGAGGATGTATAATTCAGAAAACAGGAAGACTGCTTTAAGATTGCAGTTTATCTAAATAATAAAAACTGAGTATTACATTCGTAACTACACTTTTTGCACTAGCTTATTTAATACTGTTGTTTTATAAAAAATTATGTACTAACTTCTTAAATTATCAAATATATGAAACCATTTGACGTTGCACCTGATATTTTAATACAAAAATCAACGAACTGTTTAAATCTATAGCAACCTACTGGTGCGAAATTTGACCGCCAGGGGTAAGCCTTCATTCGTCAATTAAAATATTATATTAATATCATCAAGAATTCAAACGTAAAACATCGAAATTAAAAAAAATTATGCTACACAAACACGGTTTGTTTACATATTATTCACATTTAGTTTAAGCCAAAAACTATTTGAAATTTTTACTTCTTTCACTGTTTTTATACACTTACACATTTTCCAAAGACATTCTACAAAAAAATGACCATGTTTCATTTATAATTGTATTTAAAATGTGAATTTCTTTTACTACCGATTATTTGTTCACACATGCAGAATACATTGGGCCGACCAGCCGTCAAAAGCATGTAGACACATTATTGTTTCAAAAAATGACCAGCAGATGTAGCGCAAAGCAGTTTACCGGGTCCCAATTGAAAAAGAAAATAATATTCAGTCATGTTCAACAAGCGATTTAATTATAGCTTTGTTCAATGAGGCTGTCCAGCTCAGTCCAAAGCATGTAAATTACAGGTTTTCGCGTTTAATGAGAAAAATTTCTGCCCAGCTCATGTTTGCTTTTTGTTCAATGACTCTGACTGGACTCTGCCCTGAGCAGAATTTCTGTACTTTTGAGGCTGTATTTTTCTGTTTTACCTTTGACTGACATTTTTCACAAATTTGTACTGATCTGCCTTGCCTTTTTTCTCATTGTACAAAGCTTATGTTGAGTACATACGCAGCTGACGTTTTATGGTTGGAATTTCTCTTATATGTTGCAGGTACATACTGCATTAAATATATAGTCATTACGTTATATTTAATTTTGTTAACAGAGTTGGAATTGTTTGTCGACAATAAATATAATGTATAAATATAATATAAGTATATAAGTTATTATATACATATCTTTCAATAAGAGGAATTAAAGACAGATCAAAACAAAAATAATTTGCTTTTGGTAGAGTTACCAACTCCAAAAAATCTCAAAATAAATCAAATCTCTTACAGCCGAATAAATAAAAAATCACTATTCGGTCGTTTTACCTGGCATACGGATAGAGCCGGATAAACATAAATTTTATCTATGCTAACTATCAAGGCCCATTTTATACGTCCCTTCAATAAATAAAGTGCTGAATAGTATTATATATGTAGTTCATGCACAATTTGCTGGTTATTACCCAGCAAAATATTGTAAGTTGATAAACAAACCGCCACCAGCCTATTTAAAAAAGATATTAGCTATCTATACATTAAATTCGTTGTCCTGTCCTTGTTATTTGTCGAATGGTAACACATCGTTTAACACTTTTTATTAACACGAGGGTAAGTGTAGAATTTTATATATCGTTGTTTAAAAATAAGTTGTGGCTTTTAGGCGCTTCTATTTATATTCGGTTCGAAATTCTAGTACTTTTCATCACTTGGAATTCATCTGCCTTTCAGTCTCCAATTTTGAGAGCAGCTGAGCTTAACATTCTGGCAGATACAGAACCTATGAATTGTTGCCCAAATACATAGATGGGACTAACTCCTTCTGATACTTGATTTAATGCCACAGTCAGCGTTACCGCTGGAAAAATCAACAAGCAAACAATAGGGGCCTAGTAATGTTTTCACGGACCAGATCAATTTTTCGTAAAATAAAAGCAATTTATTCATAGTGTAGTTAATAAAATCAATATTGTCAAGAACACGCACAATTTAATAGTATGACAAATCATATAATTCATCCCAGAAAATAGTTTGGTTTAAACACCAATAACAATAAAAATATATTTTACAATTATAGGAAAATTTTATATATTATATGAACACTTAAATATACCTCAGGGTATATTCATTTTGACATAGTTTGTAACACCCTTTAATATTCGTCATAGACCTCTAAAAGTATATATATTTATTATCAGGCCCAAAACTAAAAACGATTTAACAATGTCGTTGAAGAAATAAAGGATAACAATCTTACCAAAATATTTAAATCCTTTGCCTACGCCTACTATCGTTTTTAAACAATATGTTGATTTCATCGAAAATTTCTGTATAAAACGAAAAAATATAACAATGTATAGAGTCCGCCAAATAATTTTTTTTTTTTAAAAACAGGGCGCAAAACATCGAGTGTAGCTTCGGCTGTGTGGCCGTCCTGTTGAAACCAAATGTTGCCAATATCCTCCTCTTCAATTTTTGTGAACAAAAATTCGTTCAACATGGCCCGATAACGATCGCCATTGACTGTAATGGCCAGTCCTTGTTGTTGTTGTTCGTTGTTCAAGCGTATACACAACCATATTCGTTCAGCGAAAGGATAAAACTAATTATCTGTCAAATCAGACATGAGCTAAGTTTTACCTTTCGCGAAATAAGCACTAGTTGAAAAAAAAACGTTAGATGGCGGACCTTTTATTTAGCCAACTTTTTTTAACTCTCATTTGACAGCGAAATTGTAATTTTTTCGACATATTGGCATGCAATCTAATCCTACCTTTAGAAAGGAAATATTTAAAGGTAAATGTTTAAATGTCAAAAAAAGTTCCTTCCATTCCAAGATATTTGGGTTTGGGTTAGGTAAGTTTAAGCAAAACCAACACAAAATGCACCTAATGCTTCCTTCTTTGGGTATTTTTTTTATTATTTAATTACTCGTTAAATTTGTTCCATTTGATTTTTGAACATGGTCCCGTCACTCGTTGTTCGTTCATTCTGATATTTTGTTTTGACATTTATCTGTCGGGGTCGACAATTCGACAACGTCACTTGCCGAAGAAAAGTGTGCAAGATTTCGCGAGTTCTATAATGAATTTCGGAAATTAAGTTTTCGCGTAGTATCAAAATAATAATAAAGTCTATAATGAAAACGAGATTTAACACATACGACATCGTCTGCGGTGTTACCGAATTGCAAAAGTAGGCTAATACATTCCACTTTTGGTTTGAATTTATTCTATTATTTATTACATTGCAGGCTTGTTGGGCTCCGGGTGAATCAAATCTACGATATTGATAACAAAACCTATTTGATTCGTCTGCAACAAGGGGAGACAAAATGTGTTCTCCTGTTAGAGTCCGGTATTCGTTTCCACACGACAGCCTTCGAATGGCCCAAAAATATGGCTCCGTCCGGTTTCAGTATGAAACTCCGGAAGCATTTGAAGAATAAACGCTTAGAGAAACTTCAACAACTTGGAGTTGATCGTATCGTTGATTTTCAATTCGGAATGGGTGAGGCTGCCTACCATATTATTATTGAATTATATGATCGTGGTAACGTTATACTCACTGACCATGAGCTGACTATACTGTATATTCTTCGCCCTCATTACGAGGGTGAAGAAGTGCGCTTTGCCGTTCGTGAAAAATATCCCACGAATCGGGCAAAAGAAGCTACACCAGAACTTACAGAAGAAAAGCTAAGAGAACTCTTATCCTGCGCTAAAGCTGGAGATAATATTAGAAAACTGCTAATGCCAGTGCTAGATTGTGGGCCAACAGTAATAGAACATGTTCTTCTCAATCACAACATTGCCGATTGTACCATTAAATCGACTTCAGATCCTAATGAGCCAGAGCAGACTGCAGAAAAGCAAGAGCAGAAGAAATCTCGAAAGCAAAAAAAGAAGGATGGTGGCGGTGCAAATTCTCGCCCCTTCGAAATGGAGACCGATTTCCCTAAGCTTATGGCCGCAATTAAAGAAGCTAATGAAATTCTAGCTAAAGGTCGTACAGTTGTGCCTAAAGGTTTTCTTATCCAAAAGAAGGAGGAAAAACCGACAGAATCGGGTGAAACTCAGGAATATTTCTATCAAAATATCGAATATCATCCGTACCAATTCGTGCAATACAAAGACCAACCTTGTGCTGAGTACGAATCCTTTATGTTCGCCGTTGATGAATTTTATTCAACGCTGGAGGGTCAAAAAATCGACATGAAGACTATGCATCAAGAACGGGAGGCACTTAAGAAACTCTCCAACGTAAAGAAAGATCACGCCAAACGTCTTGACGATCTTATAAAAGTTCAAGAGGTTGATAAGCAAAGGGCAGAGCTAATCACTCGCAATCAGGCCTTGGTAGATAATGCTATTTTGGCTATTCGTAGTGCTATTGCCAACCAGATGTCTTGGCCAGACATCCATGAACTAGTAAAAGCAGCACAGACAAATAGAGATCCAGTTGCAAGCACGATAAAGCAGTTGAAGCTGGAGATCAATCACATTGCCTTAACACTTACAGATCCATACCGTATTCAGCCCTTTGATGAAGAGGATGGCGAAGATGATGATGGGATACCTACCATGGTTGTAGATGTGGATTTAGCTCTCTCTGCTTGGGCGAATGCCAGAAAGTTTTACGATCAGAAGCGCAATGCCGCAAAAAAGGAGCAGAAAACAATCGATGCATCACAGAAAGCCTTGAAATCAGCCGAGAGGAAAACGCAACAAACTCTCAAGGATGTTCGAACAATTTCGACAATTTCCAAGGCAAGAAAAGTATATTGGTTCGAGAAGTTTTATTGGTTCATTAGTTCGGAGAACTACCTCGTTATAGGTGGACGTGATGCACAACAGAACGAACTGATTGTGAAGAGGTAGGTTTTGTGTTGTAGTTTTTTAAAAATCATAACTACTTATTTATTGTTTCACACCAAACTAGATACATGCGTCCATCAGATATTTACGTACACGCCGAAATTCAGGGTGCTTCCAGTGTGGTCATTCGGAACCCGAGCGGAGGTGAAATACCTCCAAAAACTCTACTTGAAGCTGGTACAATGGCCATCTCATACAGTGTTGCTTGGGATGCTAAGGTTGTAACCAACGCCTATTGGGTGAAGAGCGACCAAGTTAGCAAGACTGCACCTACTGGCGAGTACCTTGGCACTGGTAGCTTCATGATTCGTGGAAAGAAGAACTTTCTGCCACCATGTCATCTGATATTGGGCCTCAGTATGCTGTACAAATTGGAAGACAGTTTCATTGAGAAGCATAAGGGCGAACGAAAAGTGCGAACATTCGATGATGAGAGTAGTCCCACAGAGAAGCTTAAAGAATTGACAATCGAAAACGAGCAACTGGAACCTGTGGTCGAAGATGTTGAAATCGAATTGGAAGGCTCTGATAATGAGGATTCAAAAAAAAATGAGGGTGATTCAAAAAGCGCGGATAATACCGACCAGGAAGGCGATGCAGCCACTTTCCCGGATACCCAAGTCAATATTGAGCATAACTCTAGTACTCAATCGGCAACATTAACTCCAAACATAAGGGAGGATGACACCGAAGCCCCTTACATTATTCCCGCAGTTGCGCCACGAAAAAAACAACAACAGAACGCGAAGAAACGCAAGGAAGAAAAACAAACTCAACAGCATCAAAAGCATCAACAGCAACAGCAGCAACAGCAAAATCAGAAAGAAGATGCTCAGTCGAATGCCCAAATGAAGAGAGGACAACGTGGCAAATTAAAGAAAATTAAGTCAAAGTACAGGGATCAAGATGAAGAGGAACGTGAACTACGTATGAATATCCTAAAATCAGCTGGCAAAGACAAGATAAAGGCCGATGCGGAAAAAATCGAGGAAGTAGCAGCTAAGTTCAATAAGACAAAGCGTCCATTTGAGCCAAAGCAAGCGAATATCGAGGCTGATGATGAGGGTGAAGATGTAACTGCAAATGCGGACGTTGATATGTTGGATTCGCTAACTGGAATTCCATTCGAGGACGATGAACTGCTGTTTGCAATACCAGTGGTGGCCCCATACCAGTCGCTACAAAATTACAAGTGCTGTGTTATAAATTTTGTTAACTATCTAACTTTGACTAAGTTTAATTTTTTTCAGATTTAAAGTTAAATTGACGCCTGGCACAGGAAAACGTGGTCGTGCAGCCAAAACAGCTTTGATGATGTTTTCAAAAGATAAAAGCTGTTCAGTTCGCGAAAAGGATTTGTTGAAGGGCATCAAAGATGAGGCATTGGCCCGCAATATACCCGGAAAAGTGAAGTTGTCTGCCCCACAGTTGCAGAAGTTCAAGAAATAGTTTGGGTGCTGGTTTGCATTTTTATTTGTTCTATACATAAGTGAATTTGCAAAACAAAATGTTTTCCATAAAATATATTCTATGTATTGTTACTACGTGTATTTACTGAAAAACATTTATTTCAATCAAAACAAGACAACATTTTCGGCTTTGTCGTTGTTGCGGGAACGTGTTTTCAACTATTAGATGGGATTGCGGGATTGTGCGCTCAGGGATGTGTTGTTTAGCGAATGATATTTTTGTATTGCTTTCAATACATGTTATTACTATTATTTAACCTTTAAAAATATATAATTGATAATAGTTTACAAAGTTGAAAATATTAGCTTAAAATAATATGTGTTAGTTCTACCATATAGGCTTAACAATTAAAAAAGTGGGCGTTAAATAATATGGATTTTTACATGATTATACTTATTATTTAGTAATTACAAATTTTTTGGTAGTCCTCGAGTTGTTCACTCCCAGGTGTCCATGATTTGAAGGTTGAGTATGAGGTGCTGAAGTCGACGTTGTAGAAAGGATAGCTGGTCCTGTAGTTGTCCCTTGGGAATGTTACCTCGGTTAGAAGCGCTATTACTTCAAGGTATCATTGTTCTGGGATGATTGGTCTTCGGAAAATTGTCTTACCAGTGAGTTTGGATGTGTGGACATGCTTCCCATTACCTTTTTGGAACAGTTTTAGCTTTTGGCTTTATCATATAAGCGGCTGCTTCTGAGTATATTCAACAGTAAATTAATAAATTAGTAAACTGTAAATTTGTTCCAGCCGGAGTTGTAAAAGAATGAATTCATGTTGACATTTAATTTTTTTATTTTTGGATTGTCTGAAATATGATTAAATTAATTTTGCTTTACCAATAACAAATTAAATGTAAAGAATAAATTCGTAGCCCCGTTCATTAGAATTTTCTTTTTCGTAAGTGCGTAAGGGACGATAAATTTAAGCTCTACATTAAATTTGTTATTGGTACCGGGCATTGACTTCGAATATTTTCGAAAAATGCATTCATTATTCATTATAATGTTAAATTCTTATTAGATCCATATTCATATAAATCAAAGTGTCGTTTTGAGTATGGAATGAAAATTAGTAACTTTTTTATTTTATAAGCTAAGACAAAAACATTTTCTACTTCACAAACATGTTTTTTATACGAACTTTTCTTGCTATCTTTCGTTATATCTCCGTAAATCAGACTTAACGTTAATTTTCGAAATATTTGAAAAATGACCCAAAAATTATTTATTGCTGTCGATGGCCCTGCATATAGTGCATTCATTCATTTGATATCTTTTGCATTCTTGGAAAGGCTTAAAAAAATGCCTTTAAAGTCTTTGATTTAATTTAAGATAGCAATTTATGAAGAAATTCCCTTTATGATAGCCCCTTTGATATGGGTATCAAATGAAATGGTGTATTTGATTTCATTTAATGAGAAACGCATTATTTTATTACTCTGAGCAGCTTTTAAAATTAAGAAGTGTAAATATGGATATATACAACAATCTGATAATATATTATCACGTAAATAGTCATGAAATTTAATAGACTTAAATATGGATATTGAGAATTGGAGCGCAGGATGGCTACCTTGGGATCCCCGAATTAACATCAATTTTATTTAAGATACTGCCATTAATCCGTACGTATGTGCGCCTTCTCAAGTACGAATTGCATCATTTTAAGTGACTTTAGTAAAAATATTTATTACGTAATTTTGTTCGAAGGAATATCATGGTTGATTGATTCAAATACTTTTGCAAAGGAAGTATGAATGATATCGCATTGCCCGCATTTGCCATATTATTGAAAATCGATGAACAATCAGATCTCGAATCTGAATCGCATAAGTTAGGAGCAAACATGTTGCAAATTTCTAAAAAGTCTAATGCCAAGGCAAAGTTCATTATATAAAATTTTTAAATTTCTTTGAAGCCTCCTAATTTGAGAAGTTATTCTCGAACATAAGTTGATTTACGCAACTTTTACAATGAAAGTTTTCTGTTTAAAATTATAAGGACTTTTATTAAACCATTACCTAGTATAGTATATTTTTTACCTTGCACCCAGAGAAGATTCTTGTCTTCTTGACTTTCTCTGGAGTTAAACCATTACTAGGACCCCTCCAGTGAGGGCACAATAGGCTCCATAGGAGCCGCAGTGCCAGAGCTCTACCGATTTTAATCTATCTAGCTGTAGTATATTTAAGTTAAGTACAGATGTCATTAAATATAAAGTTATAAAGAATAACTAGAAAAAAGCTAGACAAATTTATTTTAATTAATTCCGCAACTCACGAAAATTCTGTTTACAGTATTTGGAATCGTACGCACTAATAAATTTCAATGTTAAATAAAGCTTAACCTTAATGGAAGCCATTTGAATATTCATTTGGTTGAAATGTGTATCGATAGATAAAATCAAAATCACTCAAAAGTGAGAAGATATATATCTGTGCACCCCGCTTCATAGACTCAATCCAATGCCGACTTGTACCACCTGCCCCACCTCTTGCGAACTTCTGAAAAGCATCTAAGAGTAAGAACTGTCATGAAAAGCGTTTAAAAAATAAGTCGCCGTTCGGAATCAGCATTAAACTGTAGGTCCCTTCCATTCGTGTCAAAAATATATCTTCGCACACACAGTGGTTGTAGAAGCTAGGATTTGGGTCCTATATGGGCCGTTTATGACACCCCATTTTTGTGGGCAGAACTGTTTGTTTTTGCAAAAAATATATACTTTAAAACAAACCGCTTGGGGTTAACAGTACGATACCCTACCCATATCCCTGTATGGCCAAAAACAAGGCATTAACAACATGATGAATCAAATTTTTTTTATTTTCTATGAAATTTATATATTTTAATGAATTCAGAGACCCACCGTTTCTAACCGGATATTCTGTCTTTCCTTTACCTAACTTCACGAATTTGGATTGCTCTGTGTTCCCTGGACATTATAGGTTAGGTTAGGCTAAAGTGGCAGTCGGATCTATTGTGACACCACGTGGATCTGAAAATTTTGCTCTACTCGTTGAACAATTTTTAACTGCTTATGAAGCGTGCGAGACCATTTAAATCCTACATACAGAATTTCGATACAACATTTATCTTTCATTGGTTTGATGTTTAGGTTTTTCGCCATGCAGAGGCCTATGGCAACAGTATCTGGGGTTACGAAGTTTATAATTGATGATAATGCAGATGAATTATATTAAACTAGCTGACCTGCTCTCGCCTTGCTTCGCCTTTACTTTATTGACTTTTATGTAGTGCTTCCATGTACACAACAATTTCCGTCGTACTCTCAATCGCCGAACTTACGCGAGAGTATCCAATGTACAACCGACCTTGAGAAAAACATTTAGCATTAAAGTGTAACAGGAAACTGGAAGATCTGCCAAGTCCTAAGCGCCAAATGTCATGTTTTGAGTTAAGAGCATATCTGTAATTTTGCACCAATACTTAATTTTTCCGTTCCCTCAGAAATTCAAAATTGTATCTGGAAGTGCCTCAAAATCAAAAAGAAATTTAACACATATCCAAAAATCTCATATTTGTTAAGCAAAACAGTCGTAAGTGCCAATTGTTAAGCAAAAAAGTTCTATATCCCACGAAATAGTATGGATGCAGTGACGTGCGGCACCAACATTTCTAGGGTACACATAATGATTTTCCTATGCCTCTCACTCCTAGGTTGCTTGTTCATCTCGTGCCTTTTAAATCCTAATCGCGCAATACTTTTAAAGCGCAGTAATCGAATATGACGTCAAAATGATCGCTGTTACCAATAAAGACAAAAACTCTGAAACCTTGCAAACATTTTTGGATATGCATATTTTTAATGACATACAACCACCTTAACATCATCTATAGAATAATCAAAGAAAAAAGAAACTCAAGAAGAAGAAACAGGAGTTTAATTAATAATGATTCAATTTGAATGCTCTATATGCATCAATGCAGCTTTAAGAACCCCTAGATTACATTAAAATATCACCTACGGTTTTTGATTGCCCTAAGTCAAATTTGAAGGCCTGAAGAAATTTGCTGAAGTAGAACCTTACAGAGGAATTACTAAAAAATTCCGGATACATAAAATAAAATAAAAACCATAGCGACAGTGCAACCAATCAAATTTCTGTAAGAGAATTAAATTTAATTTAATTTGAAAGATACATATATTTGGCTGTCAGCATGAATATGGCCAAATTAATTTGCTTTTGGGGGATACAAGGCTTATGCAACCGGGCGAAAGACAAAATACCCCAAATTTGCTACGTTTTTTTGAAGTACGAGCGATTAACCAAAATCTATGAATTTTAGAACTCCCGCAATCACATATCTAAATTAAAACGAACGTATTTTCAAACTATTTTCACTTTACTTTCACGTTCACGAGGTTAGTGTAGTCTTGTACTTTTCCTTATATTTATACATATAAGCAGCATACATTTCTACGGATGTATTTGAATTTGTATGGAGTTGCAATGGAAAGTGGAATACCTCCTGTTCACAATGAAGAATAAATGTAGTAAGTCTATATGCACGCACATCTTTGTCCATTTTATCGCTCCGCTTGTATGTAATGCTATTTTGTATGTTACTAAAATTTATTTATTATAATTGTAGTAAAATCAATTCTATATTTATGGCTTCTACTGTTCACAGGTATGTAATACACTAACAAAGTTATGATTGGCCTGCATCGAATGATCAATCCGCTGTTGTTTGTTACTGAGCACTGTTTTTCAAGTTATTATAAAAACATAAGGAAAGG
This sequence comes from Ferdinandea cuprea, assembly GCA_963576555.1. NCBI lineage: Eukaryota > Metazoa > Arthropoda > Insecta > Diptera > Syrphidae > Ferdinandea > Ferdinandea cuprea. The sequence goes on from OY754959.1 coordinate 40,420,898, forward strand.
CTACAGTTCGCTTGGGGCGAACAGTATGATAACCTATCCTGATCCCTATGTACCCCAAAGAAAAAAAGCATTAGGTAGATGATGGATAGCATTTTATTTCATTCTATGAAACTTATAGAAAAAAAAATTATTCTTTAAAAAAAAACGCCCCCAAAAAGTGGGCGTGGCCAAAAAAATAAAAAAAATAAATAGTCTTAGATTTTGGTGTTACAAACTATGTGTCAAAATTAATATACCCTTTAGGATAGGGTAGTAAAATCAATTCTATATTTATGGCTTCTACTGTTCACAGGTATGTAATACACTAACAAAGTTATGATTGGCCTGCATCGAATGATCAATCCGCTGTTGTTTGTTACTGAGCACTGTTTTTCAAGTTATTATAAAAACATAAGGAAAGGCTACAGTTCGCTTGGGGCGAACAGTATGATAACCTATCCTGATCCCTATGTACCCCAAAGAAAAAAAGCATTAGGTAGATGATGGATAGCATTTTATTTCATTCTATGAAACTTATAGAAAAAAAAATTATTCTTTAAAAAAAAAACGCCCCCAAAAAGTGGGCGTGGCCAAAAAAATAAAAAAAATAAATAGTCTTAGATTTTGGTGTTACAAACTATGTGTCAAAATTAATATACCCTTTAGGATAGGGTATAATGAATGGGGATATGTACGCAAAGTTTAAGCGAGTCAGTCAATTCAATTCTATAAATATGTTTACAAGGGTAAAAAGTTGCAAGAGTGGCTTTATACAGCCGTAATGTAAACAAGACACTAACATTTTAATATAGCACTTTATAAACTAATTCAAAAAAAAAAAAACATTAGCAAAATAAACATAGCTACAATTATTCAAAATTATGCAGGTATGCAACGAATATTCGCTATCAACTTGTAATAGATTGGAAATATTTCTAAGCATTATGCATTAAAATGTACTTAACTTATTATTCTTATTTCTTGCAAATCTATCATTTTAAAAATTTGGGGAGCTATTTTGATTTTTGGGGAGCCCAGTGCTCAGTAAAGGAGCCAAAAGCTTCTAAAAGAGCCATTCGGCAGCGCTGATTGTGTCTACATAGTTGATTTTATTTCAATATATTTCTCTGAAACAGTTGATGTGGTGTGAAGAGAGACACAGGAAAGAGTTCATTTTCTTATGCAGTGTCCCGTACAATTAATGCAACCTGGCAAGTTAACCAAGAAAATCCTTCATCCCAAAAAATTGTACTGATATAAGTAAGACTTTTTTGCTTAACATTTCCGGATTTTAACACGAGAAGGGTGCACAAAATATCGTTCTGTGCTCGTATTCCTATTAGAAGAAATAGGTAGAGACATAATGGGATGACACGTGTGTCAAGTGTGCGAAATTATTTAATACACGAAGTAACTAGATGTATATGTATATATTTTATTCAAATTCATGTTTTCTTTCTAAAGGTGATACAGCCTCATGCAATAAGGTCTCAAACAATATTCAATTTAAGTGTTATACTAACATGTATATGGTATGTGATAAATATAATTTAGTAAGTGTGTGCATAGTGTAACAGGCTGGCATACAAGTATAAACCCTAACACGTATTCGTAAGATCTTCATCAATTGTGAGTTTTTGTTTTCATGGGACCTATGATTTTGATGTAATTTGGCACATTGGACGCTTTTAACATAATTATTCGAAATACAAAAAATTATCAAAATCGTTAGAGCCGTTTTTGAGAAAACGAATTTAATTTAAATTTAAGAAAATCGTTATATGAAAAAAAAGTTTAAAAAAATTGTTTAAAAAATCTAAGTATGCAGATTTGTTCGAGTTTATAGTGTAAAAAAAAGTTCCCTTTATTAGTTTTCGAGATATTGCATGTTTTATAAATTACCGTTCATCGATTTTTTTCCAAAAACTGAGTATGCAGAATTTTTGACCCCATCCCAAACATCCTTAATACAAAAAAATTCTACAAAAAAAAGATCCAAATCCTTTGAACCACTTTCGAGAAAAATAGGGATAAGAGATTTTCACAAAAAAAAAAAATTGTATGGCAGTACCGTTATTTTAAAAGATAAAGCAAAAAATAAAAAGATTTTTAGCTCTAGCTTTAGCTCAAACACCTTATTTTTGACCATCAACAGCACCCTTTGTGGCTCACACGTATTACAGATAGGAAATTTAAGAGAGGATTTTGCGACCATTTTTTAAAAATAATTTGCGTGTTCAAGGGACTTAATGTTGGGTATGGTGAGTTGACTATCTGATTAATTATTCATCTGTGAACTGAACTGGCCCCTCAAAAGCGCAAAATATTTTACGCTTATTTTTCTCTCTTATTCGTGAAGAACAAATATTCCCCTATATAGTTAGATGGTACAAGAGGCGCATTTTCAAAGTTAATGCAATTCAGTTTCAGATTCAGAGTCATCCGAGTTTGACACGCACACGCCTCCCTGCACTTCTGCAATTGCACCGTTGAAACAGTTTTTTATTTAAAAATAATTGTTTTCTTATTAGGCTTTGTATCAACAGAGTTTGTATGGCCTAGAACTTTTGGTAGAGTGTATATATATATGTAGCATATATGTAAATAATGTACACACCTGAAAATAAAACATCGGACCGTGATCGGAATTGACACACACATTACCTTAACGCGTGAGCAGACGCAAAAACCAATTCGACTCCATCATGCAAATACATAAAACACAAAAGATCAGAAATAATTCGTTCTGCGCTTGTATTACCAGCACCACAGTATTTATATGTAAAAATCAACAAAAATCAAGAATAGACGTCGAAAGAAAACTATAAAAAGTGAACATCAGTGGGATCGATTTGAAAATCTTGATCAATTAACATATCAATAAAAAAAGCTGTGCGATTATTCGACCAAACCTAAAAAAATTATTAATCGCCATCCAAAAATTGAAATGAATAATCTTTCAAATATTTGGATCTGTTGTCAGGACGGAATCGCCCGAAATCCGAAAATGAACAATCGTCCAAACCATTTTTTTGAGGTTTCCTTCTGCAAGCGGCTGGCAAATTCGGAGGGTGCCTTTGGGAACATACAGTCATTTTGTAATTAGTTTTATATATGTTAGTCTCCAATGCATAGGTAATGGAATATGGCGGGCATGCTTTCCCCTGCAGCCCCCCGCTTGGTTTAACTGTTAGATTTTGAGTAGGAACATCAGTGGGATCGATTTGAAAATCTTGATCAATTAACATATCAATAAAAAAAGCTGTGCGATTATTCGACCAAACCTAAAAAAATTATTAATCGCCATCCAAAAATTGAAATGAATAATCTTTCAAATATTTGGATCTGTTGTCAGGACGGAATCGCCCGAAATCCGAAAATGAACAATCGTCCAAACCATTTTTTTGAGGTTTCCTTCTGCAAGCGGCTGGCAAATTCGGAGGGTGCCTTTGGGAACATACAGTCATTTTGTAATTAGTTTTATATATGTTAGTCTCCAATGCATAGGTAATGGAATATGGCGGGCATGCTTTCCCCCTGCAGCCCCCCGCTTGGTTTAACTGTTAGATTTTGAGTAGGAACATCAGTGGGATCGATTTGAAAATCTTGATCAATTAACATATCAATAAAAAAAGCTGTGCGATTATTCGACCAAACCTAAAAAAATTATTAATCGCCATCCAAAAATTGAAATGAATAATCTTTCAAATATTTGGATCTGTTGTCAGGACGGAATCGCCCGAAATCCGAAAATGAACAATCGTCCAAACCATTTTTTTGAGGTTTCCTTCTGCAAGCGGCTGGCAAATTCGGAGGGTGCCTTTGGGAACATACAGTCATTTTGTAATTAGTTTTATATATGTTAGTCTCCAATGCATAGGTAATGGAATATGGCGGGCATGCTTTCCCCTGCAGCACCCCGCTTGGTTTAACTGTTAGATTTTGAGTAGGTTCGAGGTTGGGTATATGCAAACATTTTTTGGACATAAACAAAGTTTGCATACATCCTAACTCTCGCTTGCTTAAATCTTACAGTGAAACCAAGCAGGGGGGTCCAAACATATGCCATTGTTTATGCATTCATGTAATTTAAAGCTTCATACTTAGGCCCAAATTGATAGTTTTATAAATATGAACAATCAACAATTTTGTACACAAATTTATTTATTACTTTTGGATGATTTTTCATTATGAACAATTGCCCAAAATTACAGTGCGAATAATCGCCCAACTTGTTTTGCTACTGTTACTAAAATTGCTAAGATTTTAGAGTATATAGAAACATAATGTTGTATTTGAAATATGCGTATTTCAAAGCTCTGCAGAGTGAAATTAAATTATTAAGTAAATTAGGCGAAAGAGAAGTTCATATTTTTTTGGTTCAACGATTTCGTTCAGTCATTCGCTGTGTAGGTAAAGTTAAAATAATTTCAACTTTGCTTTATATTATAAGTGATGATGATATAGAAACCTGCATTGTTAAAAGAAATTGAACAGAACTTTTTTAGTTTTTAAATTTGTTTGATTTCGCACTTTGATATAACAAATCAAAGCAAAACACAACATAGCCATTCTCGAATAATGTGGAAATATGTTGTAAATATAGGGTGATTTTTTAGCTGGTTTGGTTTTGGCAACACTGGTTTTGACAGCTGACGTGTGTTTAGTACCTTGTGTCACTGTCAAACAGCTTCAGTTTGGTTTGCAATTTAACCATGGATCGTCTTACAAATGAACAACGCTTGCAAATTATTGAATTTTACTATCAAAATTCGTGCTCGGTTCGAAATGTTCATCGCGCGCTGCTTCCATTTTATGATCGGCATTCTCGACCTTCTGAGCAGTCTATTCGGAAGATTGTGACCAAATTTCGCACCAAATTTACTTTGTTGGACATTAAACCACCAACACGTTTACGTACTGTGCGTATTGAAGAAAATATTGCGGCCGTATCAGCTAGTGTGGCAGAAGACCGCGAAATGTCGATTCGGCGCCGTTCCCAGCAGTTAGGCCTTTGTTACAGCACTACGTGGAAAATTTTGCGGAAGGATTTGGGCGTAAAGCCTTTTAAGATACAGCTGGTGCAAGAACTAAAGCCAGCCGACCTACCACAACGCCGAATTTTTGGTGAATGGGCTCTTGGAAAGCTGGCCGAGGATCCGCTTTTTTATCGAAAAATTGTGTTCAGCGATGAGGCTCATTTTTGGTTGAATGGGTACGTAAATAAGCAAAATTGCCGCATTTGGAGTGAAGATCAGCCAGAAGCATTGCAACAGCTACCAATGCATCCCGAAAAAGCCACTGTTTGGTGCGGTTTATGGGCCGGCGGCATTATTGGGCCATATTTCTTCAAAGATGATGCGAATCGCAGCGTTACTGTCAATGGTGAACGCTACCGAGCGATGATAACAAACTTTTTTTTGCCCGAAATGGAAGTTCTTGACTTGCATGATATGTGGTTTCAACAAGACGTTGCCACATGCCACACAGCACGCGAAACAATGGCGCAATTGCGAGGCGAGTTTGGTGAACAGTTAATTTCACGTTTCGGGCCGGTCAATTGGCCGCCTAGATCGTGCGATTTGACACCATTAGATTATTTTTTGTGGGGGTATGCCAATTCTAATGTGTATAGGGACAAGCCCGCTTCGATTGACGCACTGGAAGCCAACATCCATGCATTCATTCGTGAGATACCGGCCGATATGTGTGAAAGAGTATGCCAAAATTGGACTCAGCGGATGGGCTACCTGAGACGCAGCCGCGGTCAACATTTGCATGAAATTATCTTTAAACATTAAATTGCAAGGTTCAAACTATCGATTCAAATAAATATTTCATTCATTTTTTCGAATTTTTTTGTGTTTTTTTTTTAAAAAAAGTTCTAAACCTCTTAAAAAATCACCCGGTACATGTTAAATGCATGTTGTAAATGCTGTAAAACACAACTCTCATTATTTTATAAAGCGGAGCAATCACTCAGGCATCACTATTTGAATTAACCGCTCAAATATACATCCCAATAGGACTATACTGAATTCCATATGCAGGACTTTCGAACTTCACCACCTTCAGCCATTACCGAAAAAGGAACAATAATACAACCATCTGAGCCCTAAGCATGCGTCCTGCGTATCGGAATTCGAATTTAACATATTTTTTTTGCCAATTCAAGTAAAACCAATCTAGATGTAAATGGCTGCCTGTTTTGACAACTGTTCGGGAAATGTTCGTGAGTCCTGAAAACGGGGAAAAAAGTAAAAAGTGAAAAAGCTATCAAACGGGCGCAGCCAAAATTATAATTTATTCTTAAATCTTAGATCCGTGATATCCTGTCTGCCGTTAGTTGAATTTTATTCGCAGTTTTTCGGAACCCTAAATGGTAATTTTCGACGTTCTTTTAATCGCAATTTAGTCTTATTTTCCCTGAGTTTTCTTTTTATCATGGCCATTGGGAGATGGCAAAACAACAAAAAAAAGGAAATAAAACCCAAAAAAGGATATACATACGCAGCTGATATTCTAGTATCGAATTTAAAAAAGAAAATAGAAAGAAACGGATTACAATTAAAACAAAACAAATCGATTACCAAAATGGAATACATATACTGGTACGACGAAAATTCGACATAAGGATGTAGTGAAAAAAAAAGTCGTGCATAAAAGCTACAGAATAAATAAAAGTGAAAAAGAGGACGACATTTTCGTGTCCTTTTAGTGCATACAAGAAAAAAATTTAAGGAAAAACGAAATTTGCATTTCCAAGTGAAACGGTTTATTGTAAATAATATTTTCTTTATCGATGAAAACGAAAAAGAAAAAAAAGTGTGCGAATATATATAAATGTGTGTTTGTGCAGAATATGGATACAAAAAAACAGGATATCGCAATTGAAGAGAAGTTTATTTAGGTGCATTTGCACTCCACCCAAACACCTATACACCTACACTACGGGGTTGGAGCATTTTGTTTCCTTAACGCTAAAGATCAGGATTAAAATTCACAATCGCTACTCTCGTTGCTAGGGAGCTGACAGTTGAACGCTGCATGTTGTTTTTATGTTCTTCCTTTCAGTTTAAATGGGAAAATATTACTTCAACAAAAGATGAACATTTTGTCCTTACCTACCCCATAAATTTGAAGCGAAAATTTACCCCCAAAAACACGCACACCATGAAAGATGCGAGGAAAATATTTCAAACCTGCACATATCATTCCATGTTGAATACGGGGGAATTCACCACTCAGCGCCATCTCTGTAGTTAAGTTTTTCGCGCTGTTTCTATCGACATTCACCCAATGTTATAACGACAGCCATATACACAATACGAATACACTCACACATGCAGCACAAGAAGTGCGAGGAATATTTTTCCTATCTCGGAAAAATAAAGTTATACTTCTGTCCACCGCGTCCCCCTTCTTAACACTGTTGAAAAAGGGAAATATGTCATAAGCACGAAGACGATGTATCGCACGCACGCATGCATCAACATTTTTCGGTATGCTGTTTGGCTGATGTGTGGTGTGTGGTGTGGATGCGTGGGCTTGTGTGTGTGCTTGCCACCCCAACCACCCTTCGCGTGGCGATTACACAGAAAAGGAGATTTTGAATTTCCTTTGGCAATCATCATGATTCTAGTCCTACCATCATATTTCTCGTCGGGATGGTAGTTTGCTGCGTGGTTGTATTTTGCTGTTGTTATTAGACCAAAAAAAAAAACGCTGTTTTTTCGCAATATTTCTTCACACATGCGAGAGGCTAAACATTACTTTTTTTAATTCAATCTCACCCGGCAACACCGCCCTTGCAATAACCAACAACATTCATCTCTATGGCATATGTATGTATATCCCCCTTCCAGGAATTAACTCCTCTATATTTTGTTTTAATTTTTTTTCTCTGTTGAATTTCTTTGCCGTTTTTAAAAACGCGGGGGCAACAAACAATTTTTTTTCCTTGTTCTTTTTTGTACGCAAATTTTTCCAATTTTTTTTACAGTGCCATGAGGTAATTTTAGTTTGCCTACCATTTTTTGACAGGAGGAGGTATATACATATAGGTGATTGTTTATTATGACTATATTTTGTTTTTTTTTTGTTTCTATGGGGTAGAGAGAATTGAAACCGTTTTATGATGGTGTTTATTTTTTTTTGAAATGGAGTTGAAGTATATATTGAAAAAATATTGTTTGGCACTCCCATGCATTAATAATTGAATTGATTGAATATAGAATAGATAGGGGTAAGTTTAAAAATAGTATGGTGGTACATAATTTATTTTCATTTCAATTTTAAGTATACATTGCCATATTTGTTTGTGATTTTGGCAAATATGTTTTGCTTTGTCTGAAGTGAAAACAATATAAGGCCGTTAGTGAATATATGAATCATTTTAATAAGCATACCAGGGCGCTGCTTTGGGGTGCTTAAATCGGTTCCATGATATAATACCAGATATTTAAATTTGGCTTTATTACACATTAAAACTGCGGCATAAGTCCAATTTCCAATAAGAAGGCGCTTATAATAACAGTTTTTTTTCGAAAAAACAATACTTGAGTCCACACTCAAACTTTCTAAAGGGAGCTGGTAGTTGTGTGTTTTTCTTTAGGCAGGCTTCTCATTTTTTAAAAGTGGGTGCATATAACTTTATCTATCTTCAGTACCTAGGTATTTTTAACTACGCCATGTATCTTCCGCCATTAGGAGTGCTCTTTTATCCCAGTCATAGATGTTTAACAGGGCTTCCACTCATTTTAACCAAATTCTCTGCCGACATTGTTCATCATATCATCATAGTAAGAATATCGGCAATATATTCATGTTCTCCGTAATCAACTACTACGGTCCACGCAACGTCATACGTATGGACGTTTGGAAATGTTTTTGAGAATTTATAGATTTATTTAATCGACTTGTTTTTTGATTTTCATGTATTTTGCAATTTCAAACCCCAAAATTTTGAAAATTTCTTCTTATGAACGTGGTCTCTACGATAGTGCTTATTCTTATTCTCAGAAAACCAATTCATATATGCGTGCTGTATTGGAAGAAACCATCATGAATATACTTTTTTTCATTCGACTTAATTTTTAACCAATCGAACATTCGTAGAGTCTACTCTAGCGATTATCAGATCAAATTATCTGAATTCTTAGGCAGACAAATTACTTCTTTCAAGCAGGGATCTTCGCGATCGCAACTGCTGCGAATATCATTCTAAAGAAATGAGTAAAATTGTGCACACAGTCAGATAGCCAATCTGATATTTAATTCAGCTCTGTTGCTACGACTATGATGCGGAGAGGCATAAGCATTTTATAAATGTAACTTTGTAACCTGGGCCCCAGCTATACTCATTTTTAGCATCTGTTGGTCAATAATCATCCATAGGGTGCTGCTTATTAATCAACAAAAGTGAGTTGACAGTGCTATTACGTTAACAATATAGCAAATACTAGAATGATGTTGCATTATACAGACTTCTAAGCTGTTGATCGACGGTTCAGGTCTAGACAGAAGACAAGTGTGTTAACTTAATTTTCTTCCTCTTGAGCCCAAAGTTTGTAAAGTTTACTTGAATATATAAAATTACAACAATATACATTTTTTTTATAACCTAGTCACCAAATTTGTTCTGATACGCCTACTGCCACGCCCCCAATTTATAAAAAAATGTTTTAAAGCTGAAAGCTAAAAACGTAAATGTCTCACAAAGAATATCTCAATAAAGAATTATTTTATTATTATTTACGTTTATAATTTGTGTTAAGTTCTACCAAACATTTTTTAATTATTTAAATATAATTTATGAGCATAATATAATTGAAAGGGGCATAATTTAATGAAAAAGTGGACTTCAGTGACTTGAGTTGGCAGATGAGGTACAATAAGATAGTCAACTTTGAAGGCTTCAGACAATTTGATTTCCTACTAAAATAATTTGCGTAGGCTCTGTCAAGATGATTGCTCTTATGTTTTGGCTTCTAAGCATTTTATATAAGCGAACACTGCAATCGGTAACTTCTCTAAGGCCCGATCAATTAAATCTAAAATATTAGAATTAGAAGTCAGGAGGAACTCTCTTCAGTTTCGGCACCGCAGTGATATACATCAACGTTTTGGTTTACCTCTTCTTTAATTATTTTTTTTATTAAAAACCGCATTTTTCTTCCCGTGCCCGGTTTCCCGGCTGTCATATTTAAAAGCCTTTTAAGAAATATATTTTCCATTATAATTTATTTTAAGATTTTGAAAATTAGTAGTGGGTATGTGCCCCACTTTGTTCCAGAATGTGATCTGAAGTTCTTGTATTTTCGCTGAAGGATTTGCAGTGATCGTTTTTATTTATAATATATATATATAATATAATATAATATAATATATTTATTATTTATTTAAACGACTTAAAAACATGTTTCTTAACACTATGTTAAGTGTTCAATACCTTGGGATACGATTTGTGGATATATTCTAAGAACAAAATTGTTAAGATATACACATGTATGAATTTCTCCATTCATGGACTTAAACAAATGAACATATTAAAAATAACTAAAATATTGCCTATCTTCACAATAAAATTTGGAAAAGTGTAAAGGTGATTAAGGGGAACGGTTCTCCAGCCAAGTTAACTATCAACTTTGACACTACACCCATATTTACTGGAACAAACTCAGGACATTTCCCCCCCAACAAAGTTACAGACATACAATTTATGAGACATCAGGATTTATTAGGACCCACAGCAGGAGACTTCATATCAAATTTCAATTGTTTAACGTGAGCAGTTCCTGACCGACTCACTGACAGATCATCAAAACTATGAAGCACTTCCAATTATCGTAGAACCTTGAAATTTGCAAAAGTAATAGCTTTTAGGGGGTAAACGCTGGGAAAATCTAACAAAGTGGGTAGCCGCCCACTTTTCTTAAATCAGCAACTTTCACACACCTTGGTTTCGTCCGTACGTTTTTAATCTGTACGATGTTTTTTCCGTACGAACGTTGATTTCACACAACACGGTTTTTCCAGTGAATTTTCTACGTTTGGTTAAATTTTTACTCAGTTGGCTTTCAACATGTATCGAAAATATGTGTGACAAGTGAACACAACAACGGGCGGCAGACGAATAAAAATCTTCTTTTGTGCAAGCGCGCGCAGAAACATGACAACTGATAAGACGACGACAGCACGTATATTTCAGACGTCCGTTCGGGAAAATCCCACTTTGTCCAGTGTAAAAGCCTTAATTACTATCAACGCCTCACGGCAAAAAACCGTACCGAAAAATCGTCATGTGTGAAAGCGGGCTTACAATTATAATTTTTTTATGAGGTTTGGATTTTAAGAACAAATACGGAAAAAAATAAAATATTGTTTATTTTCCATTTGGAGGCGTGTTTGCCGCCCCTTTTCTTTAACTCAGCTCCCAAAAGACTTACAATTGTGATTTCTTAAAAGAGGGTTGCTTTTAAGTACAAAGACGGAAAAGAATTAAAAATATTTTATTTCCTTGTATTAAAAAATCTTTGCAAAAAGGACTGAAATCACACCAAAAACATAACTGTTTATATAAATACTATTTGTAAGATTTTGATTAATTACAATACGAACTTGGGGTTCTTTTTTAAATCTCAAAATGCGGAAGTAAATTTCATACATGCTTTTTTTTTGTTCTTGTACTTAATAAAAATTTGTATATAGAAAGGAGTTTCTTATAACCGAGTTTTTCTTATATGCGATTTTCTTATATTCTATCAGATAGAAATGTAAGGAAAAGACACGGTGTTTTTGATGGCGTTTCTTAGAAGTGAGTTTTTCTTATAGGAGTGTTTCTTAAATCCGTAAAATACTGCACCAAAGTCGTAAAATTTTGTTTGTAGCACTAGCTGGTATGAATTTTGCTTCTACATATTTTTTGTGCCTCTTTGTTTAACTTTTAATATGTCACTAAAAATGTCTTGAAAGTAAGAGAGAAACACATTTCAAATCTTAATATGCGAATACTACTTCAATACGAACATATTTTTTTACTAAAATAGCGGAAAGTTCATATGTTGCTTAAGATTTTGCCACGATTGCCACATATTATGTCAATATTTTCAAAATCATAAAAATCCTCATTCCAGCAAAGGGTAAAAGGTGAGCCACATCTCTGTCTGTATAATAATTTTTCGTTTTCGACAAACGTTCAAATAACTGTGTATATTTTTGTCTTTCACCAGCGTCCGTCCATTACTAATTTTGAACTAGTAGACCTCAATCACGTACTGAATTTGAGCTATATCGTCAGCTATGATAAATTCCTAACCAATATACGATTAGACTAGCATATTTAATAATAACATTTGAATTTATTATTTCAGTAAACATAGACGCCCAAAAACGAAAATAACTTTTCGCCTAACCCTGCTTAAACGTTGTTCATGGTATATCTCATTACTCAAAATATAATTAGCATTAATCAACCATTCCAAAACACTTTGTGGATTCCTTATACAGTGGTGGGTGTAATTTGAAGCTTTGTTTTTTTTTGACATTTCTGATGTTATGTTTGCCTTCCATTTCACGTGACGTCTTCAATGTGCTTATTACGGAACGCGTCAGAAGTGCAAAATGACGGCTATTTCCTTCCGTCAAGGGAGCGCCTATCAAATTTACACCTCTAAAGTTCGCTGATGTACAGCAGTTTCCGTTTTCAGACATTTGAAGGGTGGCTGTCCAATGCACCTCACCATTTCATTTAACGAAATTCTCAAAAATTTCCGTTTTAAGTTTGACAGCGAAAAAATGAAAATGAAAATATATACGCTCATATATATATATGTATATAGAATAGGTTCAACATTGAAGATAAGAGAATAGTCACAGTGTTTGTGTAGAAGGAATCGAAATAATACTACAGCAAACAACAGCGTCGCGATAGCTATCTACTTACTTTTATAAATTGTCATTTATATTCTTCGACTTTTAGCCAGTAATGCCTTTAATTTTTAAAAGAACCATCTGCAATTTTGTTTATCTTAGTAGCCTGAAGGCAGTCGTGATGTTAATTACTAGTCATTAGGAAATAAGACCGAAACGGTAAAGTGTGATCTCAGCGATTAAATATTAAATTTTGTTTCAACTTCGACAAGGAAACATGTTAAGTAGTTGAACTATTCTGCAAGAAAATACCTCATTCGTAAGGAATTATTTAAGAAGATGTGAATGGAAATATTACTTGATTGTATATACAGATGATTTGTCTTAAGATAAAAGCAATGGGCCTAACGAATATGAAATTTAATGTGCAGATAAAATTTGTAGTCACGTTATCTTCGATTTATTTCTGCGAAAGAGTAAAATAAAATACAAATTTAGTCTTCACACTATATTTCTTGTTGGTACGCGGCTATATATTTTGGCCCCCGAGACTAAATCACAAAATAAATCATATCTATTGTTCAAATTCATGACGCCCTCTTTTACAAATTGTTCGAGTTATTGAGTTCAAGATGAAAAGAGACACACACAAAAGAGAAGTGGCAGTTTTAGTTTTGATGCCACTCAGCCAAGGCGGAAATGCAAGGCTTTTAAACCTAAAAAGTGGTGCCAATTAAAACAAATTTCCCCACACTTTTTGACTATAAAATGACGTATAAGCAGATCTTTGAGAAGTAACTGCGGTTTCATCATGACTATCGCATGAAACTTTTATAGTATAGGTTGATGTTAGCCTTCGGGTCTTGAGTTTAATTACTGCGGATGATTGACGATTATATGATAAGAGCGAGTCGTTGTTGTTTAAAATTTCTTTATGCCCTTGTACTCGTCCGACTTATAAAAATGTGTTGGACAGGAAGAAGCGAAAGTCACTTCACTTCACTACATTCGCTTTCCTAGTACGTTCGTAGATATTGCCAAACGTAAATAAGTTCGATTAATTTGTTTCTCTGGGTACAGAGCTCTTAAAATCGTGTGATGACTACGACCATGCAGCTTCTCTGCTGGCGACTTGCCATTCATGCTTGGCTTTGATCAAAATGTATAAAGCAATATTTGCAGAATGTCATCCCTTTGCAAAGAATAATTTAATACCTTAAGCTAGATTTTAAACATGCACACAATGCAATCCGCGTTTCCATTAAATAGTGAAAATATTATGTGCCGAACTGAATTGGCTTTACAACAATCTTAAAATTGGACTCATTATCCACCTATAGTGTCGTATTCTGAAATCCCTCTAGTGCAAATACTGATCTCGGAACTGATGGTAGCTTTTGTGTTGTTGACTGAATTCGGCTCACGAATGGGAATTTTTAGCAGAATCCAAATGAGTCACAAGCTAAAAAAAGTCTGTTCATGTACACTAAACTGTTAAACGTCAATATCATCCGCATGTTCAAAAAAATACCTGAACAAAGTCGAGTCATACATGCTGAAAATTGAAAGCGTAATTTGGCTTTTTTTTTCACAGAAGCGATTTAGAAGTTTTTGTTCTTCATCTTAGCTTATTTAGAGAAATAAGAAATATTACTTTTAAACTGCAGTACCAAAAATAAAAGCAACAACAAACAACAGGTTTAATTAACTTTTCTCTTGGTTGAAACTATCCTATCTCACCCTGTGTTTAAGTAACTTAAACGTTAAACTATTGCGTAACTTTTATATATCTTTATGTTTAAAGTTTTCTATTGTTACAGATCACATGGAACCTACCTAAGGGGAAGGCATTTAGCAATGAAGTACCGAACTTCTAAAGAATGTGTTTTTAGTTAGCTGCCACAACATCTTTTACTGTGGTTTGTTCGCTTAGGGAAGATAAATAAACTCATTGTGCTTTCGTGTTTACACTTATATGCGTACATACATATGTCCAATGTACCTACATATATATCCTTTGAAACTATGTATATTCATAGTGGTTTTCTGAGGCAATCCTCGAAACAAGTGACCAGTAATAATAAACTAAGGAAACACTTGAAAACCTTGACAAAACAAAAAAAATCTTTTTCTAGTATGTATTTATAAGATGCAAACAGCACAATAAACCTACAAAAAAAAAACATATATGTAGATATTAAGAATGGTTATTATTATTATTAAAAGAAAAACTGTCTGTTTGAATTATAAATCAATACAAATGTGTATCGGTTTTGGGCGAGTCGGATGTCTCAAAGTGGTTGGGAGCTCATATATGAATAATATTCCAACATCGTTATTTTCTGATGATACTCTCTCTCGTTTCATAATTTATGCATAAAATAACCAGAATCAAATTCGATATACCACTTCTCTTCTATTGCCTTCATTTGGTTTTACTTTATTTGGCGTATCTGTTATGTAGATTATTATTTGCGATTGTGTTCAGGATACAGATTCGGGATACAGGACGATGAAAAAGTTTCTAAAATGTCTTATTTGATGAAACATTTTTTTTCAAATATTTTTTGAATTTTAAATAGTTTAAGTTTAAAATAAAAAGCGTCCAACTCTTCTTGTTGATAGAATAGATGAGATGAATGCAATATTTTAAAAAAATGTTCATTCTTGGTCTAGGGCATAATATAACAAGTTAAAGGTTGGTTAGAAACCATCGGTCGTCGTGCCTGGAATAAACGCCACTACGAAAGTGAAAAACAGAATTTGCATCATTGATTCTGTTAGCTGAAATAATTTGAAATAACGTAAAGGTAGATCATTAATTTTGCTATAGCGGTTCCCTGAAATTACGCCCAAAAATTAAAATGGAATAAGAGCCGAAAAATCGCCATACAAAATTGTGGCATTTTTGCCTCGAAAAAAAAACAACCAAATATTTTAGCATAATTGCCCAGGGTTCCAAAATCCTGACTAGAAGGACAAAGAGTATGCCCTATAGAACCTTTATTCTGTCAGTTTAAGATTAAAAGAAGACGGATGTCCCGGATGCTAGTGTGCTTGGTGTGGAAAACGAAATAGCAACGATTTCATAGGGTAATCTTTCGCCGGATCTCCACTAAGATGTCATTCGTAATGTTAAGGAGTTAATTTACTACCTCGATGATACATAAATTTTCTTAAAAGAAAGTTATTGTAACCGTGGGAACATTTTTTAACTCAAACTTAGTATGAGGAATGGCTTGGCGAATAATCGCCCAAGTTACAAAACCAAAAATAGAATAATTGCCAAAAAAACCTTGGACGATTGTTAATTTTTACTTTTAATGATTATTCACGCTGCAATTTTGGGCAATTGTTCATAATGAAAAATCGCTCAAAAAGTATAAAATGAATATTTGCCCAACATTGACTTCGCATCTACTCCAAATCTAATAGTGAAAACAAGCAGGGGAACAGCAAGCCCCTCTATAATCCATTACCTATGCATTGTGGACTAACATTACAAAATTACTGTTTGTTGCCGAAGACCGCCTCCGAATTCGCCAGCCGCTTGCAGAAGTAAAGTAGAAAATCCCAAACAAATGGATTCCTTCTTGACAACAGATCCAAATATTTGGGCGACTGTTCATTTCAACTTTTAGGTAAATGTTCATAATTTTTTGTGCGATTATTCACTTTTTTTTGGCAATCATTATGAATATCTGCCCTATAGTATTACGACTATAAAAAATCCAAGACATTTTTCCTTCGGTCTGAAGTCATAATTTGAAAATTGTCTAACAAATTTTGTATCTTTAGTTATCGGGGTAACATCTCGCGGCATTTTTTTTGTTTTTCTTTATCAGGTCAGCGCATATCAGAGAGGTGTTATCAATAAATTGCTTCCATAATTGCGTCTACGGAGTTAGCGAAATATGCCCACCAAGTTCCATAACTTGAATCAATTTGAATATAAAATGTATTGCAAAAGATGCAAAATTGAAAAATATAACCGAAGTCAACAAAACGATAAAATACGTTCAGTCGTTTAGGGAGAACTAAAGTCACTCCCAACAAAATAAAAATATTGATAGTATTAATTACATAAGTATATACTAAATTCATGCAAAAGTAATGTTGTAATGTGTAATGTTCTGCCGATAACATCAGCATTAATGTAATTTTCAATTTTGTATTACATCCGGAAGTGAAAACAGGACAGGAGGTAATCCACACTAAATTTTGTATGTTCAGCCACTTAACATGTTAACATGTACGATGAAAGATTCGAGTTCTAAAAAGTGCCTTCATTAATACTTTCTAAACTGATAAGAAGTAACAGGATATTACACAAAGCGCAGAAACTTCTATTACGAGTCTTTGAACGCGTCATGAAATGGATCGATCATCAAAATGTGAATACTTGAATGCTTTATGTAGCAGAAAACTCGAAACACGAAGGAAGATGACTTCGTCCTTGGATAGACAAAAAAATAACATTACTCAAATTTGTCTTGAATTCATTCAAAATTTTAATACACACTCAAGTATGTTGGCTTATTTTTCGCTTAGAACTCAATATTACTTTTGCTCTATCAATAATCCTTGCATTCTGAGAAACTTTTCTATTGCTGTCGTGAATATTTTAACTTTGATCAGCCTAATGGGGAATGGAAATTGCCAAATTGAAGTCATATTTAAATTTGAATGAATATAATAATATGTATTCATGGTAATTTATTTGGGAGATGATAAAAAGCATACCGAATCGTCTATCTGTATAGGCAGTGTATTTCTCGTATTTCTCTAGCTGTGTGTGTGTGTGGGATTCAGTTATTGCCTATGCTTTGGAGGCGTTTTGAGAGTATAATCCATTTTAAATGCTATATAAGTGTATCAGGCGGAAGACTGATAGCCTCAGATGGGGTTTGTTAACCTAATAAATTTTCCTCTCCAAGGGAAACAAAATGTTGATATAAGATCCTTAAAATGTCGTTATGTGTGGGAGTAATAATGGGAATGGTTGGTTTATTGGTTGATGTAATCGTTTTAATTCTGATTGGGAATTTTTTGTATTCTTTTTGGGTATATTTTAATGGTGAAGCCATTATATAATATAAGTGTGACAAGCGAATCAGCTGCATTCCACAGAAGTCTAGTGGACTTATTTGTCAACCATAATAGACTTAAGTGGGATTAACCTCATGTCAAAACTAAAGGAAAAGCCTACTCAATTTCGATGTTTGAGAGAAAGCCGATTCGCTTGTCACTCTTATATTTCATAATGGCTTCAGCTTAAAAATATTCCCAAAAAGAAAACAAAAAATTCCCAAAAATCGTTTCCTACTATGTTGTATGAAAAAATAAAAATTGGCAGCACTTATAATAAAAAAAAATTGCATTTGGCATGGTCGTTCATATCTGTCAGTATGAGGTAGTCCGGTTGAGACGGCGAGAAGTAACAATTGTTTTTGTTATTTTTCGTTAAAACGTTATCGTTCGGGTGCAATGTTAGTTGCCTTCTTATTAGCAAAAAGTACTTAAAATTAATAATTTGTTTCTTATGTGTTATTAGAAAGTGCACATTAAACATTTATAATTGTGAAATAAAAAATAATTTCAAAGTCAACATTTACAATAGCCTTCACTTTGTCCCTTCCCAAAAGATCTTCTTTAGTTACCTTTTGGGAAAAGAATTTCTTCTCGGAGAAAGACGAAGAAAATGGCAATATTGAAAAATTCGCCCTAAAAAGCTGAGCTGAAAGCTTATGCTGGTGGTGGAACAGATGAGGATGTCACATATGGCTGTGACTTTTGCAAATAGGTTGGATTTTGAAGAAAAAACGGTCGAGCCTCCAACAAATTTTTTTAAGCTTTTTTGACTATGTTTTTTAAAGTTAAATATATTTTCCTGAAAAATTTATTTATATATTAATAATCAAAGTTCCCGGAAGAAATGGGAGATTAAGAGAAAAAAAACTTAATTGTTTTTGAAAGATGTTTTTTAACGGTTTTTATGACAGCTAAACGCTGCTTGTGCGGTCTTTCCCCCGCATCCTGGGCAAACTACTGCCCCGCCATCGAATCCGCCACAGAAGCGGCTAGAATGCGGAAGGTTTTAGCCAAAAACCCCTCCACTGTACCATGGCTACAGTTAATCTTTAGGGGTTGCCTGATACTTAGACTAGTTCCCGATGGCTGGAAAGAGGTGAGGGTCGTCTTTATTCCCAAAGCTGGGAAACCAAGCCACTCTACACCCAAAGATTACAGGCCAATTAGCCTTGCATCCTTTCTTTTAAAAACTCTAGAAAGACTATTGGATTTACACCTAAGGAACATTCTTGAGAATACTGGTACTTTGTGCAGTGCGCAACACGCATATGGAAACAGCGCTGCAGAAGTAACGAGAACAATCGAGAAATCCCTTGAAAACAACGAATTTACGTTGGCGGCCTTTCTAGATATAGAAGGTGCTTTCAACAACCTGAACACTGGAACCATTATTTCCTCACTTGAGGATTTAGGTTCGCCAAAGCTTCTGACAAACTGGGTTGGGGCTATGCTTAAAGCAGCCTAGGGGGCTGTGCGATTAAGAAAAGTGCCAATTATTAAATCCCTTGTTAATAGAGGTATAAAGATAGTCGCTTATGCTGATGACATAGTTGTACTAATAACAGGAAAGTATCTTTCCACCATTAGAGACATTATGGAATCTGCGTTATCAGAACTATCCAAATGGACGGAACATAACAGCCTTGCGATTAATCCAAAGAAGACCAAACTAATTCTGTTCACCACGAAATATAAGGTACCTAAATTTGACCCACCCAAGCTTAAAGGTGTCCGCCTAAATCTTTCAACCGAGGCTTAGTACCTGGGTGTGGTGTTTACATCCGAACTGAACTGGAAACAGAACATTCTAAATAACGAAGAAAGGACTTAATGCCTTCTACGCTTGTAGAAAAACATTCTGAAAAAAATGGGGCTTACAACCGAACATTGTGCACTGGCTGTACACCGCGATTGTAAGACCCATTCTAACCTACGGTTCAGTTGTCTGGTGGGAAGCGGTTAAAACCAAATCTTACCTTTGAAACTTGAACAAGGTGCAGAGAATTGCTTGTCTGGGCATGACAGGTGCAATTAAATCCACACCAAAACTAGGTCTGGAGACTTTATTATACCTGCAGCCCATTGAGCTATTCACTTAGAACGTGGCAGCCAAAGCCGCTCTCAGATTAAGAGAGAACAAACTTTGGAGGCCTGACTATTGCGGACACTCGAGCATACTTGAAACCTTTGATAGGAAGGGTCTCATGTCACGTACTAATTACGAGAAACCCAGGTATGTCTTCGAGGGAGATTTCAGAATCGCTATACCCAAAAGACAGGACTGGCACTCACCCAGTACCATTATTAAAGGTATAACCGTCCACACGGATGGTTCTAAAACAAACAGCCCTCCTAACCTAACATAACCTATCCCCCACTTCCCATATACTTAAAAAGAGGGTTCTCAAGTTCAAATCCGGAACTTATAACAAAGCTTAAAAATAAATTAACAGCTGTCTATCAACAACGCTGTTGGCTATGGCACTTAATATAAAATTGGCAGTCTAAGAGAGGTATCTTTTACTGGAGCTTTGCAAATTTGTTCACTTACGAGGAATTTGCACTTATTCGAACAAATTTGTATAGATAAAAGGTCTTGGGACATCAAAAATCGTTGCACTTATGCGATTTTTCACTGTTCTTATTTTTGAAACATGCATCAAAATAATTTTACTTTAACTAAAGTTTGGTGAAGAGTTAAATAAACTGGGACTTGCGATGTAATAGCGACGGACACTTTGACGACGATTTCCAATATTAAGGCCGCTTCAACATCTTTTATTTTTTTTTTTTTCCGAGGGTAGGTGAAAATCTTCCAAAGACACTATGAGGATAGCAAGCGCGTGCTCATAGTAGTGTCAGATTTTTACTGACTGAAAACACCACCCTTCTATAGAATGTTCGATACTGCAACTAAGATATAACTTATCAAGCAATTTTTCTATCGCGAAATAAAAAACATTTGACAGGTTACTTTCCACTGAAAGATCCTGCATGTTCCGCAATTAGGACGCGGTTAATCCTTATCTTGCCAAGTCGAAAGGTTTCGTTCTTTGTAGTCGGCGCAATAAATTATTCTCATCCAAAATGTGTCGGACTGTATTATTGATATGTCCGATTAGTCGGTTTCTATGCTTTCGTGCGATGCTTCTAGTTTCAGCTTCGATTGTAGGAATTCCGAGATCCCTGTGGATATCGTCGATTCTAATATACCACGGAGCGTGGACAATTTCTCTAATCACTCTATTTTGAAAAGTTTGTAAAATATTGGCATTAGTTTTTTTGGTACAACCCCAAAGTTGTATACCGTAGGTCCACACCGGCTTTAGCACTTGCTTGTATAAAAGCAGTTTGTTCTCGGTACTGAGCTGGGAATGTTTTCCGAGTAACCAGTACATTTCTCTATATTTGATATCGAGTTCTTTACGTTTCATTTTCACGTGCGAATTCCATTTCAGCTTTGCGTCGAGTGTCATTCCCAAGTATTTGGCCTCGTTTGCAAAGGGTATTATGTTTAGAAAAATTGGCAAGTCATTAGTTTACTGATACGTGAAATTCACGTGAACAGATTTAGTTTCGTTGAGGGCGATCCGCCAGTCCCTCGTCCATTCATTTACTTTATTCAGTGCGGTTTGCAGTTTTGCAGTCGTTTCTTCGATAGTATTACCGACTGCAAGGATAGCGGTGTCGTCGGCGAACGTAGCGAGGGTAGTGCAATCTTCTCTTGGTATATCGCGAGTATATAACAGATAGAGAAGCGGCCAAAGGACGCTTCCTTGCGGTACGCCAGCCGAAATTTCTTTAAGCTCCGAGTATTCGCTTCCATGCCTAACACGGAAGAGTCTATTCCCGAGATATGATTCTAAAATATCATATAACCGAACGGGGAGAACTTGTCGTAATTTAAATTTTAAGCCGTTGTGCCACACCTTATCAAAGGCTTGTGAGACGTCAAGGAATACACTTGAGCATATCTTTTTTTCCTCAAATGCTTTCTCGATTACGTCAGCAATTCTATGCACTTGGTCAATTGTCGAATGCTTGGTTCTGAACCCAAACTGGTGGTCAGGGATGAGATTATTATCTTCTATAACCGGTTGCAGACGCCTTAGTAATATCCTCTGGAAAACTTTGGATATGACTTCGAGAAGCGAAATTGGTCTATACGATTTTACTTCATTTGGCGGTTTTTCTGGTTTTAAAACCATAATGACTTCCGCAACTTTCCATTGGCTCGGCACGTGTTTTAATCTGAGCGCAGCATTTATAATATATAGAAGCTTAAGTAATGCTTTTCTAGGCAGAACTTTGAGAACTTCTCCGGTGATCAAATCATAACCAGGAGGTTTCTTAGTTTTTAGGGATTCGATTTCAAGTTCCCTTAGTGTTGCATTCGTGAGTGTAAATTCGTCAAATAGTAATTCCGTCCCACTATTGGTACTGTCGTGAGCCGCTTGACCATCATACGGTTTAAAGGTTTCTTCGAGATGGGCTGCAAAAACGTCCGCTTTTTCTTTGTCTTCCCTTGCCCATTTTGATTTATTTTTATTGGCGGAGCGGGGATTTTAGGCCTTTTGGCGCCTTTTACAGCTTTCCAAAGTGAATAATTGGAATCTTTTTTCGCTGTTAGACTTTCAAGGTAAGAACCTATCGCACGATTTTTAAAATACTTAATAACTGTCTTCAACAAATTGCACAAATAATTAAAATGTGCTTTATGTTGCGCAGCGCGACTCTGTTGCCATTTTTTACGCGCCTTCCGTTTTTCGTTGACCAATTCTTTTATTTCGGTTGGATATCGTAAACCGTATTTGGCCGGCGTTTTCCTTGGGTTAGACGTATTATTCCAGGAGGTGAGCTGAACGACCTCAGCGAAGCGATCAACTTCAGCTTCAAGTTCATAAGGTGTCGTAAGTGGAACACTCGTTCAACATTCTCTTCAATTTCGTTCCTAAAGCCTTCCCAGTTAGTTGTTTTACCAGATAATCTCCCTGGCTCTAGGTTGTTGACTAGTTTTACACTCAATGTTAAAATAACCGGTGAATGATCAGATGACAGATCACAGCTCTCTTGAACTTTAATGTTTGGTTGGTAGAAATTCCTTTCACGACGAAAATATCTATCAGATCAGGTATTTTTGAGGTATCAGTTGGCCAGTAGGTTGGTTTGCCGGTCGAGTGGAAATCACAAATGTACTCCATACCTGGCCCATAGAGCATTCTGCCTTTTCGCGAGATGTATCTAGAACCCCAGAACGTGTGTTTCGCATTAAAATCGCCGCCAATAATGAAATTTGGTTTGAGCGATTTAAGCAAGTTAGTATAATCACTTTTTTCAAGGGCGGAGCGTTGTGGACAGTAGATAGATGAAATTCTAAGACTACGCTGATTGTTTTTTACTCGAATCGTGCATAGTTGCATAGTTTCAACATCTTTTATGATCTAAAATATGTCATCTCAGCTGCAAAAAAGGCAATATTAAACACTGAACGAGGTATCAAAGCTTATTAGATGAAGCTGAAATCTTTGGAAGATTTATAATCTTTTATGAAAGTGATCTTAAAAACGCATAAATAACAAAAATGCAAAAACTCAAGCTTTTCATTAGTTTCTGTGACAAAAAGTTGACCTTAGCTGAACGCTCCAAAAAGTGGTCCTGCAAGGCACATCAATTATAACATGGACATTTGCGATAAACCTTAATTCTAAATTTGATCTCGATTTGCGATAAATTGCAGAGTGTGTTTAAGGTTTCCAAACATTTAAATGTCTTAATTTTAATGGAATTGTCTCTCCTGCTTGACTGTTGGGAACATTTTAGTCTCTTGTTTACAACGGATTTTGTTTTCGATGTTAATTGTTGACATTATAAATCTGTTTGATCCGTTGAAGTTGTTGCAGAGAACCATGATCTTCCTATTCCTGAACCATTCATAATAAAACAAGAAAAGACGTCGTTAATATATTTAAAAATTAGAAAGCATTAAAGAAATAATAAAATCTTGCATGTGACTAAAAGTATTTTCTTTTGAAATAGTTTTCCTTAATAAGTAAATACAATAAAAATATGACAACTTCACATGTCATTTAATTTTACCCACAAAAAATTCGCATAAAAATGTCTGAGTGTGTGGTGCCACACACTCAATTAAATTAAAAATTTATCAAGAGTATTTTATGTAACTTGAAGCATTAACTGCCCTCATGGTGTAGCTAACCATACAGCCACTTCATTTTGATCCAAACAGTAGGTGCACTCCCGCATCCTGTTAAAAAAATATATCTCTCTCCTCGAAATCCTTTGGTTATAAAATATGTGCACGCATTTCCAGGTACATGTATATCTATAGCGAATACATTTTCAAGCCCATATTAATATGAGTGCTTCATGTTCGTGTGTTTTAATATAGCGTGTTCCGCATAATTCTTAATCCACATTAGGTACCCTGCTGCACATCATAATCCTTGCTTAATTCTATAAAAAAGAAAACAGTTTTTTTAGTTTGTTTATCGCTCAAACCACCCTTATACTGTTCATGGAAATCCTTATCACCCAGATAGCGCACTTAACCCCCATAAACCTATTAAAGTTTGCTCCTCTCGCTGTAGATATATGCAGGGTATTTTGTCAAGCCAAAAAGAGATAGAAGCATTATAAATAGACACACATGCACACGCGAGAAAAGAGACAGTCATATCGTATCACTGAAAGTAGTAGAGTGAATGACTTAAAGTTGCGAAATACTCTCCTGGAACCGGCGCGGCGAGAAAAGTATGCCATTGCCGTTGCGAGCGAAAGTCAAAACTTTCAACGTTGTCAAACATAATTGAATAAATTGCATCCTCAGCAGAAAAGGATAAAATAAAATATGTACATCCGAAACTCGTTCATACATAACTGGGTCAGATAACATAGAGCGTTCTTTTTAAGGATTTCTATGATATCTGTTTTTTTTTCTTTCTCCTTTGCTGTGTCCCTCTTTCATCCTGTCTATCTACATGGTTTCGTTTTAACCTTAACGGGTTGTGACAAAAAGTTATATTTCGCTTAAACTCACTTTGACATGAAACGGTTGATTCTTTCTTTCACAAGAAGTATTAGTAATTCACCTTGACTCATGTGTATAGTGTGTATGTGTATATAAACATTAACAAACATGATATGTATTTGTGTGTTTATGTTGGGTGTGCATGAGTAAGTATACATTTGGAGATTCAATCTAGGGATCTGCCTAATTGGTGTGCTATTCACTGGAAGACTAGCTACAATTCTGCAAGGACATTTTTTTGTGTACCATTTCCTTTTTTTTTCTTAAATAAGTGCCAAACACGATTCTCTGTTATGTATAACGTGATGTTACTGCATTACTAACACTGCAGTACAAATTCTATATCTTAACTAAAGTAACAGTTAGTTCTGTTTTAAAGAAAAACATGTTGTTTCGGATTTTTATCTCCTTAACTTCGTCCACCATATGGAACAGAGTAAGAAAGAAATAATAATTTTTCTAAAATAGGTAGGTATACATGCAAAATATTTGACCAAAAGCAACGGCCTTTTCAATGTTGTGTCCTTTATTTATGTGTCTGTTGAATAATTAAGAATGATTCGCTTTTCTCCTTACAATAACGTGGCGGTGTGGCATCCACAGCAGAGAAGCAGCCTCACTGTTGCTGCTTTTCCTGATGATATGCTGGTGAGTCGCTTTCACTTCTGGGACAAGGATGTGTGGATATGGAATTTTTCTACGGCATTGGAATGGTGCATATGAATAATGTACGATGATGATGTGGAAGGATGTAGTGAAAAGGATGCCTGTGGTACATGCAAATATACTCTAGAGTTCAGAGGCCCCTCTCCCTCCCCCTTTCACTTCTTTATACTATCTGTAGTTTGAACGCAGTAAAGTTGGATGCATTTTTCTTGTTTCATGGACTAAATGAGCACAAGGATGACTGCGGTCCGGGATAAGTTTGTATTTTTATTTTTTGCAATTCTCGCGCTTTTTTTTGCATACTTAAGAGATGTTTGCAGATGCGAGTTGCTATAATATGTCGAGAAAATAAATTGGAAATCTATAGTTACCTACCCTTATACTGTGGAAAAGATAACTCTTTTTCAGGCATATACCTATAGAGAATTGAAATTTAAAACATATGCCTCTTTGGTATTTTCCACTGAAGCAATGTGTCAGGATTGAGAGATAAAATGTTATTAATTCTGACAGGAATGCAATAAAGTAGTATTTACAGTTTTATTGTATTAAGTTGATAAATAAATGGATGTTTGCATCTGCAGTGCGTAACGGTTGAGTAAAAATTTAAAAGGAATTAGGCCACTACACGTGTGGGATGGCAATAACGAATAATTCATATATGTACATACCTGTGTGTTTGTAAGTTGTAAGGGATTGATGGAGATCTTTTAATGAAATTGGATTTCATTGGGCAGTTTTTTTATTTTCTGTCAGTAAAGTATGCATTTACTTCGAGTAAATTCTTGATTTGATTTGCACTACGTTGCTTTAAGCCGTATTTATATGTGTTGACATCTTAAGTGCGTTATATGTACACATTAAAGGGTTAGCTGGGCGTAGAGTCGCTTGGGGTAGGAGTGCGCACTTTGGAATTTGGGCTTAAATTCTGAAAAAATTACAACATACACACAAAAAGTGTATATGTATTATTTGGTAAGCCTATATTTAAGGAACGAAGCCATTCAAAAATCATTTATACATTTATTTTAATATTTCACTTTTGAGGCCTTATGTATTATTTGGTAAGCCTATATTTAAGGAACGAAGCCATTCAAAAATCATTTATACATTTATTTTAATATTTCACTTTTGAGGCCTTAAGCTAGGAAGCTGAAATTTGGAAAACATACCTACTCCCTAGGATCCCAAAATGGTTAAGTGTAGAATAGTTTTTAATACGCCAACTGCCACGCCCACAATTTAGAAATAAAACAAATAGAAAATGTAAAAAATTTTGGTAAAACTAGATATTTAGCTATTATATATTTTTTTTAATTAAGTTTTATTTATAATCAATAATTTATCACTCATACAAAGTTTTTGGCCATGCCTTTTTTTACAAACAAAATTTTTTTGTACATAAACTCATCATGTCCTTATGGTTCTTTTTCTTTGGGCACATAGGGATGTGAATAGGGTATCATTTCATTTTCCCCAAGCCTTCTTTATTTTTTTTCATTGCTGTGGAATTTTAAGAACAAATAATCAAAGCTGTTAAATTTTTAAACTAAATAAAAGACAAATATATTTTTCTTTCAGTGCGTTCGAGTTGCCAAGTTTTTCTCGCACGATTTTAATTCGACTTCTGTTTTTTTCTGACTGGGAACTGGGATACATCCGTGTTAGTTGTTTTTCATTTTGCGATTGGACTGGCGTTGATATTCTCTTTTCTTGATTTCTTCTTCTTTTAACTGCATACTCTATTCGCTGCGTACTCATACCACAAACGTGAAAAATTTATATCTGCCAATTTAAACGTCAAAAAAAAGTTAAATACTTCATTTGCATTAGGGAAATTAATATAATTTTTAAAATGATAAGTCAGTGTTTCAACATTTAATGGAACTTCTCATCAATATGAGGTAAATTCCAAAGCATTCGGACCAAATCACTCTGACAATCTATAAATATGTGATCGAAAAGGAATGTAATAAGAAAATGAATATAAGATTTCGTGAAAGTTCTTTATAAACAATAGCATCTACCAAAAGTTACTGGAACGCCCGAAGTTACTTTAATATGTCCAACCATCGACCATCGACCTTAAACATTTGTCTATAATTAGGCAGGTAATTAGAAAAATCATTATGTTATTATGAAATTAAAAACCAAATTCCAAAGCTTTGTGGGAGTCAACATCTTTTGTAAAGTCTATTTTAAGTACGTAAGCCTCTCAAATTAGATCACCATTGGATACCAAGGATTATGGTCCAATTAGCAGTTGGTTTGACTATGAATGTCACTTTCTAATAGGATCAGCACTTTTTTTTTTTATTTTTCTTTTATTGGACCACAGCAAAGGTATAAACTATTTTTGAGAAATTTCCCTTATAAGGACGATCATATGTATATGAGAGATCGTTAACGATCAAGAATTGTCTCCATTTATCTACCTCCCAAAAAATATATTGATCTTTTCTTCTGCAAAGAATCGACACATACATATGTGATCAAGTAATTTTTAGGTCTGCCTTTCGCGCTTGTATAAAAACGTTTATCAACTGAGCGGGTCATGCTCCAATATCTTAGAGATGGGTTCTGCAACTTGAAGGCTTCCTTAGATTTTTTAATTTTAATTTGAATTCGCCGACGATCGAAGAAGTGTGGGGTAGAGCTTTCCTTTTAGTTTAGTTGACATTTTTCATTCACGGAATCTACCAGAGTTTTCTTGCCACTTCATCCACCCTATATACGTTTACCGCGATTTTTAATTTCGTCTTCCATTATTGCTTCCATGTTATTCATAGGAAATCACCCGTACATGCCCATAATCATCTGTACGTAGGTTTCATAAGCCACTCAATTACTTGTTTATTCAATGCTTTTTCAAATCTGTTTCCCATTAGTATGATCCCTATTTGGATTACCCGCGCAAAAGCCGCATTCACTAAATTTTTATAATAACTTTCTCATTAGTTAACAATCAATATTGATGCCATTTGACGCATTTATGTTGCGTACAATACTTCATGTAGCAAATTTATTTTTGCTCTTGTAAAGTGGCAGAAGTTTTGAAGAATTGTTTCCCAAAACCACTGCGCAAGCTTTTATCTCTGTTTCGTGAAGGGCTCCTCGAAAACATAAACAGCATTTGTCGAATCTTATTAGCCTTCTTCCTACAAAGCAATTGCAATTTTTTCCTAAATCATGGAAAGATAAATCGTCAGTTTATGAAATATCTTGAAAGTCGAAATCTTCATAATGACTATCAGTACGGTTTTCGTATCAACAAATCCATTGGAGCCAATCTATTCACCATGATAGAGTTTTTGATCAAACGCTTAAGTTGAAATATGTTCTCCTACAGTGGATTCCAAATTATTTTTCAGACCGGTCAATGCCGGTTGTTTTGGAAGGCTTCAAGTCTGAAACTCACCAAATTAATGCTGGCGTACCCCAAAGATCTTTCTCAATTTTTTAGTGATAAAATCTGTTACGTCTTGCAGAGTTGTAAAAAATGTTTGAATGCAATTTATAATGAATTTAAATTATTGATAACATGTTGTTGCTCTGAATTTTTACTCAGAGGTCCTTGGAACATTAAAAACTGCCCTGGCATCCTTAAAAATGGATAATTCTTATAAATATCAATGTTTGTTTGTTCTCCTCGTCGAAACATTTTATTTGATGCCCGTATAATGGGAAAAAAAGCATTCCGCCATTTTAAATTGATGATGTCGTCACATAGCGCATTTGTTTCTACTCATTAAAGCTTTCATTTAAGCCCCATATTATGAAAATTAGAGGAAAAAAACATAAGAAAAGGCTACAGTCCGCTTGGGGCGAAAAGTATGATACCCTATCCATATCTCTATCTGCCCCAAAGAAAAAAGCACTAAGAAGATGATGGATAGATTTTTATTTCATTCTATTAAATAAAAAAAAAATATATATTCTTTGAAAAAGACGCCCCCAAAAAGTGGGCGTATTCAAAACATATTTACACTTAACCATTTCGGAGCCCTAGGGAATATGTGGTCGACAGCTTCCTAGCTTCATTTTAAAGGCCAAAAAATTGCGTACGGACGGACGGACGGACGGACATTGCTAAATAGTCTTAAGATTTGGTTCTGACCATAAATATATATACTTTTATGGGTCTACGACGAATATTAAGGGGTGTTACAAACTATGTGTCAAAATTAATATACCCTTAGGATAGGGTATAATGACAATTAGTGATAGAGTTTCATACTATTTCGAACCGAGGTTTCGTGATCCGAAACTGGTACGAAAGAGGTACAAATTATGAGTATAATATTGTATTAAATGCACCTAAAAATTGAAAAGTTTTATTTTTGTTGTTATATTATCATCTATTTAATACCTATGTGCCCCCCCCCGCGAATATGCATTCGACCGCCTTTAAGCATTATTAGCAAGTTGTCAATATGTTCTATATTTTATATTAATGCTTCCAATAGCTTTGGTTTTTGTAAAATTAAAAGAATGTAAGAAATTCAAACATACACAATATGGAAAATAATGCAAAATAATGCAAAGAATGCACTGTTTTTACAACTCTGACGTCTTGTCCTTTTCATTCAATAGCTTATGACAGGTCCTCAGCACTTTTTTGGTTTGTTTTGGGATTTTTTACACTTCTCCTTGTTTCAAAATAGAGACGTTTATTTTGGGATTTTTGTAAGGAATTTTTAATTCTTTTAATTTATTGATTAAACCTGAGAGTAATATCCTCTTTTTTGAATTATTTTGGCGGTGAGATCCATCTACATACTGTTTCCATAGGCGCGTGCCTGAGAAAAAGAACATACACGAAACTTAAATGCTTAGAGCCAAAAAGAAAATATTTTATTTAAACTTAAGGCAATCATGATTATGATGCGAAAACATAATTCCATTGGCAAACATCACAAGTAACTTATCAATTCTTTTCTCCGTATTCCCAGATTTTCTATATTACCCGGTCACTTTAGACATTCGCTTTCCTACATAGAAAGGCTCTGTATTAGCTGCAGACATATGGTCAGGCACCACATTGAGGAAAGATGTTAGCAATCCTCTCGACAAATTATTATAACAAGCGGTTGTTGCACGTGCATGTTCTTGGAGCATCATCTTGGGCGCACCCCACAACCATTTGTTAGCAACATTGACCTCATATGTCCAAATATGGTACTCCTACTTTTACTCCTATATATGTAGACAAGTATTCGAACATATGGTAGTCAAAGCTACTGCACCCTACGAGATTAATGGTGTATGAACTCTTTTACCGTCCATTTAGCTCCCCCACTCCATTCGACTTCATTTTTCACAGAAAGTTGAAAAGTTCCTGCGGTGAAAAATGTCGGAAAAATGACTGAAAGAAAAAACAGAAGAAATAACAGAAAAAAAACAAACCCCACAACGAACACACGCCGATATGTAGGAAAACATCCATTAGTTTTCCTGTCCTGACTTTTGCAACCCCAGAATATCCTTTTGACAGAGGAACTCTGATCTGAACAAAACTTACGCCACAATTCTGAAGCAAGTTATTGCAGTTGCAGTACAAGTGTGTAAGCTTTGGTCTATTGAACTGCAAATTTGCAGTGAAAAAGCAAAAACAGGATAACTAAGCCGAGGTCATCGGGAATATGGACTAAAGATAGAAATAGTGATAGTGATAGTTTTAGTCGCTGCTTCTGTCCACTTCCATGTGATTAATCACTATGAAATAATATCCTCATCGCACACACATAAACGTTGTTTAGAGCTGGCAAATTCCGGTGCTTGGCTGAAGTTCGCTACGATATAAATTGTTTTGTTCGTTGTTAGCATCAATGCAGCAGCACAGTTCGCAGGAAGTTATCCGTGCGCTGAACAGAAATTCAATGTTTCAGCTCTCGTAGCGTTACAATAACTTTGGATGAGTTGTTATTATGTTTGGTGCACCCTGAGGTTAGTCTACAGTTTACTAAACTATAGCATGTTTCGGGGTGTACATTTTATATGCAGAATGAAGCTGAATTGCGGATGGGCGGACAGAAGGAGGGCGTGATTGTATCATAAATATGTTGGCGACCGAGGGCACATGTAACAAAGTGATTACAATAGCCACAGGATATGTGCTGCTGTTCGGTTATTGTAACTGGTAAAATGAGCTAGTTTATGTTGGAACACAGCGACCAGTCTACCCGAATACGATAATGTGATATAATTGAATGTAAACATGTGAGATTGAGCCGGATGTAGTAATTGAGCTTTGAAAATGTCCACTAATAATAATTATCATTATTACATTCTGCCTAAATTTCGGTTTGTTTGCTATGGTGCCTGCTTGGTAAATTTTATAATTAGATTTTAGACCAAAATAAAGAGGTTAATGTTTCACTTTCTTTAACTTGTCATTACTTTCATATATCGTAAAAATGCAGAGTATTTTTTTCTATCGCTTACGAGTTTGCTCTGTGCGTGCAGTTGCTTAGTGGTTAAGTGCGTTGGACCAAGAAGCAAGAGGTCGCTAGTTCAAATCCCGACCTGTAACACCTCAAAGATTTTATTCGCTGCCCCAACTCTTGCGAACGTCTTACAAACATCCAAGAAATATATCTTCGCATACACAGTGGTTGGAGAAGCTTTGGATCCTATATGAGCTGTTACGCCTAATATTTTGTTTACATGTTTGCTCTGTCAAGAAGCAAAGCTTCATTCAATCTTAGACAAATTTTCTTTTCAAAATGCGTTCGTTTTTGTTTTGGAGTGGAGATGGTTGGCGCACCATATATGTCTACTCAAGCAAGTCCAAGCACAAACATTTCTTTTCGTAAAAGTGAAAAAGTTTTTATCCTTAAACTGGTACATAAAAACCGTAAAAACGAGATATATCATACATAGATTGGGTATATTATTGGGTTGATGGGACCAGATAAACCACGCACCCTTCGCAATTGGATTAATATTGGGTCCTTGATGGTGCTATGGGAATTATGACTTCGATACCCTAGAATCTATGACAAATCTAAAAGCTTACTAACCAAATCAACTTATTTATAAATCCTAGCAAGTTTTTCTAGGTCATGGAAGAAGTGCACTGGGAAGTGAGAAAGAAAGTTTAAAGTGACCTAAAGCACATTCTCACCATTGCATCATCTGCATAGATTGGCATAGCCAAAGTTTGAAGCACCTGGGCTGCTCATCACTTAATGGAAGTTCAGCTAATTAGTTTCAGCTTAAATTTTTTCAAATCAATTAAAGGATTTATGTCACCGGGGGTGGTTTTGGTAGCCATACAATAAAGTGAAATGTCCTCAAAGTCAATTTTTTTATTTGTTTTAAGATGCTTATTTATTTTGCATTTAAAATATACATTCGTAACAACGAGCAACTTAACCAGAGCGAAAATGCATAAATCATTGATTTTACTCATAAATATAATATGTATTTTAAAAACTCACATTAATAAATAATTACGAAGAGTAATAATATTTAAATAAAAAAACAAAATAATAAATGCTCCACATGGGCAGGAACATGTGTAAGAATATTGTAGTAAAAAAAAACAGTTGTTAACGTGCAATTAACAACCATTGTCAGGCAAAAGGAAGGATATTAATTTCAGTCAATTTGTATGATTTAAATTTATCTCCGATTCCCGGAACATTGTGCGTTATTTATTTATTTTGGCTTTTGGCATTAAAAGTAGGTAGGTGTACATAGTATATGTCACCTTGTCACATTGACTATGGCAATCAAGTGTGAGAGTCAGAAATATATAATACACATTATAAAAGCGCGTGTTGTGTGTGTTGGAACACTTAAGCATTTTTATATTGTTCACATGTTGGAATTTGTCTTGCATAAGAATTGCAATTACGAAATAAATTTTGTCCTTAATTAATGTCTTATATACAAAATGTTATGCTTTTACTGTTAGTGAGGTCGAAAAAAGTTGGTTCCGTCGGTCTGTCTGCCCCCTTGGGTATAAGAAAAAAATCGTTGAACAGTAAGGGTCTATCTCCAATTCAATTAGCGAGGACTTTAGGAATGCCTTACATTGCTGTACCCTGACCCCCATTAATGCAAATAACTTTGTAACAGTTGCACCGGAAGCTTCATATAAGGCTTTATTTTAAACAAAAATTCTCTGTATAATTTAAGCCACTTGCGATTTCTTATCCATGCTAATTTTTATCGGTCTAATTTTCTCAAAAAAATGTTTTGCACAATTTTGTATAAATTATTTCATCTTAAAATAAAGCCATTTACGGCAGTTTATCCTCAATAACAAAGAATGGCTTCCTATGCGTGGACTTCGCAAATCCTCAAAGAAAGTAATCACAAGAAGAAGATGTCAATTTATATGTCCATTATGCGCTCATTAAATGTTTCGTTGAGTTGATTGACCGTAACAAACGTAACATAATTTTTAGATAAAAGCGCACAGAACCATCATTTCGAAATATTATCACGATAAAATTGCCCAAACTCAAAATAAAAAGAAGAAACCACTTGCCTACAATCTGATTTGACCATATCAGTACGGTCTTACGGCCGGTAAGTCCACAAATGACCAAATATTCACACTACGACAGATCCTTGAGAAAACTAAAGAAGTCCGGTCTGGATCTGGATTTTTTATTGATCTTGAGGCCGCATATGACAGCATCTATAGAGACGAGCTATACAGAGCCATTTCTAGTTTTGGCATCCACTGAGAAAGCTGGCATCCACAGAATCAAGGTCGGTAAAAACCTAACCGAGACCTTAGATGTTAAAATGGGATTCAGACAAGGCGACGCGCTATCATGGCATTTCTCCTACGATGTACTTGAAAGAAATTTGCATAACTCAAAAGCCGTCAGTGGGGCATAGAAGCGGCAAAAATTGGTTTAGCGGTAAACGAGGGCAAAATAAAGTTTATGCTGGAAGGGACACCCAACATCGACGAAATGGCAGAATGTCCAATCTACACCTATTGACTGTAGAGTTTTTTCATTTGGCCCTATCATAAATTAATCTAGCAAAGGTGTGTAATGGATTGGATTGAATTCACAATAACCAAGTAATAACCAAGTACCAATTTTCTTCCAGAAAAACCTAAAGATCTGATGAATAAAACTAAAACTTGCGAAATTTTGAAATATTTTTTTATTGATTTTTTTTCTATATTTTAAAATCAAATGTATATTGTTTTTAATTTTAAATAAATATTTTATTTTCTTCCTCAGCAAAATGAATCGTCATAATAAAGTAACTGAACCCCACATAACAAAATATAAATAAAAACAAAATTAAATATATGTGTTAAATTATAATTGAACTACCGTTAAATATTAAAAATGTTATAATTGTAAAAAAGAGAAGATATAACTACAAAATATAAAATTAAAAAAAAAAATTATACATAAAAAATGTCGGATTAAATTAAAAAAAGGTATATATTTAAAATATGGTCAGTTCCAGCTAAGAGTGCCAACCAAATATTTTATGTGTGCGAGTGCGTGACAACCGAGTTGCGTGCCAAAAGGACGCGGTCGAAGACGACGACGACGCTGAAGGAGACGCGCCCGACGAAACCGAAGTGCTAAATAGTGTCCGTTTTCTGTGCGCTTATGCATCTACGCATGTATGTGAGTTTGTATTCATTATCTGTATGTCCAAGAGTCTGTCCATTTTAATGCATAACACCAAACAAAGCTGCGACTCGTTGCCAAGAAATGGATCCAAATAAGTTCTATTGTCGGAACAACATAAACACCAACAATAACGGCTCACAATCGCAAACATCACCAGCGGCTTCATCCTCGTCCTCGGTATCATCGTCTGCAGCCGCAGCAATAGCTGCAGCAACTGCTGCGGCAGCAGCAGCGACAGCAGCCTCATCGAACATAGGACAAGATATCGTACCAAAAGGCAAATCTCAGCAACTGAATCGGGGGACCAATACAGGAAATTATATAAATGTCGTTCCGGTACCCATTGGAGTGCAATACCATCGGCGGAAATTAACGCCACAGGAATACCAGTAAGTTAATTACCAAATGTATAATTATCGATGTTTTTCTTTTATTTCACAACCCTCTCATTATGGTAATTTCGATCAGATCACAGAGAATGGGAATAAATTGTTATTAATTATTGAGACTTTGC
The DNA here is from genome assembly GCA_963576555.1 of Ferdinandea cuprea. Lineage (NCBI taxonomy): Eukaryota > Metazoa > Arthropoda > Insecta > Diptera > Syrphidae > Ferdinandea > Ferdinandea cuprea. The sequence goes on from OY754959.1 coordinate 40,456,689, forward strand.
ACATCCGAAACCTTCCCACACTTTACATCAGAATACGCTTTAATAAATATTCATTATTAATAATTCTTATATAATTATCCGTCGAACCGCAACGTGCTGCACATAGATGGAATTCCACGGTTGCATATTTAATAAAAGTGTTTTTTTTTGTCACAATGCAGCCTTTTCAGATTCAGATTCATTATAACATAAACAAACATTAAGAAGAAAATTGTTTTGTAGATTTTTTTTCAACACTTTTTTTACATCAGCTTTTGGGCTTGCATTTGACTCTTTGTCAAACTTGTTGAATCTTCTGTCACACTTGGCGAGTTGTAACTATAGTCGGACTTGCACATATGTAAAGTTATTTATTTCATCTTTTAAGTACATCAAATGCTTTTTAAGGCTCCAACTCTCCTTTGATTTAAAATGGGAAAAAAAACCCTTTTCCGCCTGTGCGTTTCGCCAGGTTGACTGCACAAAATCTCTACAAACCTGTCTGTTTCGTTCACTTCGTCACTGAGGCCAAATGCTGCTCTTGTTGCATTGGTGCCTCTCTTTCGATCTCGTATAGAAACGTGGATTGACATTGTCTTTATGACGCGGGTCGTAAAGTCCCGTCTTTGAACTTGGTAATACCTCGAGCTCAATTTTTTGAGATGGTGAATACTTCCTTTTTTGATGCGAATCCTTCATCGGATCTTTGAAATTCTTAATCGACCATAATTTATTAGTCATGCTGTTATGCGAAAAATGTCATCAATGGTTGCTTCAATAAGGATTGCTGGGCTTTATATCGTTTTTGATAGTGTTGCATAGGCGCCTGACCTGACATAGACATCTGAAGAAATGCACATTCCTCGAGCGGAGCAATAAATTTGAGTAAGACGTGCTCGAGTTCCTTTTTAAAATTTAGCCAGAATTTATCTTTTCATCTCATTAAAAATATTTCGCAACTCACCTTCTATAAAAAGTTTAATATGCATCTTAGAAATGCTCTATATGTAGTATATATAGATGATACCATTTTTACCCTGTTCCTTTCCGTAGTAAAATATTTTGTAAGCTTTTATTCTTAAGTCCAAGAAACGCACCTGAATTCTGGTGTGTTGCCATTTCGTTTCTTGAACACACAAGATATCCAATCGCATTATAGCCACCATCTGTATTAGCTCGTAGCTTCGATCAATCATACTTAAACGTATTTTTGCACAATTGCCATGAATTTTGGGTTTTTTTTCCAAAATTTTTGAGGGTTGTTTTTACTAAAGAAAACTGAAAAAACCCCAAAAAAAATTTTTTTTTTCCAAATTGATTTTTTTCTATAAATTGAAAAGGAAAAAACGTCATCAAGTTTTACCCTATCAGTGTGGTAATTCATTCAACAACGAGTTTTGGGCTCAATTTTCGTATTAAATTTGGAAATTCTTTAAAAAAAAGAGCTTTCTGGGGTAATTTCTATTTTACCTTTTGGCTCTTTTTCCTAACTTTCTGGCCTTTTTCCAAAACACTTTTTGGAGTAATATCCAATGGCGTAATTTCAGGGAGCCGCATTTTGCATGTGAATGACCGAAGCATTGATAGTGGCTTATTTTCACGTGTTATTTCCATAATGCTGAGTTTAAGTGATATTATTTTATACGCGCATATTCCTGTTTTATTTTTGTTTTATGACAGCGGCTATCTCAGACCTTTGGATTTGTTTGCAAACTTGTGTTTTAAGATGTTTAATGTGTTGCCTGGATGTAATAATTGCCTAAAACTGGTTTCTCTCCTTAAGTCATCTTTAACGAACACTTGCAAAGGCCTAATAATAAATTATTACTTACTTACTTAACGGGCTCCCGACCCGTGAAGAGTCCCTGCCTGAGATACGGCAGCCTTCCACCCTCTGCGATCCCGAGCACGCTGCTTCCAGTTGTCCAGACCAAGCGCTCTGTCATCCGCGATGGCTTGGTCTTTAAAACGGATGTTCGGTCTTCCTTGTCGTCTCGAACCTGAGGGCTGGGATTCGAAGATCCTCTTGGCTGGAGCGTTGTTGTCTATTCGCTTGATGTGGCCGAGCCAATGTATTCGACGAGTTTAAGCTTTTCGGACTACATCCACATCTTGGTACAGCTCATAGAGTTCGCGGTTGTGTCTTCTACTCCATTCGTCCTCCTCGCACACAGGACCAAATATCCGTCGAAGAATTTTTCTTTCAAAGGATCCCAGTATTAATTCTCCTTTCCGGCTTATCGTCCAGCACTCGGCGCCGTATAGCAGAACTGGCGGGATAAGGGTTCTGTAGAGCATGCACTTTGTCCTTCGAGTTAGGAGTTTTGAACCCATTTGTTTTGCCAAACCGATGTAGCAGCGGTTTCCTCTAGGGTAATTCTTCGACGGATCTCCACTAAGATGTCATTTGTGGAGTGGATGTTTACCCCGAGGTAGATGAACTCCTTAAAAACCTCGAAGTTGCTGCTATCAACAGTGACATTTTGCCCTAGTCGGTGGACAGATGATTGTTTGTTTGTTGATAGCGTATATTTAGTCTTGTCCTCATTCACTTCAAGGCCAACTAGTTTTGCCTGTCCTTCAACAGCCGTGAAAGCCTCTATCACGGCACGCTAGGATCGACCGATGATATCTATATCGTCCGCATACCCCAGCAGTTGGACTGATCAGTTGAAAATAGTGCCTTCCGTATTGACACCTGCTCTGCGCACTATCTGCTCAAGAACCAGATTAAAGTTTTGACAGGATCCCGAATTCGGCCATCGCCACAAAAAGCTCCTGACGATGAATGCTGTCATATGCGGCTTTAAAGTCGATGAAGAAATGGTGTGTCTCGACTTGAAATTCGTTGGTCTTTTCCAGGATTTTCCTTAGTGTGAAGATTTGGTCTACAGTTGATCTGCCGGGCCGGAAGCCACACTGGTACGTGCCGATTAGTGTGTTGCAGAAAGGTTTCAGACGTTCACACAGTACGTTGGATAGGATCTTATATGCGACATTAAGCAGGGATATGCCTCGATAGTTCTTGCAAGACATAGGATCGCCTTTCTTGTAGATGGAGCTGATGGTCCAGTCATCGGGCATACTTTCCTCCACCCAAACTTGGTTGATGATTTGTTGCATGCGCCCTACCATAACATCACCTCCGTATTTGAAAAGTTCTGCAGGTAGACCATCTGAGCCGGCGGCCTTGTTGTTCTTTAGCTTTTTTATAGCTAATCCAACCTCTTCTATACTGGGCGGAGGGACTGGTTCTTCATTGACTGGACGCGGGTTCTCTTCTTGCCCCATCACTCTCTCCACATTTTGTCCGTTTAGCAGCTGCTGTAAATGCTGCTTAAATACATCTACTATTCCCTGCGCGTCGGTGACTAGGTTTTCATCGCTGTTACGAAGAGCCTGCGTTCCGGTCTTAAAGCCAGCAACCAGTTGCTTGACTTTTTTATAGAACTTCTGGATGTTGTTTCGGTCGCGGGACTCTTCGATCTCCTTGAGCTGGGAGACTGTGTGCTCTTTTTTCTTTCTACGCATGATCTTCTTCTCCTCCCTTCTCCTGGCTCGGTACTCATCCCTTGCTGTCCTTGTTTTTCTCTGCAGCGTTCTAATGTGTGCATCTTCTGTCACCTTTTTCCACTGGTTGTTGGCGTCTGTGGTAGGTGAATGCACGGTGGGGAGTTTTCCACTCAGGCGCACTTTGTAGACTCTGGCGACTCAAGATGTGCTTAGGCGTGCCACGTCGAATTTCTTCTTTTGGGCAGTTCGCAGCTTCTTCTCGTTGGATAGTCAAGCTCTGAATCTAGCTGCAACAAGAAAATAGTCAGAGTCGCCGTTTGCCCCTCGGTAAGTGTGCACGTTCAAGATGTTGGATGCGTGCCTCGCATCGATTAGCACATGGTCGATTTGTTTGGCGGTTCGGCCGTCTGGAGAGCGCCAGGTTGCTGTGTGGATTCTTAGTCGCGGAAACCTAATGCTACTTATCACCGTATTACAAGCTGCTGCAAAGTCAGCTATAATCAATTCACTACTGTGTTTTATTTACTAAAAGCTCTAATCTGAGCAGACAATAAACTTATAATGTGTTTGATGTGCTTTCAGAATGCATAATAATAATTACTTCTACTTAAATCGTATTTGGATGATTTCAATGTACACAATTCAAGTTGGCCTCGACATTCTGGAACATTTTAACCCAGCATGTAAATGCGAGTTAAATCCGCCAATAGACTTGTTTCTCACCTCTCACTCCGATAAGTAAACCCTAAATGTTTTATCGGCTCTATGTTCTTTAGACCCATTAGACTATCATATCGATGAATTTTTCGTACTCCAACCGCAAACTTAAAAACACACTCCAATGCGAACTGGAAATCAATACGAGAAAGGGAATACTTAAACTGTATCATCGATGGAGAAACAGGATAAAATCAAAGCTCTTGTATAAATCGAGATCTAAGGAGTAATCAATATCGAGAAATCTGAGTTAAAGAGGGGAGCTCGATCATTTAAGTCCAAGCCATCCGAAACAAGTTTTTAATGAGCAATAAATTACCATAATTACATATTAATCATGTCAATTTCTTCTACTACAAGTGCTACTGTTAAAAAAATCGCTGGTACGTTGGTTTTGTTAAAAATATTAATAATTTCGCCTTGTAATCTGATAAATGAAGCAAATGTTAGATAAAGCAAATCTGATTGCTGCTCAGCGCTTCCAGATTGTTCCTTATCTACCGCTGTACAACACTTAAAAATCTCAACATTGAACAACATTTCTTCCACGCTGGCAAAACTACTGCCAATATCAATATTCCGCTAAGTTCATGTTCTACACGTGCAAATACTTGTCATTAAAGGGTTAATTGTCAGCTTATGAAGATCCTCAATCTCGAAAACTTCTTAACGACACCCGGTGCAGGTACACACGTCTTCAAAGTTACTTAATGTTTACCAATTAAAATGCTATTTTCTTTCATATATGCGAAATATTTTGCCATTATCCATGAGTTAAACTTGCATCGCTAAAACCGAAAGATTTTCCATAACCGGTATGTACGTAAGTGACCACCTTCTTTGGAATATCAACATATTCTATGTCGCCCAGAAGGCTTGAAATGTCTAGAATTCTTTATTCGTACACGGGCATATATTAGCGCTACAATCTGTCTGCAATTTAAAGGAATTTATTTGCCCCTAAATTGAGGACAACGCTCATAGTTGGTCCGGTATCCATAGCGCTTTAGAAAGCTCATTTAGACCGAAATCTTTGAAAATCAAGTGAAGTACGTCTTTACAGTTACTGTCGGCAGTCTTTTCATTTAAGAGCAATATTTTCGAAACTTTGTTTCAAGCCCTACTGTCTTCTTGAACTATATGCATTTGTATACCCTATAAACCCTTATATTAATACAGACACATAGTTTGCAACACCCCTTACTATTCATCGTAGACTCCTAAAAGTATATATATTTATGATCAGGACCAAAACCTAATCCTATTTAGCAATGTCCTTCCGTCGGTCCGTATCAACTTTTGAGGCCTTTAAATTTATGCTAGGAAGCTGAAATTTGGAACGTATACTCCCTAGGGTTCCGAAATGGTAAAGTGTTAAAATTTTTCAGATACGCTTGCTGCCACGCCCACAATTTAGAAAAAAACCGTTTTAAAGCTGTGGTTAAAAAGATAAAGGGTTAGAATCTTCACAAGATATGTAGGCATTGCCCTCCTGTATAAGTTTGTCATATGACGTTTTTTGGCACGCCTACTTTTTGTGAGCATTTTTCACTTAAATTCTGTTTTCTTCGAAAATTTTCATATAATTCGAAAAAAATGTATAACAAAATATTTAGCCAATATTTTTTCCAATATATCGCCCATACAAAGTTTTGGGCCACGCCCACTTTTTGGGGGCGTTTTCTCAAAAAAATTTTTTTTTATAAATTTCATAGAATGAAATAAAATAATATCCATCACCTTCTTAATTCTTTTTTCTTTGGGGGATATAGGGATAAGGATAGGGTATCATACTGTTCGCTCCAAGCGGACTGTAGCCTTTCCTTATGTTTTTAATTAGAAAGATTACAATAGTATATAGATTCATATTATAGTCTACAGACACAACTACTAGCATTTCGAACCTAAACTGAGAGGCTTGATAATATGGTAATATATGTGTTCTTCAACTTGAGGCGAACAGCCACGGTTACCAACTCCAAAGGCTTGGGCCGAAAATTTAAAAAAAAATCCTGAAAAAATTAATTTTTCTTTAATTCGTGTTGCAAAGTTGGAGAGTGAAGAAAATAGTGGTAGTGAATTGCCTCGAAGACATTCATTCGCCTTGCCATATCATGGAGAAATGAAATGAAAGTATTCCTAAAAGTAACAAGAGTTCAAATATTGACAATTCGCTTTTAAATATCCATATTTTGAAAAAGGTCAGATATATGCCCATTTTGCTTTCAGTCTAATCTTACCTTTAGACTAAGTAAGCTATCGAGTAGCATTTTCTCCGCATATGCAATCCAGGGCCGGAACAGTTCCTTACTCTCCGGTTTTCAAATAACGCCGGATATATTTGTTGACTATAAAATGTCGTTCCGGTACCCATTGGAGTGCAATACCATCGGCGGAAATTAACGCCACAGGAATACCAGTAAGTTAATTACCAAATGTATAATTATCGATGTTTTTCTTTTATTTCACAACCCTCTCATTATGGTAATTTCGATCAGATCACAGAGAATGGGAATAAATTGTTATTAATTATTGAGACTTTGCACATCCGAAACCTTCCCACACTTTACATCAGAATACGCTTTAATAAATATTCATTATTGATAATTCTTATATAATTATCCGTCGAACCGCAACGTGCTGCACATAGATGGAATTCCACGGTTGCATATTTAATAAAAGTGTTTTTTTTTGTCACAATGCAGCCTTTTCAGATTCAGATTCATTATAACATAAACAAACATTAAGAAGAAAATTGTTTTGTAGATTTTTTTTCAACACTTTTTTTACATCAGCTTTTGGGCTTGCATTTGACTCTTTGTCAAACTTGTTGAATCTTCTGTCACACTTGGCGAGTTGTAACTATAGTCGGACTTGCACATATGTAAAGTTATTTATTTCATCTTTTAAGTACATCAAATGCTTTTTAAGGCTCCAACTCTCCTTTGATTTAAAATGGGAAAAAAAACCCTTTTCCGCCTGTGCGTTTCGCCAGGTTGACTGCACAAAATCTCTACAAACCTGTCTGTTTCGTTCACTTCGTCACTGAGGCCAAATGCTGCTCTTGTTGCATTGGTGCCTCTCTTTCGATCTCGTATAGAAACGTGGATTGACATTGTCTTTATGACGCGGGTCGTAAAGTCCCGTCTTTGAACTTGGTAATACCTCGAGCTCAATTTTTTGAGATGGTGAATACTTCCTTTTTTGATGTGAATCCTTCATCGGATCTTTGAAATTCTTAATCGACCATAATTTATTAGTCATGCTGTTATGCGAAAAATGTCATCAATGGTTGCTTCAATAAGGATTGCTGGGCTTTATATCGTTTTTGATAGTGTTGCATAGGCGCCTGACCTGACATAGACATCTGAAGAAATGCACATTCCTCGAGCGGAGCAATAAATTTGAGTAAGACGTGCTCGAGTTCCTTTTTAAAATTTAGCCAGAATTTATCTTTTCATCTCATTAAAAATATTTCGCAACTCACCTTCTATAAAAAGTTTAATATGCATCTTAGAAATGCTCTATATGTAGTATATATAGATGATACCATTTTTACCCTGTTCCTTTCCGTAGTAAAATATTTTGTAAGCTTTTATTCTTAAGTCCAAGAAACGCACCTGAATTCTGGTGTGTTGCCATTTCGTTTCTTGAACACACAAGATATCCAATCGCATTATAGCCACCATCTGTATTAGCTCGTAGCTTCGATCAATCATACTTAAACGTATTTTTGCACAATTGCCATGAATTTTGGGTTTTTTTTCCAAAATTTTTGAGGGTTGTTTTTACTAAAGAAAACTGAAAAAACCCCAAAAAAAATTTTTTTTTTCCAAATTGATTTTTTTCTATAAATTGAAAAGGAAAAAACGTCATCAAGTTTTACCCTATCAGTGTGGTAATTCATTCAACAACGAGTTTTGGGCTCAATTTTCGTATTAAATTTGGAAATTCTGTAAAAAAAAGAGCTTTCTGGGGTAATTTCTATTTTACCTTTTGGCTCTTTTTCCTAACTTTCTGGCCTTTTTCCAAAACACTTTTTGGAGTAATATCCAATGGCGTAATTTCAGGGAGCCGCATTTTGCATGTGAATGACCGAAGCATTGATAGTGGCTTATTTTCACGTGTTATTTCCATAATGCTGAGTTTAAGTGATATTATTTTATACGCGCATATTCCTGTTTTATTTTTGTTTTATGACAGCGGCTATCTCAGACCTTTGGATTTGTTTGCAAACTTGTGTTTTAAGATGTTTAATGTGTTGCCTGGATGTAATAATTGCCTAAAACTGGTTTCTCTCCTTAAGTCATCTTTAACGAACACTTGCAAAGGCCTAATAATAAATTATTACTTACTTACTTAACGGGCTCCCGACCCGTGAAGAGTCCCTGCCTGAGATACGGCAGCCTTCCACCCTCTGCGATCCCGAGCACGCTGCTTCCAGTTGTCCAGACCAAGCGCTCTGTCATCCGCGATGGCTTGGTCTTTAAAACGGATGTTCGGTCTTCCTTGTCGTCTCGAACCTGAGGGCTGGGATTCGAAGATCCTCTTGGCTGGAGCGTTGTTGTCTATTCGCTTGATGTGGCCGAGCCAATGTATTCGACGAGTTTAAGCTTTTCGGACTACATCCACATCTTGGTACAGCTCATAGAGTTCGCGGTTGTGTCTTCTACTCCATTCGTCCTCCTCGCACACAGGACCAAATATCCGTCGAAGAATTTTTCTTTCAAAGGATCCCAGTATTAATTCTCCTTTCCGGCTTATCGTCCAGCACTCGGCGCCGTATAGCAGAACTGGCGGGATAAGGGTTCTGTAGAGCATGCACTTTGTCCTTCGAGTTAGGAGTTTTGAACCCATTTGTTTTGCCAAACCGATGTAGCAGCGGTTTCCTCTAGGGTAATTCTTCGACGGATCTCCACTAAGATGTCATTTGTGGAGTGGATGTTTACCCCGAGGTAGATGAACTCCTTAAAAACCTCGAAGTTGCTGCTATCAACAGTGACATTTTGCCCTAGTCGGTGGACAGATGATTGTTTGTTTGTTGATAGCGTATATTTAGTCTTGTCCTCATTCACTTCAAGGCCAACTAGTTTTGCCTGTCCTTCAACAGCCGTGAAAGCCTCTATCACGGCACGCTAGGATCGACCGATGATATCTATATCGTCCGCATACCCCAGCAGTTGGACTGATCAGTTGAAAATAGTGCCTTCCGTATTGACATCTGCTCTGCGCACTATCTGCTCAAGAACCAGATTAAAGTTTTGACAGGATCCCGAATTCGGCCATCGCCACAAAAAGCTCCTGACGATGAATGCTGTCATATGCGGCTTTAAAGTCGATGAAGAAATGGTGTGTCTCGACTTGAAATTCGTTGGTCTTTTCCAGGATTTTCCTTAGTGTGAAGATTTGGTCTACAGTTGATCTGCCGGGCCGGAAGCCACACTGGTACGTGCCGATTAGTGTGTTGCAGAAAGGTTTCAGACGTTCACACAGTACGTTGGATAGGATCTTATATGCGACATTAAGCAGGGATATGCCTCGATAGTTCTTGCAAGACATAGGATCGCCTTTCTTGTAGATGGAGCTGATGGTCCAGTCATCGGGCATACTTTCCTCCACCCAAACTTGGTTGATGATTTGTTGCATGCGCCCTACCATAACATCACCTCCGTATTTGAAAAGTTCTGCAGGTAGACCATCTGAGCCGGCGGCCTTGTTGTTCTTTAGCTTTTTTATAGCTAATCCAACCTCTTCTATACTGGGCGGAGGGACTGGTTCTTCATTGACTGGACGCGGGTTCTCTTCTTGCCCCATCACTCTCTCCACATTTTGTCCGTTTAGCAGCTGCTGTAAATGCTGCTTAAATACATCTACTATTCCCTGCGCGTCGGTGACTACGTTTTCATCGCTGTTACGAAGAGCCTGCGTTCCGGTCTTAAAGCCAGCAACCAGTTGCTTGACTTTTTTATAGAACTTCTGGATGTTGTTTCGGTCGCGGGACTCTTCGATCTCCTTGAGCTGGGAGACTGTGTGCTCTTTTTTCTTTCTACGCATGATCTTCTTCTCCTCCCTTCTCCTGGCTCGGTACTCATCCCTTGCTGTCCTTGTTTTTCTCTGCAGCGTTCTAATGTGTGCATCTTCTGTCACCTTTTTCCACTGGTTGTTGGCGTCTGTGGTAGGTGAATGCACGGTGGGGAGTTTTCCACTCAGGCGCACTTTGTAGACTCTGGCGACTCAAGATGTGCTTAGGCGTGCCACGTCGAATTTCTTCTTTTGGGCAGTTCGCAGCTTCTTCTCGTTGGATAGTCAAGCTCTGAATCTAGCTGCAACAAGAAAATAGTCAGAGTCGCCGTTTGCCCCTCGGTAAGTGTGCACGTTCAAGATGTTGGATGCGTGCCTCGCATCGATTAGCACATGGTCGATTTGTTTGGCGGTTCGGCCGTCTGGAGAGCGCCAGGTTGCTGTGTGGATTCTTAGTCGCGGAAACCTAATGCTACTTATCACCGTATTACAAGCTGCTGCAAAGTCAGCTATAATCAATTCACTACTGTGTTTTATTTACTAAAAGCTCTAATCTGAGCAGACAATAAACTTATAATGTGTTTGATGTGCTTTCAGAATGCATAATAATAATTACTTCTACTTAAATCGTATTTGGATGATTTCAATGTACACAATTCAAGTTGGCCTCGACATTCTGGAACATTTTAACCCAGCATGTAAATGCGAGTTAAATCCGCCAATAGACTTGTTTCTCACCTCTCACTCCGATAAGTAAACCCTAAATGTTTTATCGGCTCTATGTTCTTTAGACCCATTAGACTATCATATCGATGAATTTTTCGTACTCCAACCGCAAACTTAAAAACACACTCCAATGCGAACTGGAAATCAATACGAGAAAGGGAATACTTAAACTGTATCATCGATGGAGAAACAGGATAAAATCAAAGCTCTTGTATAAATCGAGATCTAAGGAGTAATCAATATCGAGAAATCTGAGTTAAAGAGGGGAGCTCGATCATTTAAGTCCAAGCCATCCGAAACAAGTTTTTAATGAGCAATAAATTACCATAATTACATATTAATCATGTCAATTTCTTCTACTACAAGTGCTACTGTTAAAAAAATCGCTGGTACGTTGGTTTTGTTAAAAATATTAATAATTTCGCCTTGTAATCTGATAAATGAAGCAAATGTTAGATAAAGCAAATCTGATTGCTGCTCAGCGCTTCCAGATTGTTCCTTATCTACCGCTGTACAACACTTAAAAATCTCAACATTGAACAACATTTCTTCCACGCTGGCAAAACTACTGCCAATATCAATATTCCGCTAAGTTCATGTTCTACACGTGCAAATACTTGTCATTAAAGGGTTAATTGTCAGCTTATGAAGATCCTCAATCTCGAAAACTTCTTAACGACACCCGGTGCAGGTACACACGTCTTCAAAGTTACTTAATGTTTACCAATTAAAATGCTATTTTCTTTCATATATGCGAAATATTTTGCCATTATCCATGAGTTAAACTTGCATCGCTAAAACCGAAAGATTTTCCATAACCGGTATGTACGTAAGTGACCACCTTCTTTGGAATATCAACATATTCTATGTCGCCCAGAAGGCTTGAAATGTCTAGAATTCTTTATTCGTACACGGGCATATATTAGCGCTACAATCTGTCTGCAATTTAAAGGAATTTATTTGCCCCTAAATTGAGGACAACGCTCATAGTTGGTCCGGTATCCATAGCGCTTTAGAAAGCTCATTTAGACCGAAATCTTTGAAAATCAAGTGAAGTACGTCTTTACAGTTACTGTCGGCAGTCTTTTCATTTAAGAGCAATATTTTCGAAACTTTGTTTCAAGCCCTACTGTCTTCTTGAACTATATGCATTTGTATACCCTATAAACCCTTATATTAATACAGACACATAGTTTGCAACACCCCTTACTATTCATCGTAGACTCCTAAAAGTATATATATTTATGATCAGGACCAAAACCTAATCCTATTTAGCAATGTCCGTCCGTCGGTCCGTATCAACTTTTGAGGCCTTTAAATTTATGCTAGGAAGCTGAAATTTGGAACGTATACTCCCTAGGGTTCCGAAATGGTAAAGTGTTAAAATTTTTCAGATACGCTTGCTGCCACGCCCACAATTTAGAAAAAAACCGTTTTAAAGCTGTGGTTAAAAAGATAAAGGGTTAGAATCTTCACAAGATATGTAGGCATTGCCCTCCTGTATAAGTTTGTCATATGACGTTTTTTGGCACGCCTACTTTTTGTGAGCATTTTTCACTTAAATTCTGTTTTCTTCGAAAATTTTCATATAATTCGAAAAAAATGTATAACAAAATATTTAGCCAATATTTTTTCCAATATATCGCCCATACAAAGTTTTGGGCCACGCCCACTTTTTGGGGGCGTTTTCTCAAAAAATTTTTTTTTTATAAATTTCATAGAATGAAATAAAATAATATCCATCACCTTCTTAATTCTTTTTTCTTTGGGGGATATAGGGATAAGGATAGGGTATCATACTGTTCGCTCCAAGCGGACTGTAGCCTTTCCTTATGTTTTTAATTAGAAAGATTACAATAGTATATAGATTCATATTATAGTCTACAGACACAACTACTAGCATTTCGAACCTAAACTGAGAGGCTTGATAATATGGTAATATATGTGTTCTTCAACTTGAGGCGAACAGCCACGGTTACCAACTCCAAAGGCTAGGGCCGAAAATTTAAAAAAAAATCCTGAAAAAATTAATTTTTCTTTAATTCGTGTTGCAAAGTTGGAGAGTGAAGAAAATAGTGGTAGTGAATTGCCTCGAAGACATTCATTCGCCTTGCCATATCATGGAGAAATGAAATGAAAGTATTCCTAAAAGTAACAAGAGTTCAAATATTGACAATTCGCTTTTAAATATCCATATTTTGAAAAAGGTCAGATATATGCCCATTTTGCTTTCAGTCTAATCTTACCTTTAGACTAAGTAAGCTATCGAGTAGCATTTTCTCCGCATATGCAATCCAGGGCCGGAACAGTTCCTTACTCTCCGGTTTTCAAATAACGCCGGATATATTTGTTGACTATATTTTCAAATATTGATTTTTTCTTCCAACATTAAAAGTATGTAAACCGAATTCCTTGAATGTGAAAATGCTAAACTGCGGCCCGAAGAAATTTCAGCAAGGCCCGGAGCCCGCAGATTAGAGTGAATTAGCGAAGTCTCCGGGCCAAAATTCCCCTGTTGGGAACCCTACGAACAGAAAATCTCATTAAAACGTTGGAAATTCTCACGAAACTCTCCTTAATTACTATTAAATGCACCCTGTTTTAACAGTTTTAACATTTGTATTAATTCATTTTGGAAGTTAATAGAATTCAATATTTATTCGTTTTTCGCTTGTTATGTTTAATGTTCGTTTTATTTTGTAGATCGCGTTTGTATTATAATGGAACAGACTATCGATGTAGGGAGGACTACTACAACCTAGCAGCGAGTGGTCGACTCAGTACTGCATCCCCATCGCCTTCGTTGCAACAGCAACAACAGCAGCAGCAACAACAACAACAGCAACAACAGCCGCAACAACAACAACAACAGCAGCACCATCAATCACAGCAACATCACCACCAGCATCATCACCTCCACCAACAACATCACCATCAGCAACATCAACAGCACCAGCAACAACAGCAATTAGTGAACCAACATCAGCAACAACATCACACGGATATTGTTGATGAGGTGTTGAACAGTAGTCGCGTTGTTGCCACTCAAACTAGTAACGGTAATTGTGAACAAATAGTGTCGACAGGTTTTAGTGCTGTCACCAGCAACGGTGCAGGTGGAGGGGGTAGTAGTGCATCAACGTTGCCCCCACCACCAGTCTTGTACACAGTGCATCGGGTAGTGACAACAGCCCAAATACAAACGGCTGGTGGCAACACATTTGCCTCGTCGTCGAGTGTTTCGAGTGTTGTTAGTGCGGTTCGGGGTGAAGCGGACTGCTTATCGGCCTCAGTTAGTGGAGCCAATGGTGTGGGGGTTAGTGGTACAGCGGCGGCAGCAGCAGCAGCAGCGATTGCCTCGGCGGGAGGTCTCCGTAATTCACCTGGTGAGTAACTATAATTAATGATTTTTGTATAGATTGTAGTAAATTGTAAATCATTTTCTTGGTGGTACCCAATCCCTAGAGATGTTTTTAGATAATTAGATGTCTGATATCTGTTACTAATATCTCTCAGAACACGCTCTGTTCCGATAGGAAAGACGCATGTCAGCAATAGTGTGAGCGAAATAACATGACAGTATTGTATTCCGGTGTGGCACAGCACTTTTATTGGGTGGATACACTTTACAGATAATGAGAACAGTCCTTCAAAGGGATGTTAAAATAAATTCTATAAAATTGTGAGCTATAAATACGAGTACAAACAGTAATAAATAAACAACAGACACGGACGACTCTGACCTTTTCCATGAATGGTTACCAAGGTGAGTTGGATTTTGGCTAGTGGTTGCGTGTTAGGGGGCGACCTTTTTAATATTAAGATAAGGACGTCGTTTAAATTGTTATGGCCATTCAGTATTTCACCAATTTCGATCGAAAAAAATGTTAAAATGGGATAGGTATTAAAAGGTAACATGGAGGACAGAGCTTGCTTTTTATGACAACGATGAGGAGGTTAACAGGAGCAGAACTCATTAAATTTTGGCCCGTTATGATATTTTGAGTGCGCATTTGAGCATCTTCTATGGACTGGAAGTAACTAGACGGTTCAATATTTTCGGCAATTTACGCAAGTCGATAAAAGTTTACAGCAATAGAAGAAATTTAAAGCTGTTCTTTGGTGTTGGGGAAAGGTCTTCTTAACTACGTGAAGCCTAATGGCATGGTAATTCGATAATGAAAATTTGTGCATTTATTAGGGCAGGATAGTCATAATATAAATAATCGTCTTATTGCTGTTTTTTTTTATTTTTTTTTTCTTAAGAAGCATTTATTGCTTTCTTTATTGGGATTTATTGGTTTTATTATTGCCATATGTCTTGAATCAAATTTTAATTTTTTTCATTTATAGCACACATTTTCGTCAGATTTTTTTTCCTTTTTTTTGTGGATTGAAGGGGATTTTCCAACTGGGTTTCTTGATGTATGTCTTATGGTCTGAATTATGTTTTTTTACCATACTGAAGAGATCGAAAATCGTTTTGGATAACGATGCAATACCTACACAGAATAAAATGTTCAAATTGAGTTTTTCCGGAAGATGTCACTCTGTTTGCTTTTGAGCCTTTGCGTGACATCAGATAAAAGAAATAAAATGATGGTGTAGTACTGTATCGAATGTCAACAATTTCGATTTTATGAGATTTTGATGAAGTACAATATTTACTTCTCTGTGAATGTAGTCCTTATCAACTTTTCACCATGGATTTGTGAAGGGGAGGTCTAGAGTGACGAATTTGTGTGTTTTTTCTCTAATGTCATAGAGACAGAATATCAGGTTAAGGTACAGACAGGTTTGATAGGGTATATCAAACTATTATTTTAAGATAGTATCCATTCATTAATTAGATAGTTATAATAGGACATTGTTTTTGGAGCCAATTTGATGTTAATTTCGAAGTTCCTCAAGGAAGTTATTTATTACCTTTTCTATTTGCATTATTTATTTCAATTCATATGTATATTTTATATACGTAGTCAGCGGCCCGTGAATCAATATTGAACAAATGCAGATTTGCTGCACTTTATGTGTCTTCAACATGATTTTATTGTAATCTACACAATAAAATTAAGTCAACTGGAAATGCAATGTTTTTTCGAGTTATTACAGTAGATTAAAAAACATAATGCTAATGCGGGTTGCACAGTTTCAAAAAATCGATTTTTTCTTATTAATTTCTACAAGATCGAGAATATTATCCAAAATTTTCAAGTCATTCCGAATAAAAGTTTCGGAGATAGAGCCTTGGGAAGATGCGCACTCAATTGAATCACGAGGTTTATTTGAGGTTATCCAAATTTTAAATGCGTTTTTCTCGAAACTGTGTTTTCAAAGTCGGTTGTCAAAAGTTATCGAAAACCACTTAACCGATCTTGATGAAATTTTACACAGGTCTTTGAGATATAATTCACGAGGACTTGGACGAAGGATCTTTTCTTCAATCACAGCTATTTAGAAAAACAAATTGTTGAGCAAATTTTACCAAAATTAAGATTTTTTTGTAAAAAGGTCTGCCAAAAATCCAATTTTACAGTTTTTTTTCCTTCGTCCAAATTCTAGTTTATGGTCACAATTTTTTTTTTCACTTCTGATGATCCAGTCACGAGTTCTACTGTCAACGCGGACGTACCTTTTTTCCGAGGGATCACCGGAAATGACGTCACAATGACGTAGTTTTGAATATTTTCCTTTGAAAATTTCAGAAATTTCACTAAGCGAGGGGTCACTGGTTTAAAGAAAGCTTGAGGCGAACAGTTTGATACCCTATCCCTATATGCTCCGAAGAAAAAAGCGGTAAGAACATGATAGCATTTTATTTTATTCTATAAAATTTATAAAATTTTTTTTTTTTTTTTAAAAAACCCCCACAAAAAGTTACCAACATGTAGTAAGTATATGTCACCGAGTAATTTTTATTTTAATCATAAACACAGCTAAATGTCAGTTTGCTATAGGTCCATATCATGAAAAATACCCATATCGTATAGTGAATGATTACAAATCACCAATTTCTTTCACCAATGCAAACTTCACGTTGGCGTTGTATAGTAATCCATCGAAAAAAGTTTCAAACAGATTTGAGTCCAGTTTAAATTTGTTTTATTTTACTTTCCAATACGTAGAGTACAAGCATTTATAAAACATACTTTCGGAGACCTCATGTTAATATTAAAACATGTATCGGTTTTTTCTTTCTGAAAAATTAGAAAACTATGCCTCCATGGGGTAGTAATTCGACAAACAGAAACATAAGTCATTCTTATCTATAAAACTGTTCTTGCTTATAAACTATTGGCGATATTATACTTAACTCATTGAGAAGAAGGGGCAAATTTAAGTTATTTTGAGTTAAAACAATAGCTCGTACTCCTTATGTGAGGCAAGTACAACATTATCTTTAAAAATGTTTAAGTCACACTAACAAGTTCGCATTACACATTCGATAACGTAATGGATTTTTTTTACAACCTAAATACTTGAAGCAGCACACACACATTATCTTTTATCACGCAATGTTAATAAATTTTGTACTTTTCCTTATATTCCACGCACAATTAACTGAGAAATTTAATGACTATGACATTCATCGTAAGATAAGCATTAGGTATCGTTAGTCGATTTACAGGATCCCATCCCAAAGGAGGATATACATATCAGGAATAGCTATGTGTATAAAAACAGACATATAAAATTTAGGTGGTATACCATTTACGTAAATGCCTGCCGTTTCTCTTGCACTAATTAAATAAAACTGTTTATTGTTTGTCTACGTGGCAGGATTTCCCTAAAATAAGTACATATTATTTATTTTTTGACTGAATGAATTTAAGTTTTTTCTTTTATAAATGTATGCCTTTTCATTTGCACCAATCATCGCGGAGTGGCAAAGTAGACATTTCTATTGACAGCCAAAATAACATAATAACATAAAATAATATGTTGTTTTAAATTTTAATTCCTCCCATGGCATAAAATTGATCAAAAACCTTTCATGCGCTTTATGTCCTGCCGTCAATCGATGTGGTAGGTTGAACTGAATTCAAAATGTTTTCCATCAGATAATCATTACGTGCAGAAAGATGTCATTATGTCATTTAAAATTATGTATATTGCATTTTAACGCTTTTTTTCATGACCCGGAGCTTATAAGCAAACTGTCATTCAGCTATGCTTGCGATTAAAGAACAAATTATTTGGTGGCGTATGGTTTCTATGTTTTGGTAATTCCTGTTATTTTGTCTGATTGCCCTTAATTGACATTAATTAAAGAAAGGCAAAAAAAAAAAAAAATATTCAATTGAAAGCTTCGTTGTTTCCACTTGACATGTTTGTCAAAATTTTGAGTTGTTTGTTTTCAAGTAGCTCCAGTGAAAAAGTGTCTATATGTCTGTTTTTTAAACTGCGATGTGGAGACTATCTTCGGTGGCATTTTTTATTTCCACCATACGTTTTCCCGATGATTGATGTCGTCATCTACGGTTGTCTTGCTGTTGATCATATTTCCAAAATATTTGAACATTTCGAACGTATATAACGAATATAAATGACTTTTATATTTCAATAAATCTCTAATATCTACCAATCGATCTATAGTAGAGGTGGTCTTCATTCCCAAGGCAAACCACTGCCACGGATTTAAGACTTATAAGTTAACTTCCTTAATTCTGAAAACCTTTAAAAAACCAAAGATAATTCCCGACCGAATAAACAATGCCGTAATCTCCACGTACCAACATGTTGATATCAAAGGCAGCCGGGTAAAACTCTAACACGACACGACGTCGTTAGTATCTACGGCGAAAGATGAGGACAGCAATTGTGAGGCTAATACACGCATATTACAGCAATGTCTGGTGGAAAGCAACTAATCTGTAATCTAAATTTAAAAGGTTAGTTGTAGGCGATTATTATTCCTTGGATTTAATCCACATAAACAGCTGGATCCCAAGTCTCCTGGAGCATGCACGGATCTGAAAAAATCTCTGGCAATAAGGAATAATAACTTAAAAGGACTTATTCAAATCTGCTATGTTCATTCGATATTCCATTTCTAGCATGCAAGATCCGAATAAAATCTAATAACGGTCTTAAAACATTGATCACCTTTGACATACAGTTTAGTTTAGTTTATTTCAATTTTATCTAACAAGTTATTGACTTAAATTGATATTACATTATATATACATATAAATAAAATAAATATTATTTTATAAATAACATTTTATAATGAAATTATAATCATTGTTTTACAAAGATCTCTGCTTATATTAAACCGATATCAATTGAGAATTGAATAGCTGCATATGTTAGTGGTTCATTTTAACCATATAAGGAGCAAAAAAGAAGGTGTTATCTCTAGATTTAAGTGAGACCGCTGGTGCATACATACCCATTAGTTGCGGTAACGGAAGACATTCAAATTTCAATTTTTTCAATTTTAAATTCATTTTTATTATATCCAAAAGATCTTACAAAATCATTAAATCTAACTTATACTTATACTAGATTAATGGTCCTCATGCGGACGCTCTAAACTTAACTATATCACTTATTACTATTACCTTTCGGCCTTAATTATTAATACTATTTATTTTGTAACTATGATTTTTGCAAGAAAATTTTTAAAAACTTGCAATCTTTATAATTATTTTTTTCTTAAAATAATTAAAAAATACTATTTAAAACTATACATATAGACAAACAAACAAACAACTTAAAACTAATGATACAAAAAACTATTACTAATTATAATGGGGGTGATGTGCACTCCCCCATCACCGTTAGCAGCACCCAGCAGCCGCCAACTTAGCACACATGCGCCACTGAGGGCCGACTGACACCGAAATGCGTCGGTCGACTCTCCGGAACACCACACCTTGCAGCCGACAGGCCCAGCACAGCAAACCTACTTACAACTTAAAACTACTTAAAACTAAGAGGAGTTACCTTAAGGTAACGCACCGACCTGGAAAGGTATATCTACCTCTTCCCTTATTCCCTCCGCAAGCCACCAATATTCGGGGAATTGCGTGTCCGTAACAATTTGATCCCTCCCCCCTATCGCGGTACTAAAACGAAGGAGCTCGGGAGCATTAGCGACGTCCCCGTCCTAGGTAAGCCCCTTATCAGTCGCTCTGCGGTAGCGGTGGTATAGTACCGGGATACCATCCCTCGTCTGTACCAGCTCTTTTTTATCAATATGGAGAAAAGCCTCTGGCGGAATAAAGCCAGATCGGAGCGTTCTCTCCATGTGTGACGGAAGACAATCAATGTGGGAACAAATTACATCGCGAGCAAAAAGTATAAGAAAGTATACAGCCATACTTTCGAGGTAAAAAATTCACAACGCTGGGAAATATTGCGACGTAGCGACATAGAGAAGATGCCGATTTTGCCAAAAAAATCATCTTTTCAGATGAAGCTCATTTCGATCTTGGCGGGTATGTAAACAAGCAAAATTGTCGCATTTGGGGCACAGAAAACCCGCACGCATACATTGCAAAGCCGATATAGCCAAAACGAGTCTCTGTTTGGTGCGGATTTTGGTCCAGAGGCATAATTGGGCCATTTTTCTTCGAAAATGAGCAAGGAGTGGCCGTTATAGTCAATGGCGATCGTTATCGGTCCATGTTGAACGAATTTTTGTTCACAAAAATTGAAGAGGAGGATATTGGCAACATTTGGTTTCAACAGGACGGTGCTACGTGCCACACAGCCGAAGCTACACTCGATGTTTTGCGCCCTGTTTTTGAAGATCGCATTATCAGCCGCAGAGCTGATGTCGTTTGGCCACCGCGAAGCTGAGATTTGACACCGTTGGACTATTATTTGTGGGGGCCGTAAAAGATAAGTATTACGCCGACATGCCAGAGGCAATTGACGCTTTAAAGGACAATATTCGTGAAGCCATTGGTGAAATACAGCTGCACACAATCGATAATGTGCTTAGAAATAGGACCGATCGTGTAGGCTACTGCATGGCCAGCCGAGGCAGCCATTTGAATGAAATTATTTTCCATTATTAGCCGGAAGATTTGTACTTTCAAATAAAAAAAAAAATTTGATAAAATATTCAGTAGTTTTTGTTTTATAGCATTTTAAAAAAAAAAAGTTATTTGGCGGACCCTATATATGCATACATCTTATCCACTGCATATGGTCGCATGTCTGATGTCAGAGGATGAAATTTCCTTGACGATTATTCTATAAATGTCTATTTTGGGATGGAGTTAAAATATGTCATAAAAATATCTTTTAGCTTGTGGTTTGTCAACATCACTCATTTGCAACGAAAGCCATTTGTGCCAGTTCTGAAAACGTGGAATGTGCTATGCGCATTTTTGTTAAATTTATTTATTTTTCGATTCATTTTAATTTTCGATTCTAATAACATGTTGTGGATAGAGAAATCGTTTAAGAATTCATATTCTTTTCTTAGGGGGCAGAATTTACTGCGAAAAAACGGAACCAACAAACTTAGGCGACACTGCAAAGTCCTCCAAACAATTTTTTGTAAATATGTAATACATTTTTAGCTACATGTAATGTTGTAATTATGACATTCAAAAATGCATTTTGCTACATTCAATGCTATTATTCATTAGCAACAGGGCACACGTATCATCAATTTAGTAAAACAATTCTATATCCTGGAATTTAACTATTTACAGGGATTATTTTGTTGCTTTACGTCTTAAGTTATCAATCATATTCAAATATGTCAAGAATTATCTTTAGACTTATTGTTTATTGCATGGCATAATTCAATGTTCAAAACGTCTTCTATTTCCAAGAGAAGAAGTCGTTCTCAGTCACCTTAGAAAAGTCCATAAGCATAAATAATATTTACATGACACGATGTCATGATGACTTTTGCCTTCTCTATTAATATCTTTCGTAAGTATTTAATTAAATTAAACCAATTCTTCTATGCAAAATAGGAAGGACTTTTGTACGAATGCATCAACTTTCTTTAGAACTATTCTAATCACGTCTTACATCTTGTACACAGCACATACACATCTGTATTGCCAACATTAAGCAACCATTGCCTTAGAAATAAATAATGAAACCAAAAGCTTTACGTATACATATTTCGTATGTGAATTCAAACAAAGACACAAAGTTGTCACTTCCGGTTGAAATTTTTGAATAATTTGAGACATTTTGCACAAATATTCTCTCGTTTGACTTACAACGTAATATACTACCAATTTTATTACTTTATGCTCGCAGTAAGTTAATTATTCAAATATTTTGTTTGGTCAGTTACACAAATGAAAAAATAATAAATAAAAATTTGCAAGGATATGCAAAGCAATCGAACTCGTTAGCACATATAGTTTAATTCCATAGAGAGTAAGTCCTATTCGCATGCATTGGAGGCCGTGTCATTTATTATACATTCTCCACCGACATACTGTCGACTATAATAAAAACTAGTTCATATTTGCCTAACATCAGATCTTCCTTTGCCGTTCCCAGTACTGAATTAAACTCGTTTTATAATAATTTTTAAATTGTCACTCGTGGAGTTGACTTTTACACCAAAGTAAATAATGACATGTTGTTGTAGACACAGGGCAAATGTTTGTTTGTTTGTTGATAGCATACATTAAGTCTTGTCCTAAGTTTCATCATGATCACCTATCTTTGCTCGTTCGTTAAAGTGATGAAGGCCTCTATTACGGATATTCGTCCAATGATATCAATAAATATCGTCCATATTACCCAGTAGCTGGACGGGTCAGTTGAAGACAGTGCCTCCAGTGTTGAAACCTGCCCTGCCCTGCCCTCTATCTGATCAAGAACAATATTGAAGAAGTCGCATCATAGCGCACCCAAAATCCGGTTCATTTTTGGAAAAGTTCAAAGAGCTACAGCCGAACTGCGCAGTGCACAGCGTATTGTCTAGTGTCCTGAATGCGGCCTTTGCTTTGTGAAGTTATCGCATGCGATTTTGAAGTTGCTGAAAATTGTGTGTCTCGACTTCAAGTTCATTTGTCTTTTCCAGAATTTGCATTAGTGAAAAATTTGGGTTGATCTGCCGGTCCGGATGCCATACTGCGTTTAAAATATTGGAGAAGGTTTATGGTTTGATATGCCTCGAAAGTTGTTGAAAGACATAGGATCACCATTCTTGTAGATGGAGATTGAGCTGTTGGTCCAGTCATCAGTCATGCTTTCATTTGAAAGATTGATGGTTGGGTGCGTGCGCCCTAACAACATGTCATCTTCCTCTTCTTCCTTCACCTAGCTCGGTACTCTTCCCTTGGTACTGTTGTTTTATGCTGTAGTGTTCAGATGTGTACATCTTTTTTAACTTATTTCCGTCAAACGCATACTCGCACATCATCATACCAATCGTCCAATGTCGAATTTCTTCTTACGGACAGTTCGCAGCTTCTCATTGGACAGTCGAGCTCTGAATCTAGCAGCAATAAGAAGATAATCGCGTTTGCCCTCGGTAAGTGTGCACGTTTAGATGTTAGATACTTGATATGGTCGATTTGATGCTGGCTGTATTACAAGCTACTACAAGTTCACTTAGTAGCCGTTATCTGTTGTTGTTTCGTGAAAAATTTCAAACTAATGAAATCTGTGCCGATCTGCCACCCGACGCGTGCACACAAATTTTAAAATCGCTCCGCGGTCAGTTTGCACACATACAAAAAAAACAACAACAAACAAGTGTGCAGAAGCATAAAAACAAAAAAATAGAACGCTAATCGCGCGAATTACGAGTTCCAGACTCGCGGTTACTAAAAAAAAACACAACTTTACGTTTCGACTGACAAGTTTATTCTGATTTTAATTTTCTACTCCTTCGATTATCTTCAATTTAATTTCACAATACATAATTCTTAGAATCTTAATGTTAAATTAACAATTTGTAAAAGTGCAAAATTGGGAATCTATGGGAATTTACAATTGGAATTCTAGTAATATGTTATGCACGAGACAATTCTAGGAAATGTTGTATCCGGTCAACCGCGGTGGCTTTGGGGGTGCTGCGTCAGCATGACGGCATTTCGTAACTCCTCCCCCCTTAAGATAGAGCGATGGCCACAAGGAATTCGATGGGGCCGGAGCGATGTCCTCTCTTACTTCGATGACGTATGATGTATTTCGTTTCGTCCATAGGAATATCAAGGCGGCTGTGACAAGTATTCCAAAGATGGCTATTGTGACGTAGGTCATATTCGTTGTTTGGTTTGTGTCACTAGGTAGCGTCCTGACTGCTTCATGATTCTGCAGCTGATGAAGGTGAAGTTTTTGTAGACTCAGGGTGTTGGTGATGGATTTTGCTTGGATATTTGCATATGTTGGAGGTGCAATTCGTGCTTCGTCCCAGAATGTGTTAAGGTTATCCTTGTAAGTGATGCCATTGACTTCTACGGAACAGTTCTTGTAGTAAAGTAATGCTGTGCCTGTGACTTCTTGAGTTGTTTTACTGCAAGTAGAATTTATTAGTATATTTTGGATATTTGCATATGTTGGAGGTGCAATTCGTGCTTCGTCCCAGAATGTGTTAAGGTTATCCTTGTAAGTGATGCCATTGACTTCTACGGAACAGTTCTTGTAGTAAAGTAATGCTGTGCCTGTGACTTCTTGAGTTGTTTTACTGCAAGTAGAATTTATTAGTATATTTTGGATATTAATAAATATAAAATGGTTCTCTTCTGGCTGGAAAATTGATTCGATTTTGCCTGTTTCGTTCAGCTTGCATTCGGCTTCCTTGTTGTTCAATAGTCGGCCCAAACAGGTGGAGTTCTTTGCGGCTTCTTGATAATCCGGGTTCTTGCAATAGTAAATGTTTTCCACTTTTGGACATGGCTTGCCGTAGTACTGAATGCTTATGTCGTTGTATGTTATATATGGTTGAGTTATGATTTGTTTTGTACCATTTATTGGAAGCGGTATAATGTGATATAACTTATATTTTTCTTTTGATAATTTTGGTATTTTTATATTATATATTATATTACTGTTATTGTAGTAGGCTTGTAGCTCTAATAGTTCATACAGGTGTTCGTTCGAAATTATCTCTACGCTTTGGTTACTCATATAATTATAAATTTCATTTAGTTCAGCCTAATTCAATATAAATTTTGATATTACATTCAATTTTGCTAGCACAATCGTTTCGGCTATGTTCGTTATATGGTTACTTAAAAGGTCTATGTTATAATTAATTTGACTAAGGTATTGCATTTCTATTAATTTACTGTCTTCGCGCTGTATTCCTGTTATTTCCTGTGTATTTTTTGTTATGAAGGTTTCAATAGTTCGTTGTTCGTTGTTAATGTGTGTTGTAAGATTATTGAGTCTTTCTAGCATTTGTAGCTACTGACTGTTAACCGGACCGGACGACTGCGCCAATTACGAGTTCCAGACTCGCGGTTACTAGAAAAAAAACACAACTTTACGTTTCGACTGACAAGTTTATTCTGATTTTAATTTTCTACTCCTTCGATTATCGTCAATTTAATTTCACAATACATAATTCTTGGAATCTTAATGTTAAATTAACAATTTGTAAAAGTGCAAAATTGACATTCTTAATTCTATGGGAATTTACAATTGGATTTCTAGTAATATGTTATGCACGAGACAATTCTAGGAAATGTCGTATCCGGTCAACCGCGGTGGCTTTGGGGGTGCTGCGTCAGCATGACGGCATTTCGTAACTCGCGCGCGCTGTGCAAAAAAACAATCAGCATCAGAGTACAGTGCAGTGATAAAAAAAAAAAAAAAGTGTATTGTGTTTGGGCACTCCATCTGGTCCTACTCCCTATCGTTTGCTGCTGCTTTGCTTAGCTATAGCAAGTGCCGTATGTTTTTGCGTGCACTTGCTATGGCTGGGTAGGATATCATTTGGCGAATAGCGGGTCGCGTTGTGTAGATTTTGTTGGTAGACCAAAGCAATTCATTGTATGGGCATAACACCTGCAGTGATTTGTTTTGGAAAGCTGACGTCAGGATCTACACGGTACCGCCTAGCTTAGTCTGCGTCGGAGTTGAGTGTTTATACCCTATCCTAAGGGTATATTAATTTTGACACATAGTTTGTAACACCCCTTAATATTCGTCGTAGACCCATAAAAGTATATATATTTATGATCAGGACCAAATCCTAAGACTATTTAGCAATGTCCGTCCGTCCGTATCAACTTTTGAGGCCTTTAAAGTTATGCTAGGAAGCTGAAGTTGGAGCATATACTCCCTAGGGTTCCGAAATGGTAAAGTGTTAAAATTTTCATAATACGCCCACTGCCACGCCCACAATTTAGAAAAAACCGTTTTAAGGCTTAAGTTAGAGAGATAAAGTTGTACAACCTTCACAAGATATGTAGATACTGCCCACCTTTATTAATTTGTCATAAAAAGTTTTTTGCCACGCCTACTTTTTGTGGGCGTTTTTCACTAAAATGCTGTTTTCTTCGAAAATTTTCATAGAAATCGAAAAAAAATGTTTAACAATATATTTAGCCAACATTTTTTCCAATAAATCGCCCATACAGAGTTTTTGCCCACGCCCACTTTTTGGGGGCGGTTTTTTCAAAAAAATATTTTTTTTTCTATAAATTACATAGAATGAAATAAAATGCTATCTATCATCTTCCTTATGAATTTTTTCTTTGCGGTACATAGGATAGGATAGGGTATCATACTGTTCGCCCCAAGCGGACTGTAGCCTTTCCTTATGTTTTTTTTCATGTTTTGGCACTAAGTGAAACACAGATCAGCATAGATTCCGATTTAACGGAGTTTGTTCTGCCTGGATATAACTTGGTGCCATTATTCTTTTCCCATCGTGGTATCGCCGTTTATATACGTAGTGATGTAGCCTTCTAACTTCTACCTCAATATGGCCAATGTTCCAATCCGGAATTTAATTTTATTTGGCTAAAATTCCATGTCCGTAGGCAATTAATCCACTACTGTTTTATTTACAGAAGGCCTAACCAAGACAGGCATTCAACTTATAATGAGTTTGATGCACTGTCTGATTCCATCACCAGAATTGTAACCCATTATCTTCGTACTGAAATTGTCATTGCGGGCAATTTTAATATACACAATTCAAGTTGGCTTCGACATTCTGGACAGATAACACCCGATGGAAGGTATGTTGAGATCTTTGCTGAGGTTAATAATTTAACCCAGATTGTAAATGAGCCGACACGGATAGCGGACATTAGCGGTCAAAACGCCAAAACTCTGGACTTGTTTCTTCCCTAACAGGATAAAGTGTATCAGACCTATGGAAAACGCGTGTTGTGACTTGAGCTGCAAAGAAGCTATCAGGGCTAAAGAGGTAACTTTTCGGTCATTTAAGGCCAACCCAACTGTTGAAAACCGAAAAAAGTTTAAACGAGCCAGAAATGACTGCAATGCCCATATTAATCGTGTCAAATTCTCCTACGACCAAAAGTTGAGGCAAAAAATACTACAAAAACCCTCCGGTAGTTAAAACTTTTGGTCGTTTGTTAAGAATATTAAAAATTCGGTCTCGTCATCTATCCCGACACTCATTTACAATGGCACTCCAGCTGTCAGCTCTTCGGATAAAGCCAATCTGCTTGCTGCTCATTTTGCAGCTAGCTCATTGCTCCAGATTGTGCTTTATCTCCCCCAGTACTCGAGCGCATGGAACACTCGATGGGACAAATCCACTTCCGCACCCGTACTGTGGCAAGAGTACTTCAAGATCTCAACATTCACAAATCCGTTGGCCCAGATGGTATTTCCCTGAAGAGGTTTTCAAAACCACTGCATAAGCTTTTCTATCTGTCTTATTCTTCAGGGCTCTTTCCGAGAAGATGGAAAACAGCATTTGTCCAGCCCGTCCCAAAAAGGCGAATCTTCCTCTCCCTCCTCTTACCGACCAATTGCACTTACGTCCCTTCTTTCCAAGGTCATGGAAACGCTGATAAATCGTCAGCTTATAAAATATCTCGAATACCGAAAACTTCCTTATGACCGGCAGTACGGTTTTCGCAGCAACAGATTCACCGGTGATTTGATGACATATCTAACCGAAAAGTGGAACCAATCTATTCACCATGGTGGCGAAAGCAAGGTCGTTGCGCCTGATAGTTCAAAGGCATGTGACAGAGTTTGGCATCAAGCTCTCTTGTCGAAAATGCGTGCATTTCATGATCGATGTTACCTTTATTCAATGGATTAGAAATTACCTTTCGGACCGTTCAATACAAGTTGTTTTGGACGGTTTCAAGTCTGCAACTAACCATATAAATGCTGGTGTCCCTCAAGGCTCTGTGTTGTGTCCGACTCACTTTCTCATTTTTATCAATGACCTCCTATCTGTCACTTCTAATCCAATCCATTCCTTTGATGATGACAGTACCCCCAGCTTTACATATTCGTTTCCTGGGCAACGCCCCTCATCTTCGGGCGTTGAACTGGAACGGCAACGTATGTTAAACTCATTGAATTCCGATCTTGACAGCATACTTAAATGGGGAAAACCAACAGAGTGGAATTTAATGCTTCCAAAATGCAATGCTGTCTGCTGTTATTGAAGCGAACCCCTAATTCTCTGCCATTATCCATGAATGGCACTTGCATCGCTGAAACCGAACGACTTTCCATTCTCGGTATGTGTGTTAATGACAACCTTCGTTGGAATGACCACATATTTGATGTCGCCAAGAATGCTGCGAAATGTCCAGGCTTCCTAAAGCGATGCAAGAAATATTTCACCCCTTCTGATCTGGCTAGAATCTACAAGGCGTTTATTCGCCCAAAACTTGAGTACAACGCTCATATCTGGTCTGGTGCACCAATAACATATTTGGTGCTACTTGACAGGATCCAAAAACGTGCGGTAAAACTTATTGGCGATCGAGACATCGCGAAATCACTTGACTCTCTTAGTCATCGTATGTCTCCTGCCTGTCATTGTTTTATCGGTATTTCCACCACAAGTGCTCAAATGAAATAGCCAGTTGCATTCCACCCCTACAGCAATTCAACCGCAATACTCACCTTGCGAGGAATTCCTTTCTCAACCGTACAATACAAAAGTGGAATGCTCTACCACGCTCTATTTTTCCTTTGCATTATAGTTTACAAACATTTAAAACCAACGTGCATCGGTTTCTCCCTTTCTTTAATCCTTCATTTCCTTAATGCCCGCACTGTGTCACTTCATTATAAGGGTATCCAAAGTCCCTTTAGTGCGCGTACATTATATAAAAAAAAAAAAAAAACGCCAAAGACCGTTTTCCTCCTACTTTAGTGTTAAAGTCGAAATTAGTGAACTCATCTGCCGTATTTCCTCTTTCTGAAGTACTCATATTGATTCTGAGACTCATTAAGACAGTTATCTTAGACAGAGCATTATAAAATCTTAGGTGTAACAAATAACTGAAACAAACACAATATTAAAAATAAAACATAGAGTTAGATTTGCCATAATCGATTTTTAAGGAGAAGTGAGTAGAAAAATTCTCTTCTCTACCCTAGCGCAGACACGAAGACAGATTAAGTTATCATTGGTCGGTTCGAACGCAAAATGTTTCCATTTCCTTTGTTTCAATAATGTTAAGCTGTTCATGCAAATATGTTAGTCTTCTTATATATTTTCAAGTGTTTTTCATGTTCGAGGAGAGGTACCCAGATGGACACAATGGGCCAACCCAACTGTTGGTCTAAGTGAGCCGTGACTGCGGTCACAGGGGCATCCACCAACCTACCTACCTATTTCTTGTCAAAACGCACTGAACACTCATCTTTCGACGCCAAAAGTATGAACAATATATTCCAAATCTAACACAAAACTATTTATATAGTTTTGGTTAAAAAATTCCAGAAACCACTTCAGGAATTCCTTCGCCCGTAGGATAACAGAGTTCTTTATGTGTATTAATATATGTACCTATATATTTTCCCTTGATTATCAATAGGTATGCCCATGTGTGAATGGAAAAAATAGTTCCCATAGTCCTTGTACCAAACAAATTGATGAAAATTCCTGTTCAAAACAAAAGAGTCCCTTTCTTGCTGTATGGCAAAATCCTTTCATATTCACTGAATACATTTGAAATCTCTACAACCAGAGCTGGTGTGCTGGTTAGTTGTGTACAAATACGAAAAAAAATAAAATAGGAATTGCAAATCGATTTTGCCAGACGTGACATCAAATATTGACCAATTTCATCCTCACATTTCGTTTCAATAACTAATTGTCACCCTCTCCTCCGTGGAGTGGCAATTATTGTGCGCAGATTAAACAAAGAAAGAAAAATTGTAAAAAAAAAACAAATAACAACTCAATTTAAACTTCAAAAACAAATAATTTACCAAATTTTCACACAACCAGTTAGGCGTGGCATTTGCAGTCAAAAATGACTAGTTAGGTGAATGAGAACCAAATGCACGACTCGTGCATTCAAGAGGAATTTTCCATAAAGGAACTCAAAACAAAGGCAAGGACTCGCACTCATTCACTAACCAAACTAATGTTAGCTTTACTACTTTATAACATCCATCTAGCCCGGCCGCCAACATATTCCTTAACCATACTCTCGCGTTTGTGGCAATGGCTATGGCATTCTCTTCGCCCCCACCATTCGTTCTTCATAGTGTAGTATTGGTTGCAGTATTAAGAATGCAGTTCCCAAAAATGTATGGAATGCTGTGCGTTGCCCGTCCCTTTCTACGAAGTATTCAGTTTCAAAATGAAGATTAGATAAAGGACTTTATCCAAGCTTCCGTTACTATGGCTGCACTGATCAGAGAGAAATCTCCTCCATGCCCCATCAGCCTGTCTCGGCAACTTTCCAGCAACAGGGAACTCCTTTAGCAAGACAGACAGTACTTGTATTTCATTTGCATGTCAGAGCGAGAGTAACAACCGCACAGCAGAGTGAGGGAGTAAACGAAAATTGATTACAGTTCAATGGTACCCACATTTCATTTAAACTAGACAATTCTTACTATAAACTACTATGTGTGTAAGTGTGGATCTGCCAGGGCACATCCGCTTTCGCTTCCGCCTCTGGGTGGTATGTTGAAGGATATAGAAGTGCCATTCTGGCGTTAAATAGTTTGTTGGATGCATTTTTATTATCTAGTGGGAATGAAGGCAGTCGCCCGTTCACAGGAATAGAGGACAATGTAATCAAACAATGCCTGGATGCCCATTGTATTTGTATGTTATTTTACAAAATGATGGACTTGTTTTATTTGTCCATTTTTGCTTGCTTCGTACTCTCCTTCAATCTAATTGACTTGTGCAATGGGTGGTAGCCGCTTTTGATGGTTCCAATAGACTTTGACAAGAAACAATACGACTTAAGGAGCAATGTACAATTGCTGAGGATGATGGTGATGATAAAAATATTGCTATTAGATGCAGTAGTGAGGGTGAAGGATGTGGTTTTACAAGGTTAGCAATCAATTGCTGAGTCACTTAGAGCAGTACATTTAGTCGTAAATCACTTTCATGGTGGTGAGGGTTTGACGAGTGGTACGTCAAATAGGATATTCCGTTGACGGTGGTGGAAATTGAATAGTCTATCTAGAACATGTTACAGGTTAACTACTTGTCAGAAAATTGGGGTATATGAATTTAAAATACAGCCCATGGAAATGTGGGAATATTATTAACAAATTGATATCGAACTTTGTGAAGTGTGTGCCGCAAGTTGTGTCCTTAAGCGCTTTGACTCTTACAGAGTCTGCTTGGTTCCTGTCATCATTGGTTACATGAATTTTAAAAGCTGTCTTATGCGATATTTGAAGCTTTGTTGAAGTAAAGATGTGACATTTTATAACATATCAAGGATCAAGCAATCACGCATAAACCATCTGAAAATCTTTGTACAACTTACCGCTTTGGCTTAATACGAAGTTATTGTGTATCTTTCCCGTTTGTGTATCTTTGAACCGTTTCATATAAAATAGTTTTCTATCCCAAAAGAATACGGCCATGATTAGACCTCTCCTCCCATACTCATCGGTTGTTTGGTGGAACAAGCTTTCGCGGAAACGTATTACTGCTTTTTTGCCAAACTCCAAAGAATGGGGTGTCACGGCTGCACAGGGGCCTTCCCTAGCATGCCGGGCTCTGCTCTAGATGCTTTTATAAATATTCCCCTCTAAAAACCATCACTTGCAAAAAGTCTGCATCTTTTCTTCTATCTCTTAGGAGAATCGACTGTAGGCTGCTTTTAGGAGTCCTTTCGGGCCACCAAGCTTTTGCTACGCACTTAAATTTGTTGGGCTTAAGCGACACCACCACCTGTCGGGCTTGCGGTGAGGAGGATGATGCAACAGAACACTTTCTCTGCAGTTGTCCGGCCTAGCGCTCGCATCAGGTGGCGGATTTTCGGGGCTGACGTGGTGAGTGCCGAATATCTTAGCTCTTCATCACTGAAGCTCCTTCGGATCTTTCTTCGAAAGACGAGAAAACTAAAACCATTTTGTGCCATCAAAGTATCAGTGCCCTACGACTAAGCTAAACTGGATATTTAGTCTGACGGAAGTACATAGTTTAAAGTATATACACAGACTACTCCTAGACATCAAAACATAAGATAAGGGTGTAGTGGGAAGTTGGTAGAGCACAACCGCGCCTCTTGATTTTCAGATTTTCATACTGTTCCCTTTTGTCATATTATATTAAATTAAAGGGATACTGTTATCGTAGTGTAAAGTTTCAATTTCAAATGTGTGCATTAATTTATCAAAACAGCTATTGAAATCTTGAATGTACACGCCTACCTCAAAAATTGAATGGATTGATTGTCCATTCATCCATTCTGGATGTATGTTTAGATTAATTTCCACACATATTCTTGATTGCCATAAATTAATATATTTACAAAGACCATGTAAATTGTTATTTTCCCCCCTAAATCCAACAAGATTTACAACACCTATACAACACATTTTCCTCACCAAATGGATAACAATGTAAAAAAAAATTGTAGATACTCGTAAAGTAACAAATTTCAGCGATAAGCTTGGCAGGACTAAATAATCCAGAAAATTTGCAAATATTTCCATCGGAAATTGACTGAAGTTGATTTGTGCGGTGATGTTTAGCTCAGCATGGTACAGAAGTATACACACGCCACACTCGCATCCATCCCCATTCATGACCATGGAAATTAATTTTGTTTCACAATGGGGGGAATAGTTAGGTACCTAGTAGATTATTTTTAGCGGTTGAATGGAAGCCACCCAATTGAGGAATGCGCATCCTTACATACAAGTTAAATGTCGAAGGTTGTCGTCCCTCTCGTAGTCGTAAGTCGTAGTCGTCGTCATCGTTGTCTCTGTCGGGCGGGCTTGTTGTCAGCTTAACGAGCTAACGACAGCAGAAATAACGAAAATAAAAGATAAATTGTTGGAAAAAGTAAATGTATCGAAAAATATACATAAAATAAGAAAACCAGCACATCAGGATTCAGGACATCCTGTGCTAGTCCTGTTTGTGTTTTTGCGTGGCATTAGAATGAAGGGGGCGCTCGCATTCAGGTTTCTGAGAGAAAACCTTCTATAACTCTATCTATAAAATGTGTGTATGTGAGTGTTACTTTTTATAAGAAAAAGAGGATAATTGGAATGTGACAACATATTCATGTGCCTGGCGTAGTTCCACAATTTAGATTTGGCTTCTCCATCTTTATTCTTTCTATGTATTTTTCTATTACAGTCGAATGGGACATTGTCATGTGTTTTATTGTTCTTGGTATCCTTCCATAATTGGATTAATTGGAATTCTTACACATTCCAATGCGATTGATGTGCACAATGTTGAGTTAGTTTTCTTGGAAGTTATCTTTGCTAGGGCAGGATAGCGTACTGCAGTTGGCACGAGCTATGCGTGTGGGATATGAATATTATGCGCTGGAGAAGAAAAAAAGGTTTTAGATATATCATTTTAAATAAAAGAAAAAGGTTTTTAAAAAATACTTTATTCCTGCTGTTGCATACCTATTTGAAGTACTAGACAGAGAATAATATACTTTGAATTTGCTTACCTAGGTGGGTAACCTAAAACTTAAGCAGTATTCAAATAGAAAATAACTTTCTGGAGTAGTGCACTGAAACATACACTTTAACATTCGGATATTGCAAGTCTCACACGTTCATAAGCATTGTGAATAAAAAATGGAATGCACCTCAGTAGTGACGAATCACTTTTTTAACTTAAATGGGGCAGCAACTGCGAGGAAATTAGGGAGTTCTTCTACATTGCTGTAAGCCCCAACTCCACGCACAGTAGCTGGAGATTTTGGCGAAGCGATTCGCTTATGTTAGGTTAAGGACGAATTTTCCAGAATTTGAGCATTCAACGATTCACACCTCAAATTTGAAGTTTTTCTGTCAATCTCAATAGGCTAAATGTATTTTTCGCACCATAGGAACGCGTAATGAACATTTGCACATTTGCAGTAAATACGTCAGCTTGAATAATTATAGTCTTTTCTTTTTCTTGTACCAAACAACTTTTAAACTCCCTGAGAAAATTTAATCAAGAAAAAATCAGAAACAATCCTGCAATCCGAATCCATGTACAGTCAACCAACATTTGCTATCGAAATCCATTGAAAATTCTTTTCTGCCAGAGCTCTTCAAAAGCAGAAGGAATGGATAATATCGCAATAGAAAGAACATAAAAGGACAACTTGGTGAGCAAATCTTTCAATTTATTTGATTTCGCCTTTATTTCATGTATTATTTAAACATTTGTCCCGGTCGTGGCCCATAGGTTGCTCTTCTCATTCACCGACTGCACCCCGACCTTCTTCCTTATAGTCACTAAATAAACAAACAAATCGATAGAATATGTCCTTTAGCATGGATCAGAGACTTCTTTTACAGTGTCGCCTTTTCTCCATCTATAACAAAAAAAAAATCAAATAACTAAAATAAGGATATATATAAAGGATTTTGAACTGGAGCCACACAGTGGTACTATTGGAAAGCGGATATTTCCAATGACTCCTCAGGAAAACGTAATCCCATCCGAACGTAGTCATTTTTAACCAAATACAAAAAGAAACTACATAGTATATATAAGAAAAAGTCCTTTTCATGCTACAAAAATGAAAAGGTGACTAAGATTAAGCCATCATTTGAATTTAAGCAAAACCGTTAATCTAATGCGGATACAGAGTGCAAAGAAGCTCTGTGTGAAGCCGTTTGCCTAAACAAACATACACACACAGCAGCGTCTGTCTTAAGCCCTACCCCTAACCCTTGACAGTTTAGCTCTATCCGCTTCCCTGGTAGTTTTGGTTCTGGTATGGTGGGGTTGTTGGCGGTGAATAAATAAAAATGAGGTCCTTTGTTGCAAGCATGAAAAAAGGAATAAAAAGTGCAAGATATCGAAGAGAATATAAAGCTCGCAGATAAAAATATGTTTGCTGTTTTTTTTTTCAGCTTGTCACTCTTTGTGTGTCAATTGTGTATGGATGTGCAGGATATACTACAAGCTGAGATCCTCCTTGGTGAAATTGTTTGTCACTTCTGGGATGAAAGGTGGCGGAACTTGCACATTGCACTCTATGAAGCTACTGGTGCTGCAGCTGCACAACTGTGTCAGGTGATAATCTGGAAGTTCTGGTGCATAAAAATTACAATTCAGATGCAAGGTAATGGGAATTCTTTGTAAAGCAGGTTTGTAGCAGGTAGTTGCATCTTGTCTTACATGTATGCGTACATAAATTTCCATAATTTACGATGGAGCTGTTCTTTTCTTGGTATGATGCGGTCTTGCTCCTTTTTGTTTACAATGAAAGTTCGATAGTTTCGTCTCGTCCTTCTTTGTGATAAAATTATGACTGAAAGAATGTCTTGATCCTGAATTTTGTGTTAAGTTGAATTTCTATCGTAAATAATGTAATATTAGTACTTTTTACGTAAAAAGCAGAAACTACAGTGATATGAAAAATAATAGGGATATTTCAATGCTAATGCATTAAAAGTTTTCAATTTCTCTGAAGCTTGAGAAAAAAAAAAAAAAAAACATGATTGTGAGATTTGATCTTTGATATGCAAATTACTGTGTCTGTACCAAAATATTGATTATGCACTTCCTATTTGTCAGTAGTCTGCAAGTCAATTTTGGCTGTGACGAAAAAAATAGGGACAGCTGGAACAATAACAGTATAAATTAATTATTTATTGTTTTCAGTTTTACTTTTTGAACTCGAATAGAAATATAATTTATTTTCGTGGAACATAATAATATTTATGATTTGAATTTAAAAAGTAATTAAAAATCGGTCGAAATCAGCTTTGCAATGCTGAGGAGAGAAATCATATCAACAATTTTTTGATTCTGGTATAAGTTACTGATAAATTGCTGGCATTCTGGAATGCTCAAAGACAATTGTGGAATATGCCTTGAAACGTCAATCGAAGCCGCGGTCGAAAACAAAAATGTCACCTATTCTCAAAGAAGTATATATTGCGCTATGTAAGAAATAAATCTTTTGCTTCATCCTGTGAAATGGAAAAAAAAGTTTATCCTGGACGTCGATACTTCTATTTAAGCAAAATGAGAAGAGTCTACTACGGAATAAGAAAAATTATTTTAAAAGGTTGCTTTTTGCAGAGAAACATTTCAGGTGGCCTGAATTCTAATCGCGGAATATCCTTTGGTTCGATGAAACCAAAGTGAACTTATTTAACTTTGTTCGCTGCAGTTCGAACATGCGTAGGCCACCCAATACGTCCTACTGTAATAAGGCTATATGAATTTTGGCCGCAATAAAAAATGGCCCCAAAAATTAGATTTATTTTTCAAAATGGAAAATAGCCCCAATGTAAAATAAAAAATGGCCCCAAACAAAATGAAAAATGGCCCCATTAATGTATATGGAAAACAACAACACGAAAATTTCTTTTATTTGGGGCCATTCTTCATTTTTTAGTTTGGGACCAAAATTCATTATGAAAAATGACCCCAAACTTTGGGAAAAAGGGACCCTCCATATCCCATTTCCATCACGAAATCAATAATAATTTAAAAAAAAAAATAAAACTTGGCAGCCTTTATTTTGCAGTAGTCAGTCAAATAAGAATTTTAATGGGGCCATTTTTCATTTGAACGTGATACATTTTTGGGACCATTTTTCACAATTTTTGGGCCGTTTTTCATTTTGATATTGGGGCTATATTTCATTTTGGAAAAGAATTTAAATTTTTGGGGCCATTGGTCATTTTTGGTTTGGGGCCATTTTTCATTTTTTACCCAAAGTTTGGAAAATGCAAAGGCACCGCAGAGCATTTGCTCTGTGAATGATCTGCCGTTGGTCTTCAGGCTGACGTGGTGAGTGCTTATCATTTAAGTGCCTCGGCTTCTGAAAAAGTCGGCTAAATTGCATATCTGCCGGGAGTATAATGGACCCAGCTTCTGGTCTAAGTGTTGCATTAAGAACTTTGATTTGTCATCACTGTTTTCTATAATAGGCGATTTGACAATTGAGGTTAATAAATCATCAACCATCATCACGCGCGCGCGAAGAAACGTTTGAAAATTGTTCAAATATATTTTGAAAACTTTCCAGAAACTCATCGGGCCTTACGTGCATTTTATGGTGTCCATAATTTCCCATCAAGCGATTAATTCGGAAAACTATGAATCGTTTTCAAAATACGTTTACTCCTAATGATAACACGCATTCCAAGACGTCGTTCAGTGCGTACGCGACAAGTGATTGGTGGGTGATGGTTCGCTTTTTGGGCCGGTGGCATCATTAGTCAAAATGTCTTAAGAAATGATTATTGTCAGAATGTTAAAGTGAATGATAAGCGGTGCAGAGACATGATTACGAACAACTTAGGAGGACGCCACATGCCACACAGCACGCAATACAATTAATTAAGTGAAAGAAACATTTGACGAACGATTAATTTCAAGAAATGGGCCGTTAACTGACAACTGCGTTTGTTCGATTTGATGGCATTCGATTTGTTTCTCTGGGTATATAGCCCAATGTCTACGCCAATAAATCAGAAACAATTAAATACTTGGAAGCCAACATTCGTCGCGTTATTTATTGCGAAGAGTAGGTGAAAATCGGACTTTGGCGAAAGTCACTTGACTGAAATCACATACAAACATCATTCTTTGTTTCATCTAAATTTAAATTAAAAGTTCTCTAAAAAACCTATTGCAATATCCTGGTTTTTGTTGAAACAGTAGCTCGCTGCTACTGGGCGAGAGATTGGAAGTTCTTATTCTGCTTAGTACAACTCATTTATTAAGAAAATATGACAAGGTTAGGTTAGGTTAGGTTGAAGTGGCAGTCGGATAGTGGTCCGACACGCTTAAAACTATGTAAGGTCCATTGTGATACCACTTGGATCTGAAATTTCTGCCTACGCGTTGAGCCATTTTGAGCTGCTTATGAAGTGTGACAGACATTTTGGGTCGGTCAAGTTTAGATCGTTAAGATCATTGCTCGTAGATGGAGATTTCGTTACTAAAAGAGATCAGGGCATGCGCAAAGAAGGTGGAGTGTTGTCTCTTCCTTCTCCTCATACATGCAGCTTCTACAAAAGTCATTTGAATAAGCGTCAAGCCGGGTTGCAGGCCTGCCTATCAGACAGTGTCCAGTGATGACACAAATTCTAGGTCACAATGTCACAATGTTAAACTGCTCCGCTATCTCCTTTAAGATGACCGGTAGTCTAGGGCTACTAAATAGTTAATAGCCCAGACACTTGATGACCGCCTGACTGTCCGAAACAATTCGAATATCCTTTACGGATACCACGTTATTCTTTAGCCAGGACAATACTTCCTTGACCTCTACATCTAAAACTTTTTCTTGTCGCTTGGACTTATTATTATGGGGCATGTGATATTGATATATTTGTTCAATTTAGCTCTTTCAGTAATTTCGTAAAACAACAAGTAATTACAAAGGATAATTGTTTTACCAACGAACTGTGCCCGAGTTAATTTCAGCACAAATCTGGGCAAAGCGCAGAATACGTCTTAACGACTTGCATTACCTCAAATGTACCACTACACGACATACTTCCAGAATTCATTATTCTGTTGCATCATACCCTTCCAAAGCAGCGCCATCGCATAAATTAAGTTTTTTTTTCTTAAATGTCACTTCCAACATTGAAAATAAATCCAATTTTCCATTCTTTGTCGTCGTTTGAAATTAAAAGGAAACCACGTCGAAGCTAAAATTGAAGTCGAGTAATAAAGGAAAACTTTTCAACTTTACTACGATTTCGATGGAAGTTGTAGAAACATCCTTGTCGATTGGAATAAAGACGATGAACTACAAGTTAGTAGTATGAACTTTTGGTTTATAAAGCAAAAAATAAATTTTCTCGAGTGTAGAGCGATCGGCGGCGGTTTAAACCGCTGCGCTATGGTAAGTGTATTTGAAGAACAAAGATAAACTATAAGACAGGCCATCATTACCGAATATTATTTAGTGTATTTTGTTTAGTGTAAGCAAATGTCGTGGGGGATGGTTTATTGTTTTGTTGTGTTCTTTGTTGTCGTTTTTATTTTCATTTCGCTATTTTGGGGTGTTTTTCTCTAAATTGTTTTAGGAAATTAAAACTGGATTGATGTTGATGGGAAATGGTAATATGTGCTTTACGTGCATGTCAGTTGTTTTCAATGGAAATTTCATTTCCGATGAAAGCATATGTATACACACACACTATCAAACACACACATATCAAATTGGGTCAAGGTACGATATATAGTTCAGCACGGTCTATAGTTGGGTCGCGTTCCGTACCATAATCTCGGATCATTGTCTTCTAATGAATGGTGGATTAGGAGTAGATATGTATCTCGTTAAAATTAACAAGAAACGTAGGTCGTTTACATGACACGCTAAGGGAATATTTTCTGTTGAATTAGGAAGGTTAAGTAGGTTACAGGCGCGTAGGATTCAGGATTTTATTTTTATTTCTTCTTATCTATCGAAAGAAAATGATTATTCTATGATGACGGACCAAAATGAAGAAACAGTAAGATAATAAATCGGTTTTTTATGTTCCATATCAATCAGAGTAACAACATCCTTATAATGATACTATCGCACGCATACATTCGACATATATAATATTATAATATATCTGAAAGCAGTGAAT
Source organism: Ferdinandea cuprea (assembly GCA_963576555.1). Taxonomy (NCBI): domain Eukaryota; kingdom Metazoa; phylum Arthropoda; class Insecta; order Diptera; family Syrphidae; genus Ferdinandea; species Ferdinandea cuprea. The sequence continues at coordinate 40,496,775 of OY754959.1, forward strand.
TGAAAAAGATTTATTTCAGATAAGTAGAGTTAGGCCAGATTTTGTCGATTTTTCTTGAAAAGCCTTAGACTTATTTTAATCATATCTACATATGTGTAAAAATTCGAATGAATTAACTGAATCCTACAATAGTTTCGTATATGCGAAAAAGTTTACTATAACGATGGCAAAGACTGAAACAGAAAAGGTGAAATTGCTTAAGACATGGCAATGCTATAACTGCATTAAAATCTGAGAGTTTCTTTTAACAAAATTAATAGAAGCTTTTGGTTTTCGGGTCTGCAAAACGTAGTCTTTGCTGCACGAAGAATGGAGTCATGTTGCTATTTTTTTTTTCAATATATATAGAATGTAGTACACTGCGACCTTGTGGTGTATTGTGGCCCCTACTTATACCTTGGAGATGTTTTGCTACCTCTTCCAGAGACCCCTCACAGCTTAATTCACCGGAAATTATGTTGGACTGCTTATGCTGTGGCTTTGGCCTTGGCAAGGAAAACCCCACTCAGAGCACATCATCCAGTTCCTTTAAGAATCTGAGAATGAGTTCGTTACGAAACCAGTTAGGCACTTAGGTTATTTTTACTAAGACTGAAGCATGCTTTAAATCTGTTCAGAGCACATCATCCAGTTCCTTTAAGAATCTGAGAATGAGTTCGTTACGAAACCAGTTAGGCACTTAGGTTATTTTTACTAAGACTGATGCATGCTTTAAATCTGTTCAGATTATAATCTCCGAAGAACTTTTGGCTTGTCTCAGACCTTGGAGATCTCCCTGTAGCTATTATTCGGTGCTGTCTTTCTGATTTGTTTTAGTGAGTGTACAATTGTATCTTTTCAGTATTTAGGTTTTGTGAAATCGTGTAGTTGTTGATATTCCACACATTGTTGTTCAAAGATGATACTTTGATTGTATTGACTTTAAGATTTTCTTAAGAAATTTATGTAGCATTAATCGACGGCGAGAGGTATACTTTATCTTGAAGGTTTTTTCTTGCGTTAAATTGTTAAGACTTTCTGTTAAAGAAAGTTCTTTTTCATCTGTGAAGTAGTCGCGTCGATCTGGACTAGCGGTTTACCTTTTCTAGTGTTCACGAAGTGTTTCATCAAGCTGCATGTGCGCAAAGTTGCTTTTCGATCACATCCTCTCTCTGAGATACAACATCAGCGCTGAATATCCTGCAAGACTGCGCTTCAAAACCTTGCTGGTAGGATTGAAAGTGCTCTTGACCGGAAGGAGTACGTGTTGGGCATTTTCGTCGTTATTGAGGATAATTTTTTGATAATGCGACCTTTGACAGCATTTGTAACTCTAACATGTTGTAGATGAAACTTTGGTGTTGTGGATTAAAGCAATGCTAACGTCGGGACTTTGGTGGCCGATGCAGATTGTGGCAAGTGCGTCATAACAGTGGTAAATAGGGGCTCCCCTTAAGGTGGTGTTCTGTCTCCGCTCTTATGGTGTATGGTGGTAGAGTCTTTGCTTGGGGCTCTCAATATTTCTGGAAGTTCTTTCTGTTGGTTCAAATCTAGTGGCTGTCTGCTCTCAGACGCAGAGGATTTGGATTTGGATTTGATCGATGTTTGACCACGGTTGTTCTATTTATGAGAAGGAGGTAGGTCACTTCTCTTCCCAACTCGTGCTTTAAGGTGCCACCATCCCTATCTCCAAAGAAGTCAAATATCTAGGATATGCACAGGGACCTTCCGTAGCATGCCGGGCTCTTTCTACATGCTTTGATGAATCTCCCCCTTGATTTATGTATCATGGGGTGTACGCTAAAAACCATCTTTCGCTTAAAGAGAGGTGGCTTTTGGTAGCATGCGCACTGGAATGTTGAAGAACTTGCTCTCGAGAATTATCCTTTGACGCCTGTCTTATTGATATGCCGTCTGTGGCAATGACGCCAGAAGTCTTTGTGGAACGTGAAGACGTAAGACTTAACTACCCCTTGGGTAAACATGCGTCTGTTTACCAAGCGGAGGTTTTTGCCATCTTAATGGCTATGCGCTATATTGTGAACAACAGGTGGAGGGCTAGAGGCATTTGCATTTGCAGTGACAGCCAATCTGCATTAAAAGCGCTGCTAAACCCTCTTACCTCGTCCAAGTTAGTGCTAGAACTCAAGCTTTCTTTGAATTTGGTCGGAAGGCTGAACACAGTGAATCTTCTCTGGGTCCCGGTCACACTGGCATCCAGGGATATGAGATTTCGGATGAGCTTGCTAGACAGGGTTCAGAAGAAGTATTCTCAGGCCCCGAACTTGTGCCTACATCTTCAGTCATGTCTTCTAGTGATGGTTGGGTTTCCCGTGAATACAAGATTCGGTGGTGCGATTGCGGTGGATGTAGACAGACCAAACTATTGGAAGGGTGTTTCAATCTATTTTTATTTTTTCATATTTTTGTTTACTAGAGGTAGACGCAGGTGGGTATCTTTTTTTAGAAGGGCGTCGCGAAAAATCACAGACTGTAAAGGGTTAAACAATCCATACTCAAATAAAGAAGACGCTATATTTTATACGTTATTTGGATTTATGTCATAACTATTATGGTTGCATTTTGCGCAAAGTAGCGTAAACTTAAAAGTAGCCTCAGATATGCTAAATTTTAGACTTACAGTTTCCGAGGTATTTAGAATCTTACAGCCATGCCGGACGGAGGACATAAAATTCTATGGAGGACATTTTAACAGGTTTACAACGATTATATATATATGGTACAAAAAAAAACCGCCAAAAGATAGACAGACATGTCCATGTGTTCACATTTTTTACGTTTTCAGTCGAGGATTGATAATTTGGGCAAATGCCGTTGCCAAACCTATATGCCAGGAGTGAATTTCGTGTTGTTATGTTTAAAACAATGGATATCCCAGATCAGGTTTAGTATACCTTGTTCAAAAAACTAAGAAAGCCTGCAACTAATGCAGAATATTATCTAATATATTACCAGATCAATAATTGGTAAACAAAATTTTCCCTGGATTTTAGTTTTGGATTATACCCAAAATAATATGCTGTTAAATTTCAACCAATTCTGTAATTGATTTGAAATACGATTTTGTTGACCTGTGTTTAGATTCATTTTCTCACCAGGTAGAGCAAAATTTAATTTAAATACCTTATTCTGTTTTAGAAAAACATTTCGCACTTTTATGCAACTGTCCTATTATTTCGATTTAAATCGAATCTCTTTGCATATATATTCCGCAGACAAGACGTTTTCAATCACTTGTAATAGGTTATATCAATCAACAATGGATGAATTGACTTGCCAAACAACCACCTCTAATCGCAACTTAGCTTTCAGTGTATTTTACTGATTTTTATTCATAACGTTTACGTTTACCACCTTTCATTCATTTGTCAGGTGACAAAACAGATCTTCGATATTCAAGTAAAATTATTAATTTAGAAATCCAACACTGTAAGTGTATGAAATTGTCACCACGATAAAATCGAAGAAACTTCGGTTCGCCTTCTATCCGACCAATTTCACAGGCCGGTATTAGCTCAACTTAACAAATTTGCATAAATAATTCAACAAATCTAACACGATATTACAAAATTGACACGAATAACCTTCTAGACGAGTCCAGAAGACTTGTAGTACACACTGTTTGTGTGAAACCATTTTCAACGACTATGTGCCCTTGGGAGTTCGCTTCAGCAACTCATGTGATTATGGCTGTCACCCCAACCCAACCTTCACATGGAAGGAGCACTCATTGTTTGGTAGCAAACATTATTTTCGTAAAAAGAGACCAGCATTTTAGTTAATGTAAGGGAAAAAGGAACTCTGCTCCAGTGTGTGTTTATTTGCCTAATAATGTCATTACACAGGAATAATTAATCCACCTCACTCATGCCAGGTCATGTCGCTGTAAAAAGTAACACACACACACGCACACATCTAGTCTAACAACCCTCTACTTTCAGTAATGTATGCCAATGAGAGCTCTCCAATGTGAAGGATTTTTGCATGCAAACTCTCTCCTACCAATAAATATATACGCACATATGTATATATACATAGATTAATGTATACATACTCGTATACATGTTTCTCTTCAGCTTTTTCGCACCTATTCGTCTACCTTAGCGCAATCCTTCACTGCTCACTCTATTCATCTACTCAGCCGGTGGCGTTCATTGCCATTTTGATGATTTCAACTTGAAGAATTAAATTATTCTGGCAAAGTTGAGTTTCAGTTACTAATTACGAATGTGGAGCGCATACATTTGTATTCCACATGTACTTACAAGTACCCGCTCTTAGAGATATGCCAAATAAGTCTAAGAAACCGTGTGCATTAGAGGGATATGAAAATAGAGGTAGATGTTTGAGCAGGAGCTGAAGTGCGGAACAATAGTCTTCTGCACTTTAAAAATTGATCAAGTAAATTAAATTGAGCTCACTTCTAATGAGGTTGTCTTTAAATAATACGCCGTCCTCGGATCTTCATCTGCCGCTAATGGGGCGCATGTAATATATTTTGCGTCTATTCATGAAACAATCTTATAATATCATTCCCCCCCGAAAGGACCAATTTGTGAATATCATGCTTCTTTGCTACGATGTCTCAGGATGTGTAGCGAGCGAGTATGGTATTTTACTCGTTTAAGAGCATATTCTTGTAGGACAATGGGAAAGTTCATCGGTAAGCGTGACATTTTGACTTTGACGACTTTTTAAAATAAAATTATCTCTCTGCCTATGTGTGTGCAAAATGTAGCCTAACTTAAGATGTAGATACACTTTTTAAAAGCAATTGAGTGCTAAAATATGTATCGCAAATTACTCGTATTTCGTGTTTTTTTGGTGGAGAAAAGATGCGTTGCGTAGTCGAATAGTTTTTTTTATATTGGGGGCTTAGTTGGTTGACCAATGTTTTTTCTGCTCTTGCAAGAGTCTTCACAACTGTCATTCATGAGGAATTCCAATTCCAGTCCCTTACATCCCTGCCAAAATATGTCTATAGATACACGCGGCTGGTGAAACACAAGTTTCTGTTCCTGTATGGGCTGTTAATTTGCGTAGTTAGATTTAAAACGCTGCTTATGAGGCCCAATTAGTTGGAGTGCTAGTGAAATTTTCATAATTATTACTTTTATGTCAGGCGTTGTACGTGTACCACATAAACATTACTTATGCATATATACCTCAGAAAAAGTTGGCATAGTTAAAATCGGAGTGTGCTTACTTCATCTGTTAATTAAAGTCAGATGCATTAAATGTACCAGTGTCCTATAAGAAGAACATATTCATACGAGATATAGTTTTGAATCATCTCAAAAAGAATGGTAACATTTGATCTACCAAATTTGTATAAATCACTTTTTAAATTTTGAAAAATTAGATAAAATAATAGATACAATTTTGCTTATTGGACATTTTTAACTTAAACAGATTAAAATCTTTTGGTCCGTTTTTTCAGAAAACTAATTTAATTTACATTTAAGAAAACCGTTACATAAAAAAAAATTGGTAAAAATAATTTCAAAAATTGAAGTACGCAGTTCAACTTAATAGTATTCGAAATTGTTTGTGAAGCGACGATAACATCTCTCATATTAAATTTGAATTCGAAATTTCCGCAATATTGCAATAAATTTGTCTTTAGTATAATTATGCTTACGAGAAAATGAACAATCCTTTTTGAGTAAGAGTTCATTTATTTTACCCCTTATAGTATTTAAAGTAATACAGCAGGGACATTAAGAAAGTAAAGGATAAGGACAAAGGATGAGAAACCGAGGCACATCGATTTTAAATGTTTAAAGATGATTTTTTTAAATTGACATGAAATTTACTTTATTCGAAAGATAGTCTTCTGGCATTATAATTTAAATATGATTTCTGGCATATAGCCGCCATGGCTGGCTCGGACGTAGTCTAATCTGGAGGTCCAATTTTCGATGGCTTTTCCAACATTTGTGGCCGTATATCGTGGCGAATGTTGTCCTCCAAGTGGTCAATCGTTTTGGGCTTATCCGCGTAGACTTGCGAAACTAAAAACGTTCAAATCAATTTTGGATCGTTTTCTCTAAAATGATTGGGAAAAAATCATTTCGATCAAAAACAAAAACCAATAACTTTGTATGGAATAAGTAATAAGGAGGATATTTTCTTAATATTTTGTTAAAAGGGGTTATACAATGGGGACATGACAATTTTGAATTTTTTCCAGACGTAGTAGACATGTTAAAATTGAGATTGGAATTCGATCTCTTTCATATGACCCCCGCGAGCAGGTTTGCACTGATCGATTCTGTGCTCCTCTAATGTTATTGGCTTATTGGCCGCATAGAATCTCTTAAAGCCCATGTGGGTTTGTTGGTTTCTATTAATGCTTATTTTGTTTAAAGAAGATTTTTCGATAAAATGCAGGTTTTTCCTTAAACTCAAAATCAGAAAAATGTAGGCACTTCAAATACTCAAGAGGCTTTAGTTCTTGAGTTCGGTATTTCGACGGGTGCATTGTCTCACTGTCACAGGAACATTCAGTAAATTATGTATTGACTGTCACTGGAATTTATCCACTAGGTATACAAATTATTGCGAACAAAAACTGGAGTAAGCCATCTTAAAGATTTTTTTTAAACCGGCAACAATAATTAGGCGTGAACTTGGTAATTAAAAAAGCTTACCAAATTGTAGCCTTCTACCTGAAAGTACTTCTTCTTCTATTCATTGCCGATAAGGAGCGAGGGGTCATAATTTTCAATGAAGAACTAGCCAGTATAAAATATGTTGGCTAAGCTCTAAACAAGCTTAAAACAACGCGGCTGCCAGTTCTGCTCATCTTCTGGCAGAGCTCTGTAAATGTTATGGTAGGGAGCCAGCATTTGGTGCACCAATAAAATTTCTGTATACGCAAGGCAAAACATATTTTGCAGAACTCTCGAAGCATATCCCTGCTTAATGTCGCATAAAAGATCTACTGTCTGCACATACCAGCGTGGCTTATCTGACAAAAATGCACCGGAAAAACACTGTCATGTGATTTCTTTAATCTTTTTCTTAAGTATATAGTGCAAAATACAGGTGTTAACATATCTAACTACAGGAGTATGCCGAAGATATTCACAAATGGACTCTAAACTCCTTATCAGAAAGGTAAAATATACAACTTTTATCCTACAAGTTATGCTATTTTGTACTAAGATGTGAATGTAGTCCAAAAGGCCAAGACATGTCGACTACATTGGCTCGGCCACATCGAGCGAATGCACAACAATCATCCTGTAAATCGAAATGGTAAATTTTCTCTTTGACTATTTATAACTGAAGTAGTAACGCGAAAAAACCGAACTAATACACCATGTCTTATTAATCGGCATTCCATAAATTCAATTTAAAAAAAATGTCTTCATCTCTGTGATGTTCTGATGTGACCAACACATACTTTAAGTAAGTAAAATAAGTTTACGAAGAGTTTTGGGGACACTGTATGAGCCAACTTTTAAGGGGATGGTGGTTAAACAGTATCTCTTAATCTAAAATAGATAAACCAACATTTTCTTTATGTATACAGAAGATTAAAAAAGGGACCTCAGGAATCACATTTTGTCGTAGGTGCTCACCATTTGCTACTATGGCTTGAGTGTGACAAACGTAAATGGGTAAAGTAATGAAGCGTATTATTTATTAATTTAAATAACTCTTGAAAACAGTTTTAAACAAACGAAATAACAAACTATCAGCATCCTATTTCTCGTTGCTGGAGAAAATTCAGCTTAGCAATGCAACTAAGAGTTTAAACACATTTTGCAGAAAAGTTTCACCATTGCTATCGCATTCTACTCTCACAGACATTTCATCAAAAAGTAAACCAAATTCAGAGAAATCATTCTTAGCATCTCATATTTAAACTTTATGTGAACATACAAACATACAATAAAATATTTCTGTACAGTAACCAAGTGAACAATCAATGCAAACAATGCATATTCAAATTGTTGAGTTAACAATCGTTTTGGGTCCAATAGTTCTACATAGAAAATCGACCGAGAGCAAAACCACTTTTTAAGTATCCCTTCCACTAAAAATACACACATTCAAATATGAGAAAAAGATAGCAAAGATACAAACAAAAACGTATTTCCAGAATATATATATACTCTGGACGGTACTGGTATCTACGTGCCAACAGAGTATACCCTCTCTTCTAACCTCATCGCTCGGCAACAACTGCTGCTTCCTCAACCACATTAACCGAGTGTCACTGGGTATTGTGCTGACAAATTCATAATCTTCCAATTTAGTCCTTGATCTGGATACTACTCAAAAATAGAGCATGGCTGCGCTGCGACTACAAGTGTGTGCGAATGAATTAAAAAGAATTACCATCCCATTTTCCCAACCCTTCACATACACACACAAACACATACACATACACACAGAGAGAAACTCGCACTTGCATCAGAGAAACCGAATTGAATGGCCTCCATATTAAAACTATGGAAAATTAGCAAGCAAAGTCACGTACCTCCCAGCTTTTTGTGTGATTTACGTTGCGTGGCAGCGGAAATTAGGGGCCACATTGACAGAACATTACACGTATACGACGTATACCACTACATAATCAGAGCCAAGCTACGGCTTTAATTTATTTGGAATTCATTGCACCATATACCCCCATTGAACTTAACTGAATATTTTGCTGCAAGTACCTCCAATGCGTTATGAATTTTCTGAATTGATATGTCTACGGTGGCGTATGCGTAACATTTTTCTTCGGCAACATTTTGTGCCGCCTAGGCGCCCACGGTGTAGAATATGGTGGCATTTTTAATTAATTTTCATTCGCTTTTGTGTTCTAATTTTTGTTTTGTGCGCAATATCTTTCTTCTGGAGAAGCAAAAAAAAAAGGAATTAATTCACCCGAATCAAAGTTCAGGCACCTTTAACTGCTGAATAAACTTGAAAATTTGTTCAGATTTCCTAAGAAGCTGTGCGATGGCGACGGACTACTACTACTACTACTGGTGAAGTCTTTGGTTTTGGTTTCAGCTTAAGCACCAGTAACAACGACTGAAGAGAAAAGTTAATTGAAAACTTTAAATTGCTATTGGTATACAATTTTTGGTACGTGTAATGGAAATTGAGAAAATGATTTCGCAACCTCTCGATTTTGCTTACAAAGAGAATGTTTTTTACCCGGAATTGGTAGTTTATTGCAAATTTTATTCTGTTCTGTATGTAGTGAAGATAGATTGAATTGTGGAATGGCTTGCGGGTAGGTCTTAAAATGGAATAGTAATTAAAGAAGGGATTGGTATCTTGGGTGAACTATGTTTTGAGACTAAAGTTTTGTAAGAATTTTCTTGAAATAGAATCAGTATTTTATTGTTTATCTTCTGTTTTGTGGCCTTAATAAGTCGTCAAAGAGTTGCCAGGGTTCTATGTATTTGTTTGTCTACTCTTGAATAAAAAGTTGCACAAGGAAATCTGAGCATTAAATTTTCGTGTTTCTAAAATCAGTTTCAGATATAATATTGTCTCATGTAACAATGAAATTTAACATCCAATTGTTCCACCGCTGTTTTTACTGGAAATGTTTGATCTGATTGTATTGTTTTGTAAGACTGAAATCTGACAACGAAGTTTTTAGGCATCTTACTATCCGTTGAACATGTTTTCTACGTCCATCACAAGGATCCATTTTCATCTGTTACTAATGGAACACATCATTAGACGGAATCCTTAGAAAGAAGATGCCAGAGAATAAATTCTTGAAGTTCCAGGTTAGGTGCGAATCAATACAAGTAAATACATATCTGTATTTAAGACTGCACAAAAAAATCAGATATTAGCAGGAAATAAAGCGTTGGAAAAGCTGACAAGACAAGCAAACTCGATCCTTCTCTATAGAAGTACGATTTTAACCGACGACCTAAGACAAGAGAAATACAGAATTTAACTCCCTTAGATAAAGAGATGAGGTGCCCTTAGTGTAGCGAGCTTTTATTTTACAACCAAATATATATATGTACACGAGAAGAAGGTATTAATTGGAATTCGAGTTCAAATAGTGCATATGTAGGTTGAAGAAGTTGGGCGGGTAGACTACAAGAGTGATAAAAATTATCAAACGAGATAACGTTTTCGATGCCATTATATATAACATTTGCTGCCATATGTCCTTCATAACCTGAAAACTGTTCGCTTCCAGTGCGTCGATTATTGTTTGTTCGGGGAATGCAAAATTAATTAATCATGAGTCTATCACGCCTCAGTTTAAAAAAAAATATGCACAAAGATCTTTGGATATTTCAGGATCTAACGGAATTTCGATGTCTCATAATATATTGTGAACTAAAAACAGTCAATAGTGCCGTCAAAAGCGGTATTAGGTCGGATCTAATTATGGGACAAGGGCTCTATAAGTTTGGTTTACAGAACTATAAGTTTGACAAAATTAGAGCATCATAGTACAAAAAGAGTTATTTTAGTTTTTGCATTTATAGACAGTTTATTTTTATGCGTCCATCTAGTGATAATGTTAGCTTTTACTGCATCCTTCTGATGGCATCTTGTATCTAGTATCGTCATTAGAATAAATGGAGTGAACCTAATATTGATCCTTGTGGAATTCCTTTTGAACCATGAATTTTCTTAATTTGAAAGCCAATTTACCTGTCTACTCGCATTGGTTTGTTCGAAGTAATTGTTCGATAGCTATTAATGTCTTATTTGACCCCGTTTTTATTCGTATAATAAATAATATTCCTTTTTTCTCTTCCAGGTAAGTACTTAGTCAGAACATTTATTAATTGCAAATGTTAACATAGTACTGCCCCTGCGTACCTGAAAACCAGTGATGTCATTTTGTCTGAATTCCGATGTAAGTATCCGTCCAAACCCAATTTGACCAAAACGTCCGATTTCTTAAGTAAAACGTTTAGTCTGAGAAATAATTTATTTCTTTCTATAAAGGTAGAACTTCTTCTATAATTTGAATGGAACTTTACCATACTTAACGAATACACACTGCCCTTGAAAGTTTTATTGTAAATAGCACGGAAAGCACAATCGCTGTAGATTCATCTAGAACCGATAAGTCCAAACTAAATTGAAATATTCAAAGATCGGGTTTGAATTTGTGTAAATATTTTTCATTGCAGGGTGATAGATTCCTGTTAAGTGAATTATATTTTCCTTGAGCCTTACTAATAATCATATTTAATGAATGCTTTAAGAAAAATCTTTACACTGTTTACATATTACTTACTTACTTACTTAGGTGGCGCTACAGTCCGGGGTGGACCTGGGCCTCAGCCAATACGCTTCTCCAGTTAGCACGATCTTTGGCTAACTGCCTCCAGTTGCGCACTCCAAGTTGGTTGAGGTCCCTTTCCACTTGCGCGCGCCACCTTAGGCGAGGTCTTCCTCTACTGCGTTGTTCATCCGGGTTGGATTCGAAGACTCTTCGGGCCGGAGCGTTGGTGTTCATTCGCTCTACATGTCCCAGCCATCTTAGACGACTAATCCGTATTTTTCTGACCAGGTCGATGTCGCTGTACAGCTCGTAGAGTTCGCTGTTAAATCTCCTCCTCCAAAGCCAGTCAACGCAAACGGGACCGAAAATCACTCGAAGAATTTTGCGTTCGAAACGACCAAGGAGATCTTCATCCGCCTTTGATAACGTCCATGCTTCTGCGCCATACAGCAGGACTGGGATGATGAGGGTCTTATATAGAGTCTCCTTGGTGTTTCTCGACAAGGCCTTACTAATTATTTGCCTCCTTAGGCCAAAGTAACAGCGGTTGGCAAGTGTAATTCTTCGCTTGATTTCTGACGATATATCATTGTCAGAGTTAATAGCGGAGCCGAGGTAGATAAAGTCCCGAACTACCTCAAAGTTATAGCTGTCTATCGTGACGTTTTGTCCGATTCGTCGATGTTGTGCGTCCCTTCTTGTTGACAGCATATATTTCGTTTTGCCCTCATTCACTTCTAAACCCATTTTTTCCGCCTCTGTACTGATAATTGCAAACGCACCAGTGACAGCTCGCTGTGTTCTGCCAATGATGTCGATGTCTTCGGCGTAAGCAAGTAGTTGCACAGACTTTTGGAAAATTGTGCCCCTGGTGTTGGCTTGCGAGTTTCGCACAATTCTCTCAAGTATAATGTTGAAGAAGTTACATGACAGCGCATCGCCTTGCCTTAATCCTTTTTTGACATCAAAGGTCTCGGTGCGATTGTTTCCGACCTTAATGGAGCAACGAGAGTTTTCCATCGTCATCCTGAACAATCTGACGAGTTTGGCAGGTATGCCAAAACTAGACATGGCTCTGTATAGCTCGTCTCTATAAATGCTGTCATATGCGGCCTTAAAATCGATAAAAAGATGGTGAGTATCGATCTGGACTTCTTGGGTTTTTTCCAGGATCTGCCGAAGTGTGAAAATCTGGTCAGTTGTGGACTTACTGGGCCTAAAACCGCACTGATAGGGTCCAACCAGTTCGTTGACGAATGGTTTCAGGCGTTCACACAGCACGGCAGACAGGATCTTATATGCGATGTTGAGGAGTTTTATACCTCTATAGTTGGCGCAGTTAAGAAACAATGCTGAGGTTCCATTCATCAGGCATACTTTCCTCTGACCAAATCTTAGAGACGAGCTGGTATATGCTCTCTACCAAAACATCTCCCGCTGCCTTGAAACGTTCGGCAGTTAAGCCGTCCGGTCCGGCAGCCTTGTTGGATTTCAGTTTGGATATTGCTATCCTCACTTCATTTTGGTCAGGTGGGCGGGAGTCTTGGCTTTCATCACCTATGTTGAATTGTTTATTCTGCCTGACAGCGGAATTTGTGTCGTCATCTCCGTTTAACAGTCTGCAGAAATGGTTTTTCCATATCCTCAGCACCGACTGTGTTTCCACTACTAGGTTTCCTTGTTCGTCTCTACAGGTATCTGCTCGGGTATAGTTGCGTTGACACGTTCTTTTTACCTTTTGGTAAAACTTCCGAACATTGTTCCTGGAGTACCACCTCTCTATTTCCTCGATCGCGCGCTTCTCATGCTCTTTCTTTTTCTTCCGGAGAAGCCGGTGTACTTCCCTCCTCTTTTGCTCGTAGAGCTCACGAGCCGCTCTCGTCCTTCTGTGCAGCGCCGCTTCGTAGGCACGTTGTTTTGCTGCATGCGCTTGCCGGCACTCTTAATCGAACCAGGGGTTTCGTGGGGGTGGTTTGGTGAAACCAAGCACATCAGTTGCGGCGCTTCTGATGGCTTCTTGGCATCGATGCCACTGGTCTTCAGCACTTGATGCTGGAAGCACAGGACTTCTCGAGAGGTTGAGGGATACGCGATCGGCAAAAGTTCTGGCGGTTTGTTGCGCTTGTAGCCGTTCAACGTTGAATCTCCTCACAGCATTTCCTCGTTATTGTGGTGTCTGGGATATCCGCATACGTACCTTGGCTACAACAAGGTAGTGATCCGAGTCTATGTTGGCCGCTCGGAAAGTTCGGAAATCTAGGATACTGGAGGAGTGCCTTGCGTCGATCGCAACATGGTCAATTTGATTGACGGTTTGGTGATCTGGTGACCGCCATGTTCCGATGTGAGGAAACCGTGTGCTAGCTATAGTAACATTACGTCCCGCAGCAAAGTCAATTAGCCTAAGTCCGTTTCCGGACGTGGTGTCGTGTAGGCTATGCTTTCCGATTGAGCTACCAAAGATGTCCTCCTTTCCTATGTTGGCGTTAAAATCACGATTTTAACGTCGTATTTAGGACATTGCTCATATGTTTTCTCGAGGAGCTCGTAGAAACATTCTTTGTTAGCATCATCTTTCTCTTCTGTGTGGGCGTAAGCGCATAAAAGGCTGATGTTGGCGAATTTAGCCTTGATGCGGATGGTTGTAAGGCGTTCACTAACGTGTCGAAAGCTCAAGACTTCTTGCCTAAGTTTGCCTCTTACAACGAATCCACATCCAAATAGACGCTGCTTCTGTTCCCTATATCAATCACCGTAGTAGATGTCACAGTTTTTCGGGTAATCCGTTGTCAGTAACCCACTTCGGGGATATGAGCGCTGCAGTTGGCCCATAAAGGGTTCATCCGCCACCATCTCTATTTCAGCACGCCGACTAGTGCTGAAAAAAAAAAAAAAAAACCTTACCGACCTTTGCTCTAAATATGTCAGAGTAGCTCGCGTTAGGCATCTGCCATCCCGACTGTTGACAACACCGTTGATTCAATCTTGCGAATTCATCCGCTGTATGTCCTCTTTCTGAGGGGCTCATGTAAGACCTCTGAGACTCATCAGCCAGTCATTCCGACAGAGCATTATAGTGTTGCTACTTCTTTCGTGTTCAACACTCGCGCTTATAAGTTTAGCAAGTCAAGCCCGAGTGGGCGAGACCAGTATCCGGCGGTTACCACGCGGAGGTAAAATAAGCACAATTGATGTGAACGAGATAGTTAAAACGACTGGGCATCGCCAAGTTGATGCCAATCAGCGTCTACCCTATTCATACACACCCAACCACTGTTTACATATTATGTACCAATAAAGAATTTAGTGCCCCGGTTCGTCACAACCAAGGAGATAGCATTTAACTTAATGTATGCTTAAATCGTAACCATACAAGTTTAAATCGACATTTTGAAGCAGGTGTTACCTGTTGTGCTAATAACATTGAATCTGCGGTGTTTTATTTATTTTAAATAATAATCCCCCACATACATATACCTATATGTATTAATAACTAAATGACAAAAAGTTTCTAAGGACGTTATGACGAAATAACCTTACCGTGGGTTTCCTCATGTTAATTTAAAAACATAAACGTTAAAGAATAGGCTACCACGCCCCCTAAATTGAACATAAATAATATTTTATTTTTTCCCGTGCTTGTTCGTAAGAGTCGACTGTCCTGAAGAAAATTCTTAATTGTAGGTCTTTTGGGAGCTGAGTTAAGTGGTGGCTGCTACTTTCACTTAATGCCCATATCAATGGGGTCACGTAGAAATCTTAACAATTGCCAACAAGATTTAATAGTTAATCAACTAATTAATTAATTAATTAGACTATAATGAAACAAAAACTCTTAAACTCTTAAAATGCCAGCTGCGTATCAAGAGAAGTAATACTTAGTGCTAAAATAACTACTTTCACTACCACACGGTAGTACCTACTAATATTTCGAAGGAACCGATGTAAATTTGACATATGTATATTTTACCAATCTCTTTCGTTTAAAAATAACTAAACAATAATCGAATTTCAAAAAACATGATGAAGATTGATTAATTATTTCCAAATCGGCAAATAAACATTCGTCACTTGAACTCATTTTAATATTCAATTTTGCAATGCAATTCTTTTTTTTGAGAACTACAAAAATGATTTTGCCTTTTAGTGCTGTTTGATAACAACTTTGATGGAAATTTTGGTAGATTGAAAGAAAATATGAAGATTACTTAATGTATAGGTTAAATCTTTTATTAGAAGGATTCTATTAAAGCGAAGTAGCTAGTAGTCGACATTTCTGTCTGAATATTAGTAAGGCCCTTTGTCAATAGGTGTTAAAACTGTGAAATTTGATTATATTTCAACTCAACTATCTTCTGAACTTGATGAGAGCAAACATGGGCTGTGGGGAAATTAAAATCGCAAAAAAAAAAAACAATAAAAAAAATTAAACTTTGGGCGATTGTAAATGTTTACTTTTGACTATTGTTCGCACTTTATTTACAGAAAGAAACAATATCTTAATAATTAGTAATAAGCTTATAATTTAACAAAAGTTATAAATAGTCCAAAATTAAAATTAAAATAAATGAATAGGAACATTAATTCACATATATAGCTTGAAAATATAATATATATAAAATATAATTTTAATTTTTATAAAATTTGTCCCTTTGGCCCTTTGTCAATAGGTGTTAAAACTGTGAAATTTGATTATATTTCAACTCAACTATCTTCTGAACTTGATGAGAGCAAATATGGGCTGTGGGAAAATTAAAATCCCAAAAAAAAAAAAAAAACAATAAAAAAAATTAAACTTTGGGCGATTGTAAATGTTTACTTTTGACTATTGTTCGCACTTTATTTACAGAAACAATATCTTACAAATAAGTAATAAGCTTATAATTTAACAAAAGTTATAAATAGTCCAAAATTAAAATTAAAATAAATGAATAGGAACATTTATTGACATATATAGCTTGAAAATATAATTTTAATTTTTATAAAATTAATAATTTGGAACGAAGCTTGCAGACTCTAACTTCATTGCAACAGTCCATTGTTTATGCTTTGTGATATATATATATATATATATATATGGATAAAATCCAGAAAACGCAAAATAATTTCGAAAAATTATATTAAATGAAATAAATAAATAAATATATATATATATATGAAATATAATCAAATATATATAGAAACATCCTCTAGTGTGGGTCTTAATCCCCAAAATCCAGAAAACGCAAAATAATTTCGAAAAATTATATTAAATGAAATAAATAAATATATATATATATTTGAAATATAATCAAATATATATATATATATATATAATTATATATATATATTTATTTATTTCATTTAATATAATTTTTCGAAATTATTTTATTTATATATTTATTTATTTCATTTAATATAATTTTTCGAAATTATTTTGCGTTTTCTGGATTTTGGGGATTAAGACCCACACTAGAGGATGTTTCTACTTTGTCCAAATAGAATTTCTATCCATAATTTGTAATTAGTTTTATCTATGTAAATCCACAATGCGTAAACAATAGAGTATGCAACCGCCCCTGCTTGTGGTGTAATTGGAGCAAGCGCGAGGTTCGGTTCATTACCTAAGATTCTTTGCATATACTCAACCTCGCATCAACTCAAAATCATACAATGACACCAACTTCCCTGTTGCACAATGGAAGCATTCCCCCTATACATGTTGAATTGTTTCCTATTGTGGACTAACATATATAAAAATAATTAGAAAATTAATTACACTGTTTGGATATAGTCTCCGTGGACCTTACGCATCTTATGGACTTATTTTCAATTTGAATTGAAGCCCACAAGAAAATGGCATTAAAAGTCACAGCTTTTTATTTCATGGCACTTATGAGCGGAGCATGTGCGGTACATGTAACCTCCAGAATGAGAGTTGAAATCCGCAAAGCGGGCCTCTGTTGCCATAGGCGCCCTCCTAAGTTGCGAACCACTTGGGCAGAAAATTGAAATACAAAAAAAAATGTTTTGGGCGTTTTTTCATTTTAGGATTTTGGGCGATTTCGTCTTGACAATAGATCCAAATATTTGAGTGATTATTCATTTAATCTTTTGAGTAAATGTTCTAAATTTTTTGTGCGATCCTTAATTATGAATAATTGCCCAATATTCTTGGGCGATTATTTTGGATTTGGACGATTGTTCGAACAGTCGAGATTCTATTTAGGTTCTTCTCTAATCGATTTTACCATTCGGCCATGTTAAATGTTAACCGGGTATATACAAATTCAGAGAAAATGAAAACTAATCTCTATTTTTTTTGCCTTATTCATATTCATATTTTATTCATTAAAAAGCGAAAGAGGTAAACATTTTTTTTAAATAAGGCTCATACAATATCCTTTAACGTGTATCTCGATAATTAATGTATTTAAATGAAATTTTATTATTTGCAATGTTAATTATTTAGATTTAAGATATATCTTTTATGAAGTTTTGTTATTTTGTTTATTAAGATTATTTTTATGCAACAGTATTATAAAGTTTCAATGGATTTTCCGTTTCTTTTAATTTTTTTATTTATTTGACCAGATTTGCACATCCAAATGGTAGGGACTATTAAGATGTGTTTGTTATATATCTATGTATTATATATCAACCCTGTCGATAATAATTGTCAAGTGAGGGAACTACAAAAATGAACTGAGAACTAAGTATGGATAAAGTTGGTGTACACTACTTTGGTATCTTCTATGTAACAAATTTGAGGCATACTTTCATTGATTTTGTGTAGATATTCACTGTCGTCACAACTACAACAGATAACAAAACTCCCAGTTGAGAGTTCTTGTAAAGCATTTTCAAATCAATTGCTCTTCAGCTTACGCATAGGTATGTACTCGAATATCGGAAAACAAGCTATGTAGTTCCCGTACATAAAATAAAGTAAAGTTCCTCGAAGTAAACTTGTAACTTGATATCTGGGGATTTCCATATACATACGTACTTAGGTCTATTTAGTTGCCACAAAAATAAGTCGTTATCCCTTGACGATAGGAAAGGAGTCCTTCAATGCGAAAAGCCGCCTTCATTCTGTTATATCTTGTTTCTTGAGAACTTCCGAAGCAAATCAAAAAAATTTAGATTTTTTCCAATACCAATACGAGATTTTTTGGTTACAGATACGAAAAGGATTTATTTTCACTACTGCTTTGCTTTTTCTTCACCACAACCAGAAAGAACTCTTTCTCTTTGTTTCTTGACATCATAAATTCCTTTAATGAATCTCATTTGCACAAGAATAAGAAAACTATATCTTCCCTTATTATGTGAATGAAGCCACCTGACTATATTATCTCTATATTCAATATCAGAAATTTCATTGAAGGCGCATCTTTAACTGCGAAAACTGAACTTATTCCATCTTTTGTCTCTGTGTTTTGTGTCTGCATTCGCGAGGCATCGCAATTCAATACCATCTTTACCTACATTTAATGCTTCAATGAATCCGAAGTCTATGCACAGAATCGAGAAATAAATATTAATTAAAACAGATTCATTTCCTCTTCATCCATTTATGTGTTTATATTTATCCGGAATTTTCTGTTCCAGATTACTGTGTGTGGCTACGTTAATTTTATCGAAAGACATTCTCACTGTACACGCATCACTGGACTCGTGTACTTAATGATTTCAGAATAATCCTTAATTTTTACAATCTACCCAACCAACATCCGTATTTATGCCATTTGGTCCTCCGTGCCACCGTTTCATCTCCGTAGCTCAGGCTCTTTGCAAGCATCAGTCACTGGTTTTTGGGTCAGAAAACAGAAAAACTGATGGCAACAAAAAAACTACTCAAACATCGTGCTTATATGGCTGATTTGCGTTGCTACGAATATTTGTACCTACGTGTGTGTTTGGTAAGGGTAAAATCACAAAGTACCATAATCACATATATCTCATAGTTTTCTCTGTGCACACTCCATTTGCTTATGCGATTCGGAGGTTTGATTTAAAGAAATGCCTCACACTTGACATATACAGCAAATCCTTCCGTTCGGAGTGTGCTTTCTAGAAACACATACTTCAACCCATCTTAATCTTAGGCGGCCTTTATATTAATGCATTTGAGTAGTACGTTTCTGTATTAATGCATAATCCTCCAAATGAAGGAACCTGGTCTTTATCCACAATTTGGGGATTCCAGTGACTTATGCAACAATTGGGCTTACCATTTCCGTTTAATAACTTCTACCATGCCCATAGTCCGTGTGTTTTTCAGTTTATTTCCTCGATTCACTCCAGACATGCAATAGGGACGTTATTTTTTGCTAACTATTGTGTTGGTTTCCTTTTTTTTGCCCCACATTCCGTCCTTAGGCTAACATCCTTTTCGGGTGTTATTGGGGTTTTTTTTTACACATAACGGATACGGATATGTATGTACCTACCTATTTCTGTGCCTGTCATTGGAAAATCCCTTTGAATAGAACAAAGGAAGGTTTTCCATTAAAAAAAAACAACAAAAGGCATAAACAAAATTATATATACCTATAAATAAGTAAAAAAATAAACACTTATGGACAGATGGAAAAAAATGGAGTGGAATCGTTTTGCATTTGCTAAGCAGAAAGCTCTTACATGGACCGAGATGTTTTGCAATCAGAAAGAAAATAAAAGTTGAAAATCCTTGAAGTTCTGTTCTCGTAGAGAAGCATTTTTGTTTTTAATTTTCATGATTCCTCTACTTTGTATTTTTGGATTCATTACTGCCAGATGTGGATTGAAATAGGTTTGTGAATAATTCTTTAGTAGATGTGTTAATCGCTTTTTGTAATGAAAAAGATGGATAAATATTTTAGAAATGAACAAGTTTTCAGTTGTAACGAGAACATTCTTAAAAATGAATAAATGTAAAACCAAACTCTTTGGGAGGCGGATTGAGCTGGCATGAAGTTGTTCAATATCTCCAGTGTTGTGCAAAACAAACCGTATATACTTCGTTTCGCACATGAATGTACCTTCAGTGGGAGGCAAAATTAATTTATCTGTAGTTTTGGTTGATTCATTAAAAAAATCAAGTTATATCAAGATAAAGTAAACATCTAGAATTATGAGGTGTAACTACTCTAAATGATAAAACTATCTTCAGAAATACTAGATTTAGCTACAAAATTTATTTAATACATTTTGTAGGCCTAATTTAATAAAGACATGCTAATAGTGCTGTGTGATTTTATAAGCCCAGAAAAAAGTAATGATGCCTTGAGTAAAAATTAAAAAGCCAATCTGCTTGCTGCTTATTTTGCAGCAAGCTCAACGCAGATTGTGCTTTTATCTCCTCCTGTAATGGAGCATGTAGAACACTGACAAAGTCAGTTCCGCACTCATACAGTGGTAAGGGTACTTTAAGATCTTAACATACACAAATACGCTGCTCAAGATGGTATTTCCCCTATCGATCTGAAGAGATGTTCTTCTACGCTGGCAAAACCACTGCGTAAGCTTTTATATCAGTCCAATTCTTCAGGGCTCTTTCCGAGAAGATAAAATACATCATTTGTCCATCCAAAAAAAGGCGAGGAGGGAGAGGAACACTGCACTAACGTCCTTTTTTTCTAAGTTCATGGAAACGCTGATAAATCGTAAGCTTATGAAGTATATTGAATCCTGAAAACTTCTTAATGACCGGCAGTACGTTTTTCGTCGCAACATGTCCACTGGTGGTTTGATGGCGTCCCTAAAAACGCTGAACGTCTTCCTCAAGCGATGCAAGCCGCAAAACCTCTTCTGATCTGTGAAGAATTGACTAGCCGTTTATTTGCCGCAAAATTGAGTATAACGGCATTTTTGGTCTCTTGCATAAATAACATATTTTAAGCTTATGGACAGCATTAAAAAACGTGCGATTACATTTTTTGGTGAAAGAAAAATCTTATAATCGCTTGACTCTCTTAGTCATCACCGCAATGTCTCCTGCCTGTCGTTGTTTAATCGGAAAAGTGGAAGTGGTTTGTACCACGCTCGGTTTTTTCTTCACATTGTAGTTTACAGACATTTAAAACCAACGTACATCGGTATCTCCCTTTTCCTCATCCTACACTTCTCTAATGCCCGCACTGTGTCACTTCAATACTTTAACAACGAAATAAGTTCGCAGTAGAATCGGAACTCGCCTTCATAAAGGAGAAAATATATGTATATAGACGATGTCATTATAAGCGATTTTGGCTGAATTGAAAATTGTAAATATTGACATGTTTTTCGTTTCTTCTCTGGAATTGTAATATTTGGCTGACATATCCTTGAGTAAATAAAACCAGCAAAAGCAAAACTAAACCTACATCGCAAAAATATATTTTTTTTTCGCACCGAAATTCAACCCTTCGTGAACCAATTTTTAAATTTCAATTTTCTATTCCTGAACTTTCAACTTTTCAAATGACAGCTAATGATTTATACTACCTTAAGCTGCCTTGCACTATATTTAGTTGGCATAGTCGTAACATAAATTGTTTCAACGTAGCGCATATTAGAACCATTTTGTATACCCTCTCCTAAGGGTATATTAAATTTTGACACATAGTTTGTAACAACCCTTTATATTCATCGTAGACCCATAAAAGTATATATATTTGTGATCAGGACCAAATCCTAAGACTATCTAGCAATGTCCGTCCGTCCGTATATATAAAATAGTTTGTTAAGTGTAATAAGTTTGAAGTAATAAGTTTAAGTGAATAGTTTGAGAGATAGAGTGTTACAACCTTTATAAGATATGTAGGCACTGCCCTCCTTTATAAGTTTGTTATATAAAGTTTTTTGCCACGCCTACTTTTTGTGGGCGTTTTTACTAAAATGCTGTTTTCTTCGAAAATTTTCATAGAAAGCGAAAAAAAAAGTTTAACAAGATCCAATATTTTTTCCAACATATCGCCTACACAAAGTTTTTGGCCACGCCCACTTTTTGGGGGCGTTTTTTTTTTTCAAAAAAACATTTCTTTTAATAATTTAATGAAATAGAATCTTCTTAATGCTTTTTTCTTTGGGGCATATAGGGATATGGATAGGGTATCATACTGTTGGCCCCAAGCGGACTGTAGCCTTTCCTTATGTTTTTATCAGTAATACACTGACTGATTAGGTCTCGTATTTGAAATGATAAGAATATAATTTTTTAGCACTAATCCCTTACGTTATGTAACATAACTACGTGACACAACTTACTTCATCATTAATTATCCAAAATAACTTAGAAGTAATTTAAAACTCGTATTTATTAGGTACAAACTGATGTTACGCACAATTCAAATCCTTTTTTTATTTCTAACGGAGTGTAAAATGTGGCACTTAATTTTTCTCTTTTTCAACGTTTATAAATCAACAATATCGGCACTTTTTTAGGCGCCATTAGTCAGTCATCCATCCCTGTCCAAACCCATTTAATGTGGCTACGTGTTATGCCACATATTAATGAACAGGTTATACATATATGGCAAACTTTCAACCGTATATTATTATATGTGAATTCAGAAATAATTTTCTCTTTTAAATCGCTTGATTAAATATATTGTTTGTGAGTTCTATGATGATTTCATAGTATTAATATCAATGTTCAGCGTCATAGGTCTTAAGGCCCTTACGGTATAAAAATTAAGCTAATCTCTTATAATTTTTAAAATGTTTCTATAAAAAAATTACTCAATTCTGATATAAACTTTTATCTAAATCTAATTTTGATTATTTCGCTGATTGAAATCAATTTCAATGAACAGCTGTTCGTTCCTTTAATTCTTTGTTTCACTGATGTGTTTGATTCTCCTTCTTTGTGGCCTTTCATTGACATTCCGCGATAATATGTGGCGATGCCCAGCCAAGTTCTCTAGCAAATTAGGCAATATATCCTTCTTTACAGGCACCAAATAACCAGCTGCATTGAGAGCAAAGTTTCGGGCATACCAATAAGTGAACAAATAACCAGGAATTCCAAAAATGAAATTTAGGCATACATTTTCTGTAAGCTTAGTTACCAAATCAAATATGTTGTTACAAAACGGCACATGGGTTTGTTATCTGAACCACCGTCTAACTACAATCGATACAATAGAACCGCCACCAATATTGAATAGATACTCCGAGGTATAAAAATATTTCAATCCCTTCATTTGTTGAAAGGCTGCGGTACTACGAAACATACGGGAAAACATGTAGGTAATTCGAAATAAACAATGAACTGAACTCCTACTTGATTGCGTGTGACAGCAGCAGCTGCCACAGATTTGGAACAAAATCAAACTTTCTTGCAGATATCAGTAAATATTCCATTAGGACAACCAATAAAGCCTTTTCACTCCCACAGGTCAAACAATATTCCTATGTATATTCATTTTCAAGGAAGCCTTTGTCAAGAAGGCTTATGCTAAATATAGAGACGGCTGGGGAGAAAGTGTCGAACAAAAAGGAGAAAGGTCACCAGATTAATACAATTAAAAGTTTCAGAACTTTGTCCTGGCATGGCGCAAACTTGATTAAGAGGCCTAATAGCAGCAGAAATAATTCTAAGGATTCAATTTGTATCTTATTTTTTTATTTCGTTCATAATTAATTAGCACTTTGGACCGTTTTGCTATAATCCCCATATTTGAGGCTGGAATAGTCAATAAACGATCTGCCGGCTGTTTTATTTCTCCAGCGATAACCTTGACTAAGCTATTTTTTTTGTTTATTTTTTCAAAAAGGATGCGAGTAGATAAAAAGGAGAATTCAAATAAGAATACTGCTTGTTAAATTGTACCAGTTTCGTGCAACCTTCAGCAATGTGCATGCAATTCTGAGATAGGTACCTTCTGCATGCACGAAGAAAATGCCAATTGTGGCATTCTTTTCTACCACTAACTGGCCTAGGAATGTCGCCATCGGCCATGGCCATCCATTGCCATTCCATAGTTACTCAGGAGGATGGCTGCAGAGTGTAGTAGTTCATTTGATTCATTCATCTTTTAATATGCTCTGTCATCATTTCGATTTCATTTCGTTTTGTTTTGTCTTTTTCCGTTATATGTTTTTCTTTTGTTTTCTTTTGCTTTTTTTTTGTATCCATTTTAGGTTTTTTTATGTACCATACTTTTTTTTTCTTGTGGCGACAATTCAAAAGAAATTCACTATGACAGGAACTGGGTGGTTGGTTGGGAGGCTGGCTTGAATCCTTGACCTAAATGAAACGCTTTGACCAACGAAGGATACTTTGGGTGGGTAGCATGAACCTCCTTAAGGACGCACACACAGCCAAGTTAGGAGTATATTCGTTGAATGGAATATTTTTGTTGTTGGTTTTCGCTTCCTTCGCTTCTGTTGCTGGGTCCTCGAAGGCTAGAAAATGATCAATTGAATGATTGGGAAGGAACATGCTTATTAAATAATGATGCTGGGTAAGTTAATAAAGTTTTTCACCGTAAAAACTTTTAATGAAGGTCATCAGGACGACGACGATGGCGGAAACCAAATTGTGGTCGGGAGCGTGGTTGCAGCTTTTTGAAATCAAAGGAAAATATAATAGTTCTTATATGTGAGTAAACAAAACGTTGATCAGATTTATATGCTGCTATATGTGCATGAAGTTTTTCTGTGAATGTCATATCAACTTCATTTTGATAAAAGTAAACGATATTTTGCATATATGAATTTGTCAATAATTATATTTGTAAATATATGTTTTTGAAGAAGATGTTAGCAATGCAGATAGTTAGAAAAAAGAACTGTTTAAAAACCATTAAACTTAGGCACATATATTAAGCTGTCCTTTGTACTTCAGCAAAGCTGTCAAAATTAAAATACTTAAATCATAGTGCGACCTGACAAAGCGAACCATGAATCGATGAAGACTGGTAAGTTCGATTCTATTTATTATTTATTATTATTATTTATTATTTATTATTTATTATTATTATTTTTATTTTTTTTTTATTATTATTATTATTTTTTTATTATTTATTTTTATTATTTATTTATTTATTATTTTATTATTTATTTTATTTATTTACCATCTTCTCGAAGGAATTGCTTGCCAGTCACGATCTGACAAAAGCACCAGCCTTAGCACGCGCACCTTTCAAAATATATAAATATATATCACAAAATATAAGGTAGCCAAGTACCTGGGTGTGGTATTGAAAACGAAATACAGAAAAAAGAATGAGGAAGGGAATGGGTTTTGCACCACGGCCGTGGCACCTATTATAACCTACAGTTCAGCTATTTGCTGGGAGGCGGTTAATACCAATCCTATGTCAAACATTTGAACAAGGTTTAGAGAATTGCTTGTCTGGATATAACCTGATTATTCAAATCCAAACCTCAACTATAACTGCCAACGTCGTTGCTTCGCTCGGGGTATGTGCTTCTGGTCAGGCAGGCGCCTATAGGAAAAATTCCTAAGTGCCCCGCTACACGGGATTAAGGGATTTCAATCCTCTTTCTGCAGGCGGTTCGCTTTTGGAATGAAAAAAAAGCTTAACTTTTAGAATTTGGTTTTATTGAGTTTGGCGTTATTTCACGTCACCGGAAATAACCAATATGCGTCGGCAATCAAGAAGCAATTAAAGCAATCAAATCCAACCTTACGAATTGCCTAAGGTACTTAGGGGTATAAGTTATTACTTAAATCTATCATGCGTAGTTCCAGAACAGGTTTTTGCACCGTATTGGGTAAATGGAAAACTTTCCAAAAGGCAGTTTTTTTAATATTATTTTAATAGTTCCAGTTGAGTCCTTTATCCAAAATTACTCTCACTTCATGATGTCTTCTTCGGTCGAGTGAAACTATAAATAAGTTTATATTTCTTTTTTTGATATAAGAAGACGGCTGATTTTAATTCAGCCTTGGTTTGCATTGAACCATTGACCCTACTATTAGGTCTATATTCCCATCCAGAAAAGCTTTTGATATTGAGTCATATTTAGCATTGTCACTTCCTATGTTACGAACGGCACAGAATATAAGTTCTTCGCAGCGGAAGGCACTTTTGATGTCTCTTGGAAATTTTAACAGAGGCAAGCTATTAATAAAGCAGTCTCTATAAACGTCTGTAATTCGTGGATGGCTAGAAGAAAATTCAAACTTTTTCAAAGAATGGTTAAAAAGAACATCTGTATCTGGTGCTTTGTATAGTTTAAATAAGTTGATAGACCTCTTAAATTCTTTGGAGCGAAACCTTTGCTGTCTGTTCAAAAGACATATCTTTATATAGAAAGACCCTGGAAAATTTAGTGGAATCAATGTGTTCAGAGTTGCAACACTAGTGTCATCCATTCTATGCAGTATAATTATCAAACCCGATAGGTGGCGTTTTTTTTTATCCTGATCTAGTTATCCAACAATTTAAGTCAAAACTAGTTGATAGTTGACAATTTATCTTTTACTACTTTACTACTTAACGAGCTCCTGACCCGTGAAGAGTCTCTGCCTGACACAAAGCAACCTTCCATCCTCTAGGGTCCCGGGCACGCTCCAGTTATCCAGATCAAGCGCCCTAGCATCCGCGATGGCTTGGTCTTTAAAACGCAGGTTTGTCGTCTCGGACCTGAGGGCTGGAATTCGAAGATCATCTTGGCTGGAGCATTATTGCCCAGTCGCTCGATTTGACCGAGCCAATGTAGTCGGCGTGTTTTGGCTTTCTGGAATATATCCATATCTTGGTACAGCTCATAGAGTTCGCGGTTGTATCTTCTCCTCCATTCGCCCTCCTCGCACACAGGGCCATAAATTCTTCGAAAATTTTTTTTCTCGTCCATCGAGGTAGGAGTTATGAACCATGTTTCCATGTTTACACCTGCAATGCGCACTATCTGTTCCAGAATAAGGTTGAATAAGTCACATGATAGCGCATTCCCTTGCCGGAATCCGGTACATTTTTGGAATAGTTCAAACTGCACATTGCACCGAGTATTCTGAAGCGTCACATAGCACAATTGAATCAGTTTTGTCGGGATCCCAAATTTTGCCATTGCCCCCTGGAGCTTCTGACGATGAATGCTATCATATGCGGCTTTGAAGTCCATGAAAAGATGATGTGCCTCGACTTGAAATTCGTTGGTCTTTTCCAGGATTTGTCTTAGTGTGAAGAATTGGTCTACAGTTGATCTGCCGGGCCGGAAGCCACACTGATACGTGCCGATTAGTGTGTTGCAGAAAGGTTTGAGACGTTCACACAGTACGTTGGATATGCGACATTAAGCTGCGCCTTTCTTGTAGATTGGGCTGATAGTCCAGTCGTCGGGCATGGTTTCTTCTACGCATACTTGGTTGATGATTTGGTGCATCCCCACCATGTTTAAAGAGTTCCGCTGGTAGGCCTTCAGAGCCAGCAGACTTATTGTTTTTCAGCCTTTTAATAGCCATAATATAATTTTTCTAAACTGGGAGGTGGAATTTCTTCTACATTGACTGGACGCGGGTTCTCTTCTGCCCTAGAACTCTCTCAACGTTATGCCCATTAAGCAGCCGCTGTAAATGCTGCTTAAACACATCCAGAATTTTCTGGGCTTTGGTGACTAGGTTTCCATCAGAGCCTACGTGCCGCCAAACAACTGGCTTTTTTGTAGAACTTCCGGATGTTTTTTCGATCGCTGGGCTCTTCGATTTCCTTGAGCTGAGAGACTGCGTATGCCCTTTTCTTTCTAAGCAGGGTTTATTTATCTTTTACTGTTTCATAAAGTTTATATTTTTTGCCTTTAAATAACGTAACTAGGTGTATAACGTTAAAAGTGTATCAATCGAAGTTGTATAAAAATTATAAAAAGGTTACCTTCTCGTTTACGATTTTTACGTCATTTTTTTCTAACCTAAAATAAGATTCATGCTTTGATAAGTTCCCCAATTTAAACTAATCGATATTTCTTACAAACTGAAAACCAGCTTCGCTTCTATACATAATTTGAGAGCTAAATAAAGACATGTGGACTTGTCTATCTTAAAGCTTTATACAAACATAAAAACCATAAGCATCTAACATACACATCCATGTCATAGAACACTTATATGTTTTCATTATTATAACCAGTATTTTGTTCCAGCCTTAAGTAGAGGCTATCTTTGCACAGAAGATAAAATATTTTCTACACTTTCAATATACGAACAAGTGCTTTAAATTAACTTTCCCTTGAAAATTAATACGACATGATTTAAGGCAGAGAATTCTGTATCAGCAAACTGCAGGCAATCCGCAAATCCGTATAAACTATATCACTCCCAATAATAAACATCTTAAGCAGCGCACTGCTTGCACCGAAATTTTACTTTCGAAAACATTTTCACCCATGCCCAGTGGACTTTGTCCGTTGTCCGATATTTAAGCGGATTAAAAAACAACTCTCTTTAGCAAGTATTGATGCTTCAGGAAGCGTTTAATAGCTGCATCATAAGCAGCATCTAGCTTATTCGTAGACTTCCTCTACTCACCCCACCGTACCGCGCCGGAGCCTAGATGTTGAAATGTCTTTGTTTACGTTATTCGCATCCTGATATAAATACAAAATAAATTTCCCAATAAAAATGTTATCGCCATTTTGCTTCCTTGCCACGAAAGAGGTGGAACGGTCCACATCCAATACTTTATCCTGGCGGATAAATGCGACGACGGCGCGGGCGAACGAATGGATGTACTCGTACTTGTAGAGGAAGAAGATTAAACGAAACTCTTGTGGAAGGAGGGCGGAACACTTGATGTGGTGAGTGGTTGGTAAATTAAAAGCTTAGCCGAGCACGTACTTGGCACATTGTAAAATGTTAAAACTGTTTCAGAAATTCGACAGAGATTTCATGGTCCCTTTTGGGAGTTGGACGGGCGGTGATTTGTTGGCCTTTAATTATCGTCTGCTTTGATTTGTTGGTCACTTCTTTTGAGATAAGACCAAACAATTACTCAACAAAGTCCTTGATATTGTGCGATGAACATATTATGGTTAGCTAGTTTTACGAGGGGTCATGTGCTTGAATGTTAATGATGTGAAAACTGAAGTGATGGTTGATTGATTTTCGATATTGTGGTTTATTGTTCCGAGTGGCAGTGATTAATCAATTCTAGTATTTGGACATGATGAATTCCACGAAGAGTGCTGTTATTTATTTTCATTGAATCGAAATGTGGTAGTTTGTTTCAATAAACACGAATACCTACTTTATCTCTGCAATTGGTCATGACCCAGTTGGGAATATTTTGAGGATACTATAAACAGGTTAAATTGGAATGAAATCGGTCTACTGACATAAAAGTGTGTGCTGTTTTGTTGTTGTGATTAAGCAATGTGTGCAGAACAAATAAGACTTGCGAGTAGGTATCGGCTCTTTGATATATGTAATTTGGAAAAACTTGGCCTGTACCCACTGTGGATAATTTGAAGCTTAAAATCGAAAGGAATTTGTAGTGTCGTTGAAATAGGAATTATCCTACAACGAAAGAAAAGCTTATATATATGTGGCTCCATACTAAATGCGCGGATGACTACTTTCACTTGTGCTTCTGCCATTCTATTTGCTTGCGGGAAGTACGCGCAATTTGCAAAGCACAAGTGGGAAAAATTACTATTTTTCTGAGCTAAGCCTATCCTCATAGAGCTGAGTGAAACTAAATTTTGCCATTTACATTACAAATTATTTTGCTTACCTTCTTCATCGACAGTATGTTTTCATTCGCATTTCCACAGATTTTGATGCGCTCCCTGACTCAATTTTAAGAATTCTTTCCATGTTTTTTTACACTGTAATATGTGTTATTGATTGCGCTTAATTTTAATGTATGCAATTCTAGTTGACTTCGTCTTTCTGGATAGGCAACACCCGAAGAAAGGTATGGAAAGATCTTTTTTTGAGTAACATAATTAAACTCCTCGGATTTTAGGCATTGAAAATTATACCTGCAACACTTTGACAAGTCCAAAGTCAGCACTAATCATGATAAGAGCTCTGTTGAAATATAATAGCGTTCTGCCTCGTCTGACATTGTGTCTTATCAGGAGCTTTCTCGTAGGTATTCCATCCACATTGACAAATTCCTGTCATTTCCTTCGTCAAACCAAATTTGCCTGTGGTGTTTCGCAGCCAGTTCAATGCTTCTAAATTGTACTTTGTCTCCAACTGTGCTTGAGTTCGTAGAATATTTAATGGGACTAATCCACTGCTGCACTCGAATGGTTGCAAGTGCATTCAAGGACAGATCCGCTGGTTTCGAATATTTCCCCCATTGTTTTGAAGAGGTGTTCTTCCACTCCAGCAAAATTATTCAGTAAGGTCTTCCACTCGTTCTACTCTTCTGGTCTATTTCCGAGGAGGTGGAAAATAGTATTTATCCAGCCCGTTCCAAAAAAGGTGTGCTTTATCTTCTCTCGCCTACTGATATTTCCTACACACAGGATAACCTGATGACAACTTCGGGGAAATATTAAAGAACGTCTACCTTCGAAATTGGCATTAAATGAAAATGAAATAAAATGAAAAAAAATATATTATACTAGCTGACCAGTAGCATATATTGTATATCACTCGTCCTCTAATTATATTTTTGGCCTCACCAACAAATACTCGCCAAGAAAACACATATTTTGTGTAATGTCGATGTGACTATAACAAATTTAAAATACAAACTGAACCCAATTGTCTGTTGCTTTAAACAAAATATGAAAAGGATATAATGAAGCAATAATAGTAAACTTAACATTGATTGCGTACGTTTAATGCAAAACAAAATCAACAAATTAAGGACTAAGCAAAACGTTAAAATATATGGCTTAGAGCTTGAAATATGCGCAATTAAAATGTCTCATATTTAGTGAATAGAATATTGTGGTTTTCTTCATATAGAATTTGAATTTATTTGGCGTTAAAATATTCAGTTCGAATTTCTAGGTTTCTTGCACTTTTTAATTTTCGCGTAAACAAAAGTATACTAGAGACAAAGTTACTGCGTTCGAGGGAAAATTTCGAACTCAAACTAATTATGAGTGATAATATTACGACTATAGAGAAGTAAAAAAAAGTGGGTCCGTCAATGTAGTCCGTCGGTCTGTCTGCCCGGGAGCCGTATTGCTAAACGTTTGGAAGGATTTGCTTCAAAGTGGATTTTGGTTTGTCGTTTTAAAAAACGGTACCGATAAAAATGGTTCCAAGGGTTTTAGTCTTTTTTTGTACTTTTTTTTGAAAAAAATCTAACAGCGCTAATATAAAACCCTCAATATTTCAGCGGCTGTGCAGTGGCTTAGTGGTTAAGTGCGTTGGACCACTAAGCGAGAGGTCGCTGGTTCAAATCCCGACCTGTACCACCTGAATGTTTTTATTCGCTGCCCCACCTGTTACGAACGTCTGACAGACATCCAAGAGTAAGAAATGTCATGAGAAGCTTCTCAAAAATAAATTGCCGTTCGGAACCGGCATTAAACTGTAAGTCCCTCCTATCGTGTCAAAAATATAACTTCGCACACACAGTGGTTGGAGAAGCTAGACTTTAGGTCCTGTATGGGCCCTTTACGCCTAATATTTATTTATTTTTTTTTTAATTTTTCAAAAACTAATAAAGAGAATTCCTAAAGATTTTAAATACTCCTTTATTTATGTGGGATCGGAAGCCGAACCATCATCGTATGCCCTACCGAATCATACGATCGACCAACCCGCAAGACAGGACAGCTATTCTTTATTTACTCCACGTACATAAACTACATAGACAGACACTAACGGACACGAACGAACAGGTTAGCGTAAGAACGAAATAAAACAGACGAACACAGGACAGAAAAGAAGTTAGTTAATACTCAGCAGCGGTAGAGCGAAGATGTGTTTTGTAAAGTCGCCAAACTTGTAAAACCAAATTAAGATTAATTTATAATAAGCAAATAAAGTATAATCTAATATACAAGTGTGGTGTCTATCTTTTATTTTTGAAACGAGCCGAGAAGAGGATCGTAGGATCCTGGAGAAACAAAATCCTACAAGTGTGGACTCGTCCGGAATGAACCGGTAGTTAAAGTGAAAATTAAAAGAAAAACAACAAAATTCCACTGGGAATAGTGATAGTAAACAGTAAAGAAAATACCATAAAGTTTCAGTGCAGACGTTGTGTTCGCAGTCGCCAAATTGTCGACACACGTGAATAAACAGAATGAAACAATAAAAGAAAATAAAGTGGCAGCAACTAAAGGTGATTGTGTGTGAAAAAAAAAAAAACCTTGTGCTCGAAATCGCCAAATACCCGACACAGGTATATAAAACTTTTCAACCGCATCACTGTTGTATGTCCCAACGAGAGTGAAAGAGACAGCGTGTCGTGTCCAGACACAGAGGGGAAAAACATAGAAGTAGCGGAACGAGACCAGTTGCTGTGCGAGGATCATCAAGTAGCAGTTTAAAAGAAAATATATATATGTATATGTATATGGCGCAAGTAACTTTTCTTGATATGATTTTTGTCTTTCTTTGATAAATTGTTGTTTTTCTAATAGTATTATTGAACTTGAATTTTTTTTGAATATTAATTTACCATAATAGTAAATATGAATTTAGATGAGATTTTAGCTCTGACAGTTGACGGACTGAAAGAACAGTTAGGACAAAACAACTTACAGACAACGGGACTGAAGACAGTACTGCAGGACAGACTCATCCAACATTATGGGTTAAGGCGGGAGGTAGAGGCGGATGAATCGGATGGTTCAATATGTGAAGATGGAGCCGCAGAGGCCGCAGCAAGAGAAAGGAGTATGTTTACGCTTCGCGACGTGGAGGATTCTTTCCTATGCTTTGATGGAATAAAATATCCAAGTGTTGAACAGTGGGTGGAAGAATTTGAGGCAAACGCTGGCACCATCCAGTGGAACAGTTTGCAGAAATTTGTATACGGGAAACAGCTGCTGAAAGGAGCAGCCAAACTATTCATTCGTAGCCAAACGGGTGTTAGAAATTGGAGCTCATTAAAAGACGCATTGCTGCGGGAGTTTGGAAACCAAATTTCATCAGTAGAAGTCCACCAAATGTTGCAGACTCGCCGGAAGAAATCAACGGAAACATACATCGAGTACCTCTACAGTCTAATGGAAATCGGTAAGCCGATCGCGCTGGATGAGGAAAGCGTTGTGACCTACTTTGCCGACGGTATACAGGATTATAAGTTAAATAAAATTATGCTGTACCAATGTAGGAACATAAGCGAACTTAAGGCTCAGTTGAAGGTGTACGAGAGGGTCAAAGGTTCAAATCCGCAGTCGACAAACTCAGGAGGTAACCAGCGACCAGCGTCTGTTAAGTTGGAGAGTAAAGAGAAGAAGTGTTTTGGGTGTGGAGATAGCTCGCACATCAAGCGGGATTGTCCAATCAAGAGGGTTTGGAAGTGTTTTAGCTGTGGGCAAGAGGGACACAGGTCGTTCGAATGTAAAGGTCGAGCTCGTGGTCAACAGCAGCGTGGAGGGCCCGGCAACAGTAACATTAACACCGCATCAACGGGGGACGAGGATAGTCATACACCAGAGGCTCTTATTGCCTTGGCAATCGGCTCCAACCGAATTTTCAAGAGCATCTGTGTAAAAGGCTATACACTCTCAGCGTTATTGGATACCGGAAGCGATCTATGCCTTCTACGTCATGATTGTTTGCTGCTAATGGACAACGTGGAGCTTAAGGCTACAAAGCGGAGTCTGTGGGGTATTGGACAAAGTAGAGTGATGACGATGGGTAGTTTTGAGACAGACATTCAGGTGGACGGAATAAAATTACAGGTTATTTTCCATGTGGTTAAGGAATCCGACATGCAGTATGCTGCAGTTATAGGAAACGATGTTCTCGATATGGTCGATTTAATTATTTCTGAAGGGAGTGCTGACTTTAGGCGGAAGCAGAGCATCCATAGTGAAGATGGTGCTGAAAACGGGTCGAAAGTGATCGGAGCAGGAGGCAGTGACCTCGGAGGATCGGAAATGATCGTAGCAGGAGGCCATGACCTCGAAGGATCAGAAGTGATCGGAGCAGGAGGCAGTGACCTCGGAGGATCGGAAATGATCGTAGCAGGAGGCCGTGACCTCGAAGGATCAGAAGTGATCGGAGCAGGAGGCAGTGACCTCAGAAGATTGAAAGCGACCACAGCAGGAGGCAGTGACCTCGATGGACCAGATGTAGTCAGTTCGGAAGTCAGAAATGTAGATGTTGGAAAGAATGGGAAAGAAACACTTGAGTTAATAAGCGAGATGGGTTCAATTTGTTTGTCTGTAGGAGAGATAGAATATCAGAGCGAAGTAGTAGATGTTAGTCACCTGAGAGGTGAATATAAGGTGGAAGTGCTGAAGATGATCAACGGATACACACCATTGAGGGAGAAGGAGTCACCGGTGGAAATGAAGATCGTATTGACAGACGATATACCAGTGTTCCACAGACCGAGGCGTATGTCGTATGAAGATCAAAGGATAGTGCGAGATTTGACGAGACAATGGCTAGCAGAAAAGATTATTCAGCCAAGTACGTCTGAGTATGCGTCGCCGATAGTCCTTGTTTTCAAGAAGAACGGGGGTAAACGGCTGTGTTGTGATTACAGGAAACTCAACATGAAGGTAGTAAGGGATAACTTCCCCATGCCTTTAATCGACGATGTCATAGATCGATTACAAGGGCAGGAGGTATTTTCGACGTTGGACCTGAAGAACGGATTTTTCCACGTGCCAGTCGAAAAGGATTCGCGGAAGTATACGGCATTTGTTACCAGCGACCAGCAATTTGAGTTTCTGTATGTTCCATTTGGCATATGTAACTCGCCGGCCGTGTTTGCCAGATATATTCACGCGATCTTCAGAGGATTAATGCAGGAAGGCAGTGTAATCGTGTATATGGACGACCTAGTGATTCCAGCCAAGGATGAAGAGGAAGCCATAATAAAGCTGAACAAAGTACTAGGGTTAGCAGCCGAGTATGGGTTGCATATCAATTGGGCGAAGTGCCAATTTTTGAGGAGGAAGATAGAGTTTTTGGGCTATATAATCGAGAGGAGTTCCATTAGTCCATCTTCAGAAAAAACGAAAGCAGTAAGTACGTTTCCAGTGCCAAATGACAGGAAGGCGCTTCAACGTTTCCTTGGACTCACTTCATATTTTCGACGGTTTATAGACGGGTACGCAGTGATAGCCAAACCACTGACAGATTTGCTGCGCAAGGATACAATATTTAGGGTAAAGGAAGAACAAATGCTTGCTTTTCAGCAACTTAAGGCGGTTCTAGCCAAAGCACCGGTCCTTAAATTGTTCAACCCGAGGGCGCATACGGAAGTGCATGCAGACGCGAGTAAGTTCGGCTATGGGGCTGTGCTGTTACAGAGGGATTCAGAAGACCAGCACCTGCATCCAGTACAGTACATGAGCCGAAAGACCACCCCAACGGAGGAAAAATACCATTCCTATGAACTGGAAGTGCTTGCGATTATAGAAGCGCTAAGAAGGTGGAGAATCTACTTGATGGGAGTTAGGATTAAGATTGTCACCGATTGCAACGCATTTTCAATGACTATGAAAAAGCAGGATGTTCCTTTAAGAGTGTCTCGGTGGGCAATGTTCTTGCAAGAGTTTGACTACGAGATCGAGCACCGATCGGGATCCAAGATGAGACACGTGGACGCGCTGAGCCGAGTTTCGTGTTTGTTGTTAGAGGATTCATTAAGCCACAGGATTAGAGAGGCACAGAGGAAGGATGACTGGATACGCGCGGTAGTCAAGATATTAGAGAAAGACGAGTATGAAGACTTCTTCATGAGGGCAGGTGTATTACACAAAGATCCAGTCAAGGAACTTGTGGTAGTACCTACAGAGATGGAGCGGGAAATAATAACAGTGGCGCATCAGCAGGGACACTTTTCAGCCAAGAAAACACAAGACCTACTGGAGAAGACGTTTTATATCCCAAATGTCACACCGAAGGTGACAACCGCAGTGAAAAGCTGTATGAAATGTTTAGTTTCGGAGGCGAAGCTAGGGAAAAGGGAAGGATATCTTAACCCAATTAACAAGGAAGATAAGCCTTTGGGTACCTTCCATATTGACCACGTCGGGCCAATGGAGGCAACGCAAAAGCAGTACAACCATATACTGGTCATAGTAGATGCGTTTTCGAAATTTGTGTGGTTGTATCCGACGAAGAGTACGGGGTCAGCAGAGGTCATCGAGAAGCTGAGGAAGCAGGCAGCGACGTTTGGTAGTCCGAAAAGAGTGATAACGGACAGAGGAGCGGCGTTCACGTCTAGCGCTTTCAGCGACTATTGTAAGGAAACAGGAATCCAACATCTTCTTATAGCAACGGGGGTTCCACGGGGAAATGGACAGGTGGAACGAATCCACAAAGTCATCGTACCAATGCTCTCTAAGGCATGCGTCGGTAGCGCACAGAGTTGGTTTAAGCATGTGGATCGCGTTCAGCAAGTACTTAACAATACACCACCTAGGAGCACAAAGTTTAGCCCGTTCCG
Organism: Ferdinandea cuprea; assembly: GCA_963576555.1. Taxonomy (NCBI): domain Eukaryota; kingdom Metazoa; phylum Arthropoda; class Insecta; order Diptera; family Syrphidae; genus Ferdinandea; species Ferdinandea cuprea. The sequence continues at coordinate 40,533,468 of OY754959.1, forward strand.
TATTTTAACAGGCCTCGAAATGCGTGTGCAGGAGTGTCCGGATATCCAGGAATTGCTGAAAGACGCTGCGTTAAGCGAATTCGATGTCGAGCGAGACACTGTGCGGGAGGAAGCCCGCGATAATATCCAACGGATCCAGAGGGAGAACAAATCGGGTTTTGATAAAAAGCGGTCGCCAGCGGAGGAATACAAGATAAACGAGTTGGTTGCCATCAAGCGCACTCAGTTTGGTACCGGCATGAAGTTGCGACCAAAATACTTGGGTCCATATAAAATTGTTCGAAGTCACAACCACGGCAGATATGAGGTGCAGAAAGTTGGTGAACCACCACCGTAGCCGAACACATGAAGAGATGGAACTAACCTTCATTCGAGACGAATGACTGTCAGAATAGCCGATTGTGGGATCGGAAGCCGAACCATCATCGTATGCCCTACCGAATCATACGATCGACCAACCCGCAAGACAGGACAGCTATTCTTTATTTACTCCACGTACATAAACTACATAGACAGACACTAACGGACACGAACGAACAGGTTAGCGTAAGAACGAAATAAAACAGACGAACACAGGACAGAAAAGAAGTTAGTTAATACTCAGCAGCGGTAGAGCGAAGATGTGTTTTGTAAAGTCGCCAAACTTGTAAAACCAAATTAAGATTAATTTATAATAAGCAAATAAAGTATAATCTAATATACAAGTGTGGTGTCTATCTTTTATTTTTGAAACGAGCCGAGAAGAGGATCGTAGGATCCTGGAGAAACAAAATCCTACATTTATGATGCTAAATTTGACAAATCGATTTTTGGAATAATTTTCTTAAATAATTTTTTTATATGATGATTTTCTTAAATCTAACTTCAATTCCTTTTTTAAAAAACAGCTATAACGATTTTGATCTGTTTCTTGTAAAATAATTAATTACATCAAACCAAAATCGTTGGAGCCGTTTTGGAGAAAATCCAATTATTATAATACTAAAAAGTATGTAATCAAAAGTTTCCATTTTGTTTGAGGCGATTCAAAAATGCATTTCATATAGCGAGAAAGGTTCATATTACAAAGTTGTGCCCTTTATTTTTTTTAGAATATATCCACATACAATACGGTATCACCCAGAATAAGTTGACAACCCATATTAAGGGGTGTTACAAACTATGTGTCAAAATAAATATACTCTTGGAATATGCTACAAAAAGGAGAGGAGAACAAAACATGATCCAAGCGAAAAAAAGTAGCGTTACAATGATCGGAACTGCAATTTTATTTACCCCAAGAAGCTAAAAAGTGATTGGTAAACAAACCTAGGGTGCATTCATATGCTGACACCTCGTTAGTGAAAGGTCAACAGTCCATAGCTTTATAAAGATCTCTTAAAGCTCTTAACACTGTGTTGGTTTGTGCATAGTGAAATACTCCTTCAATGTCAGAAAAGAACCAAAAGTATACTTCTTAATCATATGTTGTTATCCAAATTGGCTATATCTCAAAAATCAGCTAAACTGTTAAATTTTTTTAAAAAACGTATATATCTATTAATTGAATGCCCCGACAAATCACCCCTTCAAAGCTGTAGCCACTTGTTATATTTTTCTTTCTGGCCATAATACTTCACCGTTTTGTAGATTCACTATATACTGCATACTTCTCAATTTCTATAACTTTTTTATCATTGAATTGCTATAAATAAAGAGTGAAAACTTTCTAACTGAAAGCAAAGGATTAAATGAAGTGGTGATACTCCGTTAAAATGGATATAAAAAAGTTCCAAATTGGGCGATATTGTGACCTCATTATTAATTTTTTTTCCTCTCTTGCAGTTAGTGGTTGCAGATTGTCCTTGCTTTGCAGCACATGTTGTGTATATACATATACTACATTGGTTGTAAATCACTTCGCCAACTCTAATGCCTGTTCCGCTCCTTCATTTTTTTGCTTCAACGTTGCTTTTCTTATGGGTGTCATAAAATTGCTTTTAAAAGCTTTAAATATTATGGCACGAAAGAAACTCACCACCATAAGCAAAATATACACGATGTTGGCATCGGCTGAACAAAACAAGTGATCCCTTTGGAAGAAGAATGCACTTAGAGAATGTGTGTATGGAAAAATGTAAGGGAAACAGAATAAAATAAAATCGAAATTTACGACAGGAATGGAAAATGATGTGCTCATCATATTTAGCAGCTTCCTCTGCTGCAAACTGTGCGCTAGAAACGGATATCGTATATAAATCAAAAGTGTCGGCGTATCCTTTTGGGGGCTTTTCTCTTTGGGAAAATCCTTTCCTTATGTCAGAGTGATTGGTATGCATATGTTTTCGGTACGAATTTTTCCTAACAAAATGCCGTGATGTGAAAATTAAAGTAGGTACATATATGAATGTAGCTATTCTTGTCGAAATCGATGGAACAGGTTCATGAAAAAAATGAACTATCAGCCGACGAAGGTGATGTCTTGTTTTGCTTTTGTTTTACGTTTTAAAAAAGCTGCCTTGAATTAGTAGTCTAGATGTGTGATAATCTATATGGATTTGGTAACGTTATGTATTCGCAGTGGAGTTCAATCTTGGTGGATAAAGCTTGTCGGATGAGATTGTTATTTCTTAGAAATGTGTTTTCATATAAGCAACAAAGAAAAGAACATTATATTTGCATTAGGGGGGGAGATTCATGCATTACTGGAACTTTGTTGTTGAGAAAAAGCTAAGAGTTTTAGCTACCAATTTTTAACGCCATTTAGAAATATCTCGAGCTATGCTTCCTTGAAATGCTTCAAAAATTGCAACAAATAAAAGTTAATGCAAATGTTAATCTTTTTAATGAATCACATATATCGGAAAAAAGTTTTAGTCAAACTGTCAGGGTTGTCAAGTCCATCAAGGCGAGAGGATAAACTTTAAATGAATAGGTGATCTTAGTGTCAAAGGCGATTTACGCAGATGTGGTGGTTGAGTATCATCAATGGATTATCTAGCACAAAACACATCTTTTAAATGATATTGTGACGCTGTTTCAAATAATACAAATGACGGTAATGAACCATTATTTTCTTCTTGTACCCCTTAAAATGGTTGGTTTCTTAAGACCCCCAATGAATTGAATGTAGGGAAATGCTAAAATACTAGTATATTTTGCTGAGCTGCGGAGGTGGAGATCGAGGTCATGATATAAAAAATTATAGAGATAACCACTTTTGCATGATCTTTCTACTTTTTTTTAATATAAGAACGCACCCATATCAGGTTTTCTCAGTAAAAAAGGAGAGTCGGATAACAGGAGATTCCTGTGCTTCTAATGAGAATTCAAGTAAGTAAGTTTCACTCCAACGTACGTTATAGCATTTCAAAGCAACTAACAACTTTGAGCAGCTTTTAACTTTAAAAACCAAAAAACTTCGTGACTAAAACTGTGTGTAAAACTGATAACAGTCAGCGAACCATCTTTTCAGATGTTTTCAGAAAACAAATTTTCTGGCACATCAACGTATTACATTATTAACTGTTGCAGTAATACATATCACTTTAAACAGAGTAGGAAATAAGTTTAAGAACATAAAAAAAGGCTACAGTCCGCTTGGGGCGAACGGTATGATACCCTATCCATATTCCTATATGCCCCAAAGAAAAAAGCATTAAGAAGATAATGGATAGCATTTTATTTCATTCTATTAAGTTTACAAAAAAAATTTTTTTTTGGAAAAACACCCCCAAAAAGTGGGCGTGGCCAAAAACTTTGTATGGACGATAAGTTGGAAAAAATATTGGCTAAATATCTTGTTAAACATTTTTTATTCGCTTTCTATGAAAATTTTCGAAGAAAACAGCATTTTAATGAAAAACGCCCACAAAAAGTAGGCGTGGCAAAAAATAAATTATATGACAAACTTATAAAGGAGGGCAGTGCCTACATATCTTCTGAAGGTTATAACGCTCTATCTCTCTAAGTTTAGCTTTAAAACGGTTTTTTCTAAATTGTGGGCGTGGCAGGGGGCGTATTCCAAAAAATTTTACACTTAACCTAGCTTAATTTTAAAGCGGACGGACATTGCTAAATAGTCTTAGATTTTGGTCCTGATCATAAATATATATACTTTTATGGGTCTACGACGAATATTAAGGGGTGTTACAAACTATGTGTCAAAATTAATATACCCTTAGGATAGGGTATAAAAATTAGATAGCATAAAAAATATAAGTACCGCTTGGGGTTAGTATGATACCCTATCCCTATCCACGTGTGCCCCAAAGAGGGCATTAACATGATGGATTATATTTCATCTCATTTTCCATGAAATTTAATTACTTATTATAATTATTGGAAAATCAAAAATATATTAGAAAAAATATTGGCTTAATATCTTGTTGAAATTTTCGAGGTAACCATTTTGGTAAAAAATGCAGGCGTGCGAAAAATTTTTACGACAAAAATGTAAATGTGGTCAGTTTTTCTCCAACTCTAGCTTTGAAGCGTTTTTTTGTACATAGTGGGCGTGGCTGTGGGCGTATTAAACAAATAGTACACTTAACTATTTCGGGTCTTTACGGAGTATAAATTCTACACTTCGGTTTTCTAACTTAAATTTATAGGCCTAAAAGTTAATACTGACGAACGGATGGATATTGTTAAATCGTGTTAGCTTTTGATGCTGATCATACATATATGTATAAACTTTAAGGTCATCTGCGAAAAGAGAGTTGAAATCCGCGATTTTTCATTTGGCGATTATTCGCATGTTTTTGATAACAGATCGCCAAATATGTGGTAGATTTGGTAATATTTGAGTAAAAAGTTAAAAGTTATTCTTTCGTTTGAGCGAACTTACACACATCATATTATTATGCATTTCCCATCCCCGCCCCCCTTACTATCTATTATTTAAGGTTATTTTGCTTAGAGGTTTCGGAGTTAAGAGCTCTTGAGTTATTTACATACCTGGTTTTTATATAACACGCATTAAAAGTCTATCCCTGATAAAAAATACTCAAGCTAATCATTATACATATTCTTTTTATAAAAACACAAATTTTTAAATTAATTTGACTAACTTTTATAAAATGGTAAGGAGGAGTAGTACCCAAAAATCTCTAAGTGCACGTCTATAGAGTAAGGGTAATAAAACCTGCAATTTTCAAAATTCCACTATAGCATTGGTGGTTTGGGTAGTCAGTCAAACTGTAATTATTTCAGTCTGTAAATCAGTCAGTAAAAATAAGTTCTTTAATAGGTATATTTTGATAGGTGGAAGATGATAAATAGCATTAAACACGGTGTGCTCCCTTGTCAGCTTACCACGACAGATCATCAGATTCATTTTTGTTTTTTATCTGATTTTGTTTATTATTCCCGAAAAAGACTTTCCCCTATTGGGGCTGTAAACATCTTTACATGGGTTGGGTTTTAGTTGTCTGTCGACGTAGATAGATTGGTTTGTATTTATTTTATTTTAAAACTGCCATTAATTGATTCTTTGAAAACTTGGAAACGAATAATAAAAATAAAAATGCAATTATAAATCATTAATATTTCAAATACACCTGCAGATTGCCATGAGTTATTGAAATGGCCTCGATACCATTCAACAAGTATTATTGACTGACTGCGTGTGCACAGCAATTATTGGAAAAAAGAACAAAAGTGCCTCAAATGTAGGTTAAGAAGAAGCTTCTCACCAGAAAAGCATAAGCAGTTGGAAAGCATATTAAACAATGTTTCGCAATATGTATGCTTCAAAAGTATGATACTTCACATTCCAATTCGTTGCTTCATTCACCCGTCTGCAATATTTTCACCTTGTATTCTTAAATACAGTTCCGACATAAAATACTTATAACACCTGAAGATGCCCGTTCTTGTTCTTTTTCCCTCCTACCACTCATGCTTGTGCTCATTTTTAAAAGCGTATAGGTATAGCCATTTGAACTTATTGTTTCAAAGCCCTGTGTTCTTCCTCCATTTTCATTGTTGCAACAGCTAAATCCCCTTTCTTCAAACTGAGAGTACACTAAGTTGAGAAGATAAGGTACATACAAGCTCATACACATTTTTTTTTCTTATTCAAAAAGAGCAAACTTTCGTTATGTTCAAATGAATTCAGAAAGAATACTCAAAAGACCATAGATTCGTTATTTAAGCGAGTGCATTTGCAACTTTATATTTATAGTTTCTCAAACAACTCATGCTGACCTCTTCATGCTGACGAGCACTCTAATGCTGTCCTAATACTATCCTTCATCGTCCATACGTAAGCACTATTGCATGTATGTATATATAAATTCATAGAAATATATATACATTTGCATGGGTGTGTGTGGCATTTCCTAGCGACATGATAAAGGATTGCGAAGGCAATGGAATACTACTACCAAGAGAAGAGCGGCAACAGCTTTATGTCCTGTCCGATGCATGATACGCGCTCTGCTATACAAAACTTGAGTTTCAAAAGGAAAGAAAGGATAAAAATAAAATGTGAATGAATCCCTCACCGATACGACATGAGGTATAGGTACTGGGGCAGTTAGCCCCAGATAAGGAGGCGTACTACGAATTAAATTCTTATTTCCTGTTCGTTTTCGAATATGAATTTTCGATGCATAAGCTCATAACTTTGCACGTTTGTTTGCCTCCTCTTTTGAACGTTGAAAAACTTTCTCTCTTACTTACGATGCAAGAATGCTATGGGAAGGCGAGTCTTTTTAGTTTAAATCGGGACTGCTGTAAGATTGTAAAGTTTTTCAATTTAAGCCAATATTCTTCTTGTTATTTTAATGCTGTGCCGACATTAAAAAGGAAAAATAAATATATATATATGTGTGTAAATGTATATATATGTGTGTGTGTGTGATAGATAAAAAAATATTTTAAGGTTTCAGGCTAAAATTGCAGAAAATGCTAGTCGAAGTAGAAGAAAGCCAGTTAGAGTACCAACATACAAAGGATATGTATGTATGGATACCTTAGATCCCACCTTTGTCTGCTTTTCTTCGTTCGCCTCAGGAAAGTGTAGCTACCAGACATTTAATTGCAAAAGACATAAATTACTAGAGTGCATATGAATTACTGATTGCAGGTGCACACAGAAAGCAAAACAAAGTGGGTAAGTGCATTTTATTCCGGTTTTCTGCGAAACAGAACTTTGGGTGAGAAAATGTTTTCCTCTTCAGTATTTTTGTTTTGTTGTTCAAAGTGTTTTTTAAAATAAGTTTTTGCTAACAACATAAATGGTTTCAGTCTGAGTGAAAGGTAAGCTTCTCCAGAACTTTTTGATGCATGAAATGAAGCTAAGACTAGTATTTATTATTTTTACATTTTCTTCGAACTCGTTTTCGAGTTATCAGCAATTTTTTTTTATGTTAAAAACACTGTGAGGTTTTACTTCTCAATTTTTACAAGCTGCAAAAAACTTGAAAATGACTAAAAAATCGAAATTGGTGAAGGAGATCGATTTGAAGTCGGAAAGTACCGGAAAGTATCGAGTTAACCTTTTGCAGCTTACTGGTTATTGGGTCGTTAAAGCCGTAAGAAGTAAGTCGGGTCGACAGGTAAAAGAGACGAGGACTTTACTTCTTTACGTTGAATGAAAGTCATGTCATCTACATCTCTACTGAGTTTAAGGAGGTTTATATAAGGAAACAATATAAATGGGTCGATTCAAGGTTGAATACTTTCAATTATGGACACGTGAACATGCTAGTACCATGGGCGTATGCATCGGAGGGCAGTTGCGCCCTCCTAATAAATAGGAATAAATCTATAAATGTACATTGAAATTAAAAATGAATTCATTGAATTCTTAATTTGTAATTTATTGAATTAATTTTTAAATCTAAATCTGTTTCAACTTCGAACTTTTTTTCGAACTTAAGGTACGATTTTTATTTTAACGATAAATTGTATTAGTTCTTGAATGAGTTTGCCCCTCCTGATTAAAATCCTGCGGACGCCTCTGGCTAGAAAGTACATGCTTTTGATGAATGATTTGTTATGAGTTGGCACTTGGCTTTTTTTGCGTTCGAAACAATTATTATTATTATTATTATTTCTTTTATAATTACGTAAATAAATTACAATAAAAAATAAAAAAAGGTATTTGATATAAATATACATATACAAAATGCATACTGATTATTAAAAATAATTAAAAAGAAAAAAATAAGGAGAAAAGAAAAATAGAAATGAGATAGATTATTACAAGCAAGTGTCAAGGTACTTACAAGTGTTTTAGTATTTTAAATACATTCTTAATGTTAGATTGTGCGTTATTCTATCATCATGATCTTGTTGAATATAGGGAAAGGGTGGTAGGTTCGGTCTGGGATGACAGGGGGAAGTGTCGGATTTTCTTTTATAATTGACGAATTGAAAAAAAAAAACGACAAGCGACAAAAAGATTCACGTAGGAACGTGAAGTTTTTTATTTTAATAGTATACAAATATATTGGCTGACGAAGTTTCCATAACATTTTACGTTGCGGGAAGAACCTCGTAGCTTCCAGCATTTGATAAATAGACGCTGGATACATACAGAGCTAAAGAACTCAAAAAAAACTTTATTTACAGATATATAGCCACTTCAAGTTAGTTTTGTATCATATACATTTTTGGTGGCATTTGTGATTACTTTTTTGTATTGACGTTAAGCGTTATACTTAAATGAATTAGAAGTTCATAGATCGGAGAAATCCCGATGTCAACGAATCCATTTTGCAACTGACGATTGCGGATTGGGGTGGCTTGTACGCGACTCGTCTGATTTTTCGATTTTGAATAACCATTAGCAGATTTTTTGGCCTCTAGCAAATGACCATCAGTTTGTGCGTGCAGTGGCTTAGTGGTTAAGTGCGTTGGACCACTAAGCGAAGGGTCGCTCGTTCAAATCCCGACCTGTACCACCTGAGCTGCCCCACCTCTTGCGAAAGTCTGACAAACATCCAAGAGTAAGAACTGTCATGAGAAGCTTCTCAAAAATGAATTGCCGTTCGGAATCTTCATTAAACTGTAGGTCCCTTCTATACGTGATAAAAAATATATCTTCTCCCACACAGTAGTTGGAGAAGCTAGGGTTTGGGTCCTGTATGGGCCGTTCACGCCGAATATTTATTTTATTTTTAGCAAACGACCATATAAATGTGAAAAACACGATTTTACCCGCAAGTTCACCTGATTTGACATTTTTACGCTGATAAAAAACAACAACTTTGATTTGGTTTTTGATGAATTTTTCAAGGGCACCCTCTAATTTACCTTTTGAAGAGACTTACATAACAAATGCATGGACCCTTCACTTCAATAGCTTAAAAGCATTGCAATTTCCCAAATTAAACGCATGAGGGGTTTCAATGAGCCTTTTATTATTTTCGAGACATTTGTATACCCTATCCTAAGGGTATATTAATGTTGGCACATAGTTTGTAACACTCCTTAATATTAGTCGTAGACCCATAAAAGTATATATATTTATAATCAGCACCAAGTCCTAAGACTATTTAGCAATGTCCGTCCGTATTCAATTTTTAGACCTTTAAAATTAAATTAGGAAGTTGAAATTTGTACCACATATTCCCTAGGGCTCCGAAATTTAAGTAAAAGGCTACAGTTCTCTAGGGACGAACAGTATGATACCCTAGCCTTATCGCTATATGCCAAATTATGGAAGGCATATTATTTCATGAAATTTCAATGAAATTTTTTTTAAAAAAAAATATTTTTTGAAAAAAAAATCGACTCCAAAAAACTTTGTATGGCAAATTGGTGACGGAGTTGAGTGTCCACATATTTTATTAAGGTCCTAACGCTTTATTTCTTCAACAGCGGGTTTAAACTGTCTTTTTGTACATGGTGGGAGTGGCAGTGGCCGATTTAAAAAAAAATTAACACTTTACCATTTCGGAACCCTAGGGAGCTTCCTAGCTCAAATTTAAATACCTCAAAAATTGATACGCACAGAGGGATTGACGGACATTGTTAAATCGTCTTAGGTTTTGATCATATATATATATACTTTCAGGTATATACGACGATTATTAAAGGGTGTTACAAACTATTTGTCAAAATGAATATACCCTTAGTATTGGGTATAAACATTAAATACGTCATTATCATATATGTTTAAGAGATTCCTTATTACCGTAGATCTACGTTATATGCAGCTAGTAAATGATCATCCAGGGATGGCAAAGCAACACCAACACTTTGTACTTTTCCGCATAAATCTAGATTAACGCTCATCTTATGTAGGATTCACAAGACCATCACCAATATGAAATAATTCTACGACTTAAAAACCATAAAACTATACTTAACACAGTCATCATTCTAAAAATGATCCCACTTTATCTATTTACAACTTCTGAAGATTGGAATGCTTAAATGCTTTAATGTTCCCAGTTAACCTTTACGGTAAAATATTATATCCATCTTAAATCACATCTACGACCAAACCCAAATTATCAACAGGACGGACGAAAAAAAGAAAGAGAGAAGAATACAAAAACAAAAAAAACTTGTGAACTTCCTCATAAAAAAATGAAAATCTATTCCAAATCCTCAAAGCGAAAAACATATGTAAATAGAAACCCAGCAGCTTGTACATCCTCATTGTGTGCTCTTGTCTATCCTATCGGCGTCATCGGATGAAACACATATCCCTTTAAATTAAAATGTCCAACTAATGCTAAAATGTTAGAAAGAATGTATGTGTGCGAGAAACACTCATATACATTCTCGACTCGTATGTTTATCTGAGTATCTCTTCACTAACAAAAAAAAAGCGGGGGTGGCAAAAAAACTTTTATTCTAATTTTATCATTTGAAATTCTAGTCGAAAAGTTTCTTTTTGCCACGCAGAAACCACTTCACATCTATTACTTGCACTCATAAAGGGTGGATGCCACCGAATCGCTACTGCTGGCTGGTACAGAGAAAGGATGGCGAGTGCGAAAGTATAATACGAAGTAGGATAAAATGAAAATGTACGAACGTTTTGTAGTTTCTGTCATGTTGTTGGACGAATTTTTTTCAGTAAAAAAAAAACGAACGACAAAACAACCTTCAAAAACTATGTTGAATTAGATGTGAATGATGTTGGTGAAGTGGGCTGGCGAGTTATAATATGGAATATTTTTTCAACTTCTTTGTTGCTACCTACATTCATATGTACATGTTTTGGAAATATTTTCATATTTTGTCTACAGGACGGAATATAGTTTTAGGGATGAAATTTTAGTTGCTGTATCATAAGCACCACTATAAACTGTGCCGAGTGGAATAACAAGGACAAGGATAGAATCCATCCTCAGAAGTGGTTAACATTATGCGATTGCCCTGTTTTTCTTTAAGTTACATTCTCTTTTCCTGTATGAATTCGAGTTGCTGATTTGCTGACGGTAAGAATAAAGTTTACCTCGAGTTTCCGCTTTTTCATCGCGAAGGAGAGAATTTTCAAAGTAACTGATTGCGGTTACTTTCACTACTTTACTTGCATAGATAGAATGGTAGAATAACAAAAGATAAAGGAGATTGTAAACAAATGGAAAATGTTAAAAATTCCATTGCATTTTTTTTAAAACTGTTTCCTAATTTAATAGATCCGTTAATGTAATCGTACGAAGGTTTTTTTTTATTTACGAGTGGCAAGAGCTTCAATATCGAAAGTGGCGCTACATTGTTCTAACCGCGCAGCTTCAGCTCTAAAAATATAGCTTATCTTAAAAGGCAACTAAAAAAAAAGTCCCTTCTAGTCAATTTTAGCATCCAGATACAATAAACATCTTAACACTTTCACGGATATGTGAATGCTTATCTTCGGGTTGAAACGATTGTAAACGTGTAAAACAAAATCTCAGCATTATGAAAAGTAGTCACGAAGAACAGGCATGAATAAGACGCATACTAACCTACGAAAAGAAAGCCCCTCTAATAATAGAAAGTACAAAGCCCACCTCAATTTGCAATATAGGCGTTGCAAAAGGCTATTTAGAAAAATATTTAGTCGGTTTTGGCGAACCCTAATCTGAAACAAACCGCATAAGCAGTAGGTTAATGCACTTACATAAACAAAGACTGAAAACAGATAATTACATCATATTAAATACGAAAAAAAATTACTAGCTTTAAAAGCCGATACGGGCCCCCTCCGTTTGCAAAACTTTATTCTTGCACGAATGGAAAGGGTCATCTTCGATATGATCAATAAGTTAAACATAACATAATTGACTCTATTTGACAGAATTCAAAACCATGTGATAAAACTTATTAGCGTTACAAATATCACAACAGCACTTAATTTACTCAGTCAGTGGCAATGTCTCCTATCTATTTTTGTTTTGTCAATATTTCACCCAAAAGTGCTTAAACGAAATAGTCTGCTGCATTCCGCCTTCAGAACATTTTACCCGAAATGCCGACCAAGTCCGCAATGCTTATCAGTTAGAAGAAAGGCTTTTTTGAAAAACAGCAAAATATTATATATGGGTTTTCCTTTTTTAGGCGTACAACGTTTTTAGAATGCTATTTCAGGCCCTAAATGTCTTGCACAACGGGAATCGGCATATTCTCCTTCTCTCTTATATCTTAATTTCCCCTATGCCGGCGCTTTTCATTTGATAGATTTTTAACATACAAAATCAGTAGGTAAATTTAACCCTAGAAGTTGTCGATCAACATAAAAAGTTGCATCAGTTACACCTTTTGAGGTCTTCGAGTAGAATAAAACGACTAATTTAAGAACATGTACTCCTTAGATTCCCGAAATGATCACGCCACATCTTTCAGATCTATTGCCGGCACAAAAAGTGCTACCACTGGCTCATCATTAATTGCTGGTGTTAGTATATGCAGGCTCCCTAAAGTTAAAAAAAGTGCCCAAAAATGTCCATACAAAATTTTTTTTTCGTAAGTAAAAAGGAAATATGGATCATCACATGGAAGACTTCTAAGGGCAAAACGAATAAAGTTACGTTAAATAGCTTCAATTCATTTCAAAAGTAAGTGAATATTGTAATACGGAGTCCAAACTTGTGAAGCATAAACTAGCCGCGCACGGACGAAGCATTTATACAAAGACTAAGTAACGTAGGTATCGTCCTTAGACCACCTCTTAATAAAGCCCAGCATGTAGTTTGATTTATAATCAATAAAATTAAGTTTGGTTTTAAAAGAAAACTCCGAGATCTTTAAAACTATATTAATATAGGAATAATGAAAACTGGAGCGACTACGCTTTCTTGAAAATGTCATATGTTGACATTTAGATGGGTTCCAAATTTCACTGACACTGTTTCATAAATAGAAAAAATACTTCAGATAAGGACTAAGGGCTTGACTTCATTTTAATTAAGAACAATCGGTGCAATTCCATTGGGACCAGATGAGTAGTCATTTTTGAAAAGGGGAAACAAATTTCAAAATAGTTCCAAAACGAAAGAAAAATTACTGAAAGCAATCTGGGAACATCTATTTAAACCATCTATCATCTATCTATCATCTTTTCATCGATGAGAAGAGGACAGTCACTGAATGATCTACTTGAAATGGTCAGCAAACATATTGCTAATAGCAAGGAATTAGAAGTCCTGCAAAGTAAAATCCGATTTTTTATTTGAATTAACAAACTTCCAAAAACGTTTGCGATTACTTTTTAATGAAAATTCCATATTTTCAACATATTCACTATAAATGTTAAAGAATACAATTTGAAACCCCTTAAATAGAATTAAATAATGTTCAAAATCTGATTGACGGATGCTTTTTAAATAGATTGTCCATGCCCTGTTACGTCGATTTCGTATCGACTTATGCTCTCTGGTATACGAAGGGTGGGACAAGTTTCTATTTCTAGATAATTTAACAGGTATTACGTCAATAAGCTTTTGATAAGCTCGAGCACATATTAGTGATTTTTTTCCGTAACAAAGGCAGACTTAAAAATTAATTTTAATTAAGAAAGAAACAAGCCTTCAGGCTTAAATGGTTCTTCAGATATTGGTGATAAAGAAGGTACGGTTGTTCGAAACTGAAAGCAAAAACTGAAAGTTTAAACTAAAAACTCTCTATTTCATTTCCAAATATCGCAAAATGTATTTAATAGCACTTATTCGTAAAGTCTGATTCAAATTGCGTATTCATTCAATTTCATGGCACAGTCAATCCTATGAAGAAAAAAAACCTGCAATAAAAATCAATTCATTAGCGATTTTATCTGCTTTCATGAGTGTTGCATTGACAGAGTGACTTCCGACACGACGCCACCCATAAACCTTGCCAACGACCAACGGGGATTATAGAATCAATCCGAAATAAATTTCTTGCGCTTCTCTTGCGCGCATCATACATTTTCAATTAAACGTCTTCCAATAATGAATTTCTTCCTTTTTATCATGACATTCTAAATGTAATCGTTGCTGCAAAGCTTTCCCTTATATCACAGATTTCGCTCCATAATTCAGTCTGTGGTTGCAAGCCACTGGAGCACAGCATTTACCTACTAGAATGAAATACAAGAAATTGTATTCGCCTGGCGTGGAGAAATCGATTTCGTTTTATGGTTTGGGCGTATATCGATGCCACAGTCTCAAGTTATTTTTTACTTGAATATTAATTAGAGCGAAGAGATAAATCGAATCAATAGCAAAATTGATCAATGTTAAACGTTAGATTTATTATCGTTTCTTGGTAAATTCCAAATGCGTGGGTGGTCATTGCTAAAGATGAGATAAAATATTGGTTAGAGTTCTTCTGACGGGACCGATTTGATTTATCGTTCTATCTCTCTGTTACTGCGGACTGTCGGAATAAATTTGTCTCATTTAAGATTTAAAACTGTGGGTTCAAAATTGTCGGCGGCAATCAAAAATTCAAAAGAAAGGAAATTTTGTCAATAAAAATACCGGGGCGTAACCTATTTCAAAATTAAATCTCTTCGCACACTGAGTCACGAATTATTTTTGTTGAGAATTCAAAATTTGACCATAAAAAGACTCATTTAAATTACGCCAGGGAACAACAATATTTAAAATTATTTCATACAAATTTTAAGGGCGATTCGGTCAGAAAGGCCCTCAGCAGGTGGTCGTGGCCAACAGCGTGTCAAAAACTTGTGTCTAACTCTAACTGGGCTTACCATACATCACATCAAATTTTGCATTAATTACAAAAAGGCATTTTTTGTTTTTGGATAAATTTTTTAGGAAAAAAAGTAATAGAACGATTCATTCCATTAAGTTGTGCTGTGCCAATAAATACAAAAATAATACCCACTCCCTATGTTTATGCACTCATTTTATCTGAATTACGTATACAATCGAGATAAGCCAAGGGATCATCCCCCAACATTATGTCATATTCTGAAAAACACCAAACATATTACGTATTTCCTGTAGGATGAATATAAATCCTTTTGCCACAGATATGTAAATTGTCCTGAAATTATATTTGTGTAGAAATGTTTTAATTATAACGATTTCGCTGTTTGTTTTTTTCTTACAGGAATAAGTACAAATTCAAATTATCAGCCACATCAGCAACCATGCAGTTCAGAAGTTCAACAACAACAACAACAACACTCATCATCAAGGATATCAAATAATTTTAATTCAACCACCTCATCATCAAACACAAATTACTCAAGTGGTGCTAAATCGTCGACGTCGATACCAAGGCCTCTGCAAAATGTAAGTATATTTTAAAAATATGTACAGTACATGTGCGACGCGAGTATCTAGATGCCGAGTACATCGTACGAACTGATTTTGTAAATTATTATGAAGGCTACATAACAAAATTATGGGTACTCCAGTTGTAGTCTGGGTTACTACTTGGTCCTCGTTTGCGTAGCCTGGCTACAGATAGAAGAACTCGGGTAGGAGTACTCCAGACTAGACGTCTCTGAACAATAATTATTCGATGAAATCAAGTTTGTTTATTGTATATGCTTTGTTTTACATGTGTTTTGACATGTGTATTTGAAATTATTATTAGCAGGGAATCAGAGCAATTATAGCAGAAATTGAAATATAAAAATGACATTTCTACCAGCATTTGTTGTCTGCTGGAATGATGAGGGATCATAACTCAGTTTTGGTACATCTTATTGTTCGCCTGTTTGACCGCAAGAAGCTTCGGCTTCCCTTTTTTGCATAATGCGTCACTAAGGAAAACCAAATACCGAGCTTGTTGCATTAGTGTGACCGAAGAGTTTTCAGATCTGCGTTCTCTTTTTCGCGCTTGTAAAGAAATGTTTTGACAGCGTTTTAATCAGAATATGGTAATACGAACTGAGCCGGTCGAGCTTCAATTTTTTCATGATGCCTTTTTTTGACGAGAAGGCCACAGGGGATCTTTGAACTCATCAATCATAATTGATGTCATCATTCCCTTCCTAACATCGACTCAAACATGAAGTGCTCGTTGCATAGTAGTTTAGTCCTACTGAGATAAACTAATGTACTTTGAATAGGTACTCTGCGGTGACTCCAGAAAAGCATCTTATTACTCTTGTCTGTGCCCCCTCGTACATGGCCGTGATTTCAGGAACTCTTCGTTTAATCACTATGTGTTGCCATTATGATCTTTATACTGTGGATTGTGTCTGTGATTGATTTGCCTGGCAAACAATCCCACAGCGGTCATCATATATTCGTCGTTAAACGGACTTCAGAGTATGTGACATCAATATCACTGTTTTGCGTTTCTACCTTTCCTCTGAGCAATGGAAGGAGATAGCTTTCTCTCCACTGATAAAGCCTCTCACCCCAAATGAGATTGGAATCATGAGCCATCTGCACCCGATGTATAAAATCTTTTTCCAAAACTCAGAGGGTATCTCCTCAACCCAATCGCTTTTTGGAATATTTGACCGCTCTCCCAACTTCTTCGACTTCAATATCGGTGACTTCTTCATAGTTAGGAATTGCTCTTGGAATGAATAGGCCGGGAAATTGTTTATTTTAATCTGTGTAGAAATTTTTCGTCAACCAAAATGAGTTCGAATTGAGTATGTAATTTAATTTTCCATGAACCTTTCCGTCTGAGAGGAATCTTGTAATCTTCAAATCAATGCTTCATGAAATTACCCACCGCATGATATTTAATCCTTTTTTTTTTGGAGGGTAGGTGGAAAATCGTCCATGAGGACTGACGGCGCGTGCTCATAATAGTGTGAGATTTTTACTCACTACTCACCTCCCTTCAAAATGCTTTATACTACAAATAGGCTAATGCGTATCAAGCAGTTTTAATTTGAAATATTTAATCACATTTAAAAGGAACCATCCTAGCGGAAGCATCTGCTTTACCCACAACAACATGCGGTTGGATCTTACAATGGTAATTCAAAAGGTTTTATCCTTTGTAGTCGGCGCACGAGATTTCTCTGTTCCATGATTTTAATACTGCGCCAAGAAAGTGAGTGCGTTGTTTACGCGCTAATTTTCGTAATGTCTCCTTCAGAACAATACGCCAAATTTTTGTCCACACGCATTATTTTCTTTATAGGTCGTTGAAGCTTATTTGTCGCAGACTAAATCAAATTGTCTACAGATTATAAGACCATATCAATCGCGAACATCGCTAGGATACTATCTGTTTCTTGCGGTATATCGCGGGTAAATAAATAAAATAAAATCAGGCTAAGAACGCTTCCTTGTGGAACTACTGCCCCGATTATTCGGAGTACTCCTTCCCGTATTTAACACAAGAGACTGTCTGCTAAATAAGAGCGTGGAATCTCCAAAAATTGCTTTGGCAGAGGTTTTTTAAGTTTATCAAAGGCTTGAGAGACATGAAGAAAAACGCTCCTCTAGTGCTTTTTTAATTTACTGTCGGGGAACGTACATTAGCCTAATCAAAGCGTTTATGAGATTAAATGCCCTTAATTAGTGATTTTCTGGGCAACTCGTTAAGATCTTAACCCGTAATTAATTCATATTCAGGACCCCAATCCTAAAATTCCGCATAACGTAACACGTATTCGAGCAAATCTGCCTGAAATTTTCGCAGAGGAAAAAAGTTGGTATCCTCAAAGCTCTACGGAATTTTTTTCTCACTTCTGTGAAAATTGTAAATATTTCTCGTATGAGGCAGAATTTTACTCCAAACTAAATTCCATATGCGAGAGGCAAATCCTCATAGAACAACAGACATTCGAAAAAAAATTCTTGTATGCGGATTTTCGGAATTGGAAATTTCAGTCTTTCGCATGAAATTGGATATTTTGACAGATAAACCTATGCGAGAATTTCTAAGAATTGGGGTCCAGGAGCCTTGTTTAATTAAGTTTTCGTTTATTTTAGCCCTTCGCCCATTATTTTTCCGCATGCATGGCGCTTGTATATTTCGCTTTATAATGCCTTTCCAAAGCGGAAATGCGGCGATTTTATCCGCCCTTAGGCTTTCGAGTTATATGTACAGATTCCTCGATTTTGAAAGTCCAGAATCTTTCTTTTAAATTAGCTGGAAATATTATTCAAAATTGTTTTATCGAGCGGAGCACGAGATTGCTGCCATCTTTTAGCAGCCATAGTCAGTTTCATTATCACCACTGCTCTAAATGGCTATGTGCCGCGTTTGTTTGACGAACATTATACATAGTAAGATTACATTTGCATGGATGTATTTGGGCAAATCTACACCGAATGCATCTTTTAAAATGCTCGCACTTAACCCACATACATATGCACTGAAAATATTCCACACCTCACGTTGTATCACCAGTTTTAGATACACCAAACGGGCAGAGTACTTTGAAAAGGTCAGTACGTTTCTTAGCAACTCTGCGCAGGATGATTCCAATACGTTCATCATTTCATCCAGCTCGTGGCTTCGACCGCTCATACTTTCATCGTACCAAGCAATTCAGCAAAGGTAGTGCCTTGTGGGTGCGTTATTTTCCATAATATTGAGTTTAAGCGATTTTCGAATTTCGAAATCCACCCGAGGCAACTTAACTGATTCCACTTATATTTACATACAATATATATTCAAAAGAATTATTTTAAATATCGTCATTCACATATCATCATGATAAAATTGTAAATTCGAATTTTTTATGAGATTTGGATTGCGCCGTTCTAACCTTTTTTTTCTATAAATTTTTAGGTGATACCCACATGCGTGTACCTAATGTCACGCATAGCTGTACATATGGAAATCGAAGGAACAGCTCAGTGTCCATCGCAAGTGATGCTGGCTGCTGCTCTGGGCTGTGAAGAATTAGGAATAGCTAACAAATTAC
Organism: Ferdinandea cuprea; assembly: GCA_963576555.1. Lineage (NCBI taxonomy): Eukaryota > Metazoa > Arthropoda > Insecta > Diptera > Syrphidae > Ferdinandea > Ferdinandea cuprea. The sequence goes on from OY754959.1 coordinate 40,552,699, forward strand.
TAGCGCAAAGTATATTCGGTCTCTGGATGACCAGTGCACTTTTAGAAATACAATTGAAATCCCATCATCGACCTTACGTAGTTAGAATAGCGTGGCAAAGCCTTCTCGAAAAGTTCAGCCATGGCAATCCAATCGAAAAGAAATACGATGAACCGATGATAATGCTCAAACGAAACGTATTCTTTTCAAAAAAGGACGAAGAAAAAATTAAGTAAGTTGCAAGAAAATACAAAGAACAAAAAACAAAATTGTACCCTCATTTCCATGTGACACACGTTTTCCTTTTTTTTCAACACACAAAAACAAAAAATAAATAGAGACCATCGGATATTGGAGCTACTGTACGAGGAAGCAAAACACAATGTGCTAACGGGTCGATACATCATGGAGCCGGTGCATTCGGTCATGCTGGGCGGCATTCAAGCGCGAATAGAATTGGGTCCCTACAATTCGCACACCCACACAATCAGTTTTTTTAGGTAAGAAAACAAATTGATTGCTATTTGCCATTTACCATTCACATTGTCACCTCTCACTTTTCGCACACACACCCACACAGAGAGAATCAATCAAGATTTCTGCCACAACACGTTGCCAAAAACTCCAGTTGGTCCTGGTTGCCAGTTAGTCGTAAGAATTCGGCGGAAGTCAAACTTTTAGAACAATACAAGCGAGTCCCACAGACAGCGACGACGAGAAAACTCATGAGAAAATATTTGGAATTTTGTTGGGCGCTTCCTTTCTACGGGTAAGTGCTGGAAACGATTAAGTTTTACTTTCATTTCTCATTCCAGCGAAGCGGGTACGGGTTGGGTGGTTGTTTTTGGTTTAATTTAATTATTTTTGGCAAGAAATCTCATGGAATTAATTAAAATCCAAATCTATTCCGTTGAACAACAGACAGCAATGAGAATGAGCGCCTGACTCGATAAGAAGTTCTCGGCGCAAAGTTTACATCAAGTTCCGCCGCCGTCATACTATGTAGCTGGGGGCTGTGTAGACGGGCTTACCCAAAAATATATACATACATACATATTAATTTTTTGTTAGGGCTAAATTGTAATTACACTACTTTAGCGTTTTATGAACTCCGTTTTGCGGGAAACGAATGTATGAGATGCAAGTTTCCTTGCATCATGTTAGTTATACGCTGTGGGTTTTTGGAGCAGGGATGAACCTCAAATAAGTGTCGGATTTGAATAAGTCGCGTCGTAGTTCGCGTTTCTAATTGCTGTTCTTGAGTGGAAAGTTGTTGTTCGAGACAAGTTTCGAGTTTATAATTGTTCTTGTGTAACTCGAGAGCAGTGTTTGCTTCGACTTCGATAATAGACCACACGGAATCACGAAGGAATTAAGGCGGGTAGAAGTCGGTCACTGGTATAAGGGTTGTTGGGAAAAAAACTTCCAATTAGCATTGATTTGCATATTTTATATAAACTTTCCGTTCGAGTTTGAATACAAAAGGATCTGGTGTTCTTTTGTAGAACGGGTGAAGGATTAAAAACAGTGCGGGTAATTACTTATTAATAATCATACTTAGAATTCGAAGGAAGTTTTTAAAACTGGAAATGAAGGACTTGGACGTTGTTGGGAATAAACACATCGGTAAAATATGGGGGTGGGGCGGGTGAGCGACAAGTTTAAATTTTAATTAAAATGGAACAAATGTATGATATCATTACTCCTTAATTGTTGTTAGTTCGATACTGTAAGAAAAGTAATCTCATCTACATCGTTGCTTTATGGGGAAGGAGTGAAATCACCATATCAGGTATGACATACCCGGCCAGCTGTCGCAAGTTTTACATAGTTATACATTCAGTTTGATAGACTAGAAAATGTATCGTGAAACTTGTTCTCTCTGAGAAAAGATTCCATTCATTAAGTAAATTGAGGACTTACATAAGTGAAGCAGCCTAACAAAGTGTCGACAACATTTTACAACGGCAGTTGCATGTTCCTAAAAACCAATTTGTATAAGCGTAAAGTTCCCTGGTAAAATAACCAAGTTGTTAAAGAAGATTAAACAACTCCTTAAATGAGATAAAGAAAATTAAAAAGGTTGGACCAATACAGCCTTGGTATCACACAAAAAAAAACCTTTCAGAATTCAGATGATCTAAACACGCATTACGTTTATCATTAATTGATAAACATTGCTTTAACTGTGTAAAACTGCTGAAAACGCATGATGGTACCTAAATGTCGGACCGTAAGAATTAACTTACAACCTAACTGCAGGCTCACTTTCTTAGTTCGACCACCAGTGCAAATGTGGTTTTCAGCACCCGATAAAATTAAATGGGCAATGGGCTGAGATACAAAATGTAGTTAACCTTGTTATTATTTATTATTTATTATTTATTATTTATTATTTATTATTTATTATTTATTATTTATTATTTATTATTTATTATTTATTATTTATTATTTATTATTTAATATTTATTATTTATTATTTATTATTTATTATTTATTATTTATTATTTATTATTTAATATTTATTATTTATTATTTATTATTTATTATTTATTATTTATTATTTATTATTTATTATTTATTATTTATTATTTATTATTTATTATTTATTATTTATTATTTATTATTTATTATTTATTATTTATTATTTATTATTTATTATTTATTATTTATTATTTATTATTTATTATTTATTATTTATTATTTATTATTTATTATTTATTATTTATTATTTATTATTTATTATTTATTATTTATTATTTATTATTTATTATTTATTATTTATTATTTATTATTTATTATTTATTATTTATTATTTATTATTTATTATTTATTATTTATTATTTATTATTTATTATTTATTATTTATTATTTATTATTTATTATTTATTATTTATTATTTATTATTTATTATTTATTATTTATTATTTATTATTTATTATTTATTATTTATTATTTATTATTTATTATTTATTATTTATTATTTATTATTTATTATTTATTATTTATTATTTATTATTTATTATTTATTATTTATTATTTATTATTTATTATTTATTATTTATTATTTATTATTTATTATTTATAATTTATGAATTACTTATTTATAATTTATTAATTACTTATCTTTTATTTATTTATTACTTATTTTTTATTTTATGTACCTATCTTTTATCAAGCTGACCAGTAATCTTTCCTTTTGATACCCGATCTTAAGGGCATATTAATTTTCACACATTGTTTGTAACATCCCTTAGTGCTCGTCAAGGATCCTTAAAAACCAAAAAAAATTGTAGAACAAGGTATTTAGTCAATATTTTTTTCTAGTATATCACCCATGCAAAGTTTTTGCCCTCGCCCACTTTTTGGAGGTATATTGTAAAGTTTAAAGAAATTAGTTCCCAAACAAAACCCTCGAGATGTTATACCCCGAAAACTCTGTATAGACAGACCTACGCAAGGAGCTGCTGTAACTTTTTAGACATCTCTATATTTTATATTTGTATACGTTTGAATGTGGTATACGTATACTAATGTGCACGAGAAATATTTGTCCCAGTAATTGGGAGTTAATTCTGTATGATTTGAAGACACGACATTCCAATTTACATACCTTTTTCGCTCCACTTACGTTTAATCCGATACAAACATAACAAACAATTGATTCCACTTCATACGACAAGCTCAATATCCTAACGAGTATTTTCATGTAACTTGAAAAATATGAATTCCCTTCTCTTCAAAGTATGTTAGGAAGGTACCGACCTGTGTAAGTCTTCTTACCTTGAGCGCAAAGTCTATTGTCCTTCAAATTGATTTTATTCCATGTACCTATTGCAGGCTTGTAATACGCCATTCCATCTACTTTTTTCATGCCCATTAGGTTTTATAGCCCAACTACACATTTTGATTGAAGCTGAAATAATTACCCACACCAACTAATTTTCTACTACATTGCTTATCGGAAGACGAAACCTTGGTTACTATTTTCCTCCATCCTTCCTTAAGGATCGTAAAAAGTAAAATTGCACACAATTGCTTTGGTGTTCTGAAGCCACTGTCTAGCTCCGTTTTGGAGGATTTCGAAGCGAAGTCTTCTCCAATAGTAAGTATTGTTGCAATGCAATATAAAATGGATTAAGATCTTCAGTCTAAAAAGTCCTCTTTTGTTGTTGTGTACTGGCGCGGCACAGCACGTATGTGTCCTTTTGGAAATTTAAACACTATCACTTTCGAATGTAAGCAAAATACACGGGAATTACAAGCAGCTCAACAAAATGTTATCCTTTAAAAAGACACGTTCCAAAACAGAGAATAAGCCATATGCTGCTCCTTGTGCCACTGCAAAGTAGTCATTCAGAGTGTGTGTGTTTGTGGGAATTAGAAGGAGGAGAAGTAGAAGGAATTTACACCACCGCACACCCTTTCTCGCATTTATACATTCGTATAGTCCGTGCACAGAGGTTCTAACAACAAAAGGAAGCTTTTAAGAGCATCACTTCAATAGTACGCCTTGTGCAGTTGTTATCCTTCTCCGGCAATAAAATGCAGAAATAAAAGCACGTTCATGTTAGCTGGCTCTCCATACTGTCAGATGAAGTGAATACATAGGAAATGGGAACGTGTCCCGGTAGCAATTAATTGCGCGCCGCACATTCCTTTGTTCTCTTTGCTACCTAGCTACTTTTGTTTCTTGCTTTATAATGTATCTGTGTATCTTTTATCAGCAGCGCCCACTAATTTTGCCTCGATTTGTGTTTTCTACTTTTTCATGTCGGTCCATTTGCAGTGCTGCATTTTTTCATGGTCAAGTGGAGCAGCCTGTTCGTGGTCTTATGAGCTTAGTTAATCACAAGGACGTTTCAGTGATTGTTGCGATAAATGAGCGTGGTATCTTCATCATTGATCCAGTGGAATATGTAAGTAACGGAATGTTTATTTTGAGCGCCTTTCATTCATAGGTTGTGATCTCTATTTTGCAGACGCTGTTGCTGGGGCTTAGATATGAAGATTTATCCTGGGACTTTGCCAAACCAAGTGCGAGTGATGATCCCGAATGCCAGACGTGTATATTTCTACAGGTGAGTACATATGTAGATACCATATTATGTACGTAACGTAGGTTCGTATTGTTTTCATTGTTTGTAAACACATCCATTCATCTATCCACTAATCTTTGTGAAAAATCTATTGTTCGTTCGATGAAAGGCGTTTTGACAACAAAAGCGGTGCGAAACCACGCGCGGGAATGTGCTAATTGATATAAATATGAAAGCGGAGTTGCATTTATTGTTTTCTATTTTCAGTCGGCTATACTATGATGGTGTACGTATGTATAGGATGCCTTTCACAAATTGTTGCAATCCACCACATCACCCGTTAAGAGTTATGTACTAAACAGTTCTTTATCTATTCAACCTGGGTTTTTAGTGTTCTCTCATCCTTGTGCCTGGGTGTTTATGCTGCAAGTAGGTCATGCTTGGTCCTTGGATTTGGACCGGTGAGGAATGTCTGTAGTATTTATATTTATGTTCGTTTGTGCGGATGAAGTACGTACACAAAGGCAAGCGGTTCAGAAACATCAGACACTGGACTCACCGTAAAGCCATGCACATGCCCAGAATATTGATTGAATTTAGCTATGAAATGGAAGTATCTTCGTTCCAAAGTCTTATAAGATTACTTGATGTCAGACCAAAAGGACGAGATGGATGCGCCTAGATAATTCATCTTTTCAAAGTCTTCGGTTGGTTCTCTTTGCGGCTTGAGAGTTTTGGGTTCCTGGAATTACTGGCATGTTCATCAATGGGAGAGGTCAGGATTGATTGCCATAATTTTGTGCTGTCCGATTTATTTCCATGGATTGTATGTACATAGTTTGATTCATCCATTTGGGATTAGGAAACTAATTGCTATGCGAGTTTGCTTACCACAGTTTCATTTGGCTGTGGGGATAATAAAATTACAAAACTTCGGAAGCAATTCGCATAAGAATGTTCGATCATATAAAGTTGTCCGTTCATTGAAATATCTCCTGCGTCTATGAAATTGGAATGTGAATTTAAAATTATCATGTCGTTGGGAAGATTTTTTCTCTGCAATATCTAATATGTATGGATGCTATGTACATACATGTACCATTCTGAAAAAAATATGTGTCTGATCGTGTGGCAATTGCAAATGAAAGTATTTGATTAACGGCATTCGGTCAGCAGCGGGCGAATTCTAAGGATGGAATCCACGGTGGTGTTAGAAGTTCCCGTATGAGGCTGGTTGTTGAAAAAGGGTAGATGGGTTATAAACCCTTTATGGACTAAAGGCAGCTCTCACAACTGGTTTACCAGTACTGCCTTGTGTTAAAGCCAGGGCTGGTCCCCAAGTTTGAAAACATAGGCCTAATACGTGAAAACGTCCCTTCCGAAGATTATGACGACCCCATTGAGGAAGAATTTTATGACAATGTGCTCAGGGACTTCAATGCTGAATTCCATATAACGAATTTATATTTGAAGGGTTATTTCGTAAGCACAGACTCCACGATACGACACTAGACAACGGTTACCGACTAATTGATTTTGCAGCAGCATGTAAACCAGTGATAAGTAGCACTAGGTTTCAATGGTTAAGGATCCATGGTCTTCAGACAGTAATACACGTAACAGCGAAGTAAACATAGCCACAGACGCGCAGGGAATGACAGATATATTTAATTTCCCGCAACTGGGAGCTAGAAATGCTGCTTGTTGATCGGGTCAGAAGAGAACCCACGTCCAAGAACAACAAGGTCACAAGGGACTGGATGAAAATTGTATATTCGAGTAAAGAAACAAATGTGGAAAATAAACTTTAAAATTAACATAACCTCTTTTTGCCGGCTTAAGACGCTCCTGTACTTTGTAGAGCGTTTACATATGCAAGGTTATGCCCATTGGGGTTGGCCCTATAATTCCATTATGGTAAGTATATTAATGTAATTTGTTTGTACTAACTTCGATTATGTCAATCAACGTTCCTATACCATTAACAAAAAAAGGCGGGCTTTATAAATTTTGAACGTGGATCACACCATGCAGGGCTTTTTCAACAATTGTGTGTGCGAAAAATATATTTTTGACAGTTGGCACAGCGTATAAAAACTCAACGGTTGTACTGCAGCGGAATTGCATCTGGGAGCAAAAACAGTAGGGATACGGTAAGTTGAGAGCGGTATAATCTCGGCTATCCCGATCATAAGCTTATCAAATAAAACGAGAGAAGAGGAAGTAAATTTATACATTTTTATAATTCGCCCCGCTCCCCATGCAAGAAGCATAAATGTTAATTTTTTTTCAATTTTGGGTTAATTGGATGGTTTGATTAACCTTTGGAAGTTCTACGTTATACCAAAATCTAGAATAACATGTGCATAAGAAAACCATCCTAATTTCCAAAATATTTACCAAACCACCTATGAGAGCAATTTTTTTTGTATAATTAACGGATTTTTGATACCCTTATTATGATAAACACAGTGCGCGCATTAGGGAAATTTAGGGATTTAAGGAAAGAAGGACATGCCGATGCACATTGGTTTTGAATGTCTGTAAACTGACATGTGCAGGAAAAACGAAGCGTGGAAGAGCATTTCACATATGTGTGGAAAGGCTGATGAATGAATCTTTTTATTTCACCATTCACCATTTCACCGGTTAACCTTAGCATGTCAGGATAAGCAAGTTGAGCATATGACATTCCAGTTTGACCTTTATATTTTTGGCTATTCGATATCAGTCGAGGAGACAACCCAAACATGAAAAAAATAATTTCCTGCGAAGCGGGCCATACAGATACCGCAATTTTTATTTTTTTTGAAATATCGCACAAGTTTAATATTGTTATATCTAATATTAATGTACAATTTGTTAAACAAAACGTGGACTTATGTCTCACTTAGGTCGGTCTCGTCCGTGCTAACCTTTAGTGCAATTGACAGCGCTGTAGATGAGTCTATTAATCTTACATATATATAAAATAAAGTTTATTTAAACTTTCTCGCTAAATGATGTGAATGTTATTTGAAACGGTAAAGCAAAAAATAAAAAAGGCACCGAGATGTAACCCCAAAAACCTCATATACGAACATTAAAGCAAATACGTCGAACCGTTTCGCCATACGGCTTCCGCACAGACGGACGGCATTGGCGGACCCATTTTTTTGGACTTCTACATAGTCGTTATATCAATCCTCATACTCAGTTTAAGTTCGGAATTTCCGACCGATCGCAATAACTTTCTCTTTAGTATACTAGTATACTTAACGTGAACCGTAAAATATTATCGCGAAGCAAATTTCGGTACACAAAAATAGTACTTCACATATGTATCTGTACTGTAGTGTTATTCCGTCAGAGGCGACTTCTTCGAGCATTTTTGGATGGCAAGACCTCGAAGACATTTTTATGTTGTACCCGACGAACGGAAGGTCTCTTTGCGTTGTAATACTTGCACTGGTTTTATCCGTTGACCATATTTAATTAATTAAAGAGAACTCTCTCTCACCTAAGTGCCCGGCAAACAGAGAATGTATACGGCGATTTTCATTAAATGGTTGTAAGGATTCTAAATATATTCGCCACACCGCTTATTAGAGAATTGGAAAAAAGAGCACCAGAAACAACTAACACTCAATATACTCGTACTATGTATTACAATTTTTAATTTGAACCGTAAAATGGTTCACCTATCATCAGTTAGTACTCGTTCTTTCCCCGTTTTCAATTAATTCCAAGAGTCAATGATTTTTTGTATTATTTATGAAAAATAATTACCTACTTAAACGCGGAAGTGAGTTTTGAAGTATCCATGCAAATATTTGGTATTCGACATCGACTGAATCACAAAATTGTATATAAAGTAACCACATGGTTTCACTATTTTCTTATTTTGTTTTCCTCAGGCTCACTAAATTATGTTTGACCATTTTTGTTTGACCAAAAATTATTTTTTCTACAACTTCTGTTGATTATGTAAAAATCTTGCATGAAATACCCAAGACTTGTATGCACTGCTAAATTATCTTTCCAAAATTTCAAAAACCATTTTTGTACCTATTTACAAGTTATAGCGTTTGAAGTGGTTATACGTCCTAATTCGAGGTCACCCACTTTGATGGACTATAACTTGAAAAGGGTTGAGAATAGACCCACCTGTTCATAAAATATTTTGTTCGGCGGAACTTTAGGAATATGACCTTAGCTTAGGTTAGGTTAAGACAGGGTTGTTAAAACCATCACACATCGCGATCCATGGGGAACCGGCTGAATTTTTTAAAAATCGAAACAGTAGACAAAGAAAAACCTTAACACTTTCCCTTTTGAAGCAACCAATTACCCGAAGAAGTATCTCCATAAGAATTCCCTACGACTACGTGAGATTGCCTCGTATTCACACAATATGTGCAGTATATCCTCAACAGCCTGAAGTTCGCTACAGAATCTGCAGATGTCTGTATCTGACAGCCCGCGTCTCTTTGCATGCTTTTGCAGAAAGCAATGCCCTGTCAGGACTCCTACTAGTATTCTTCGCTTATCCCTGCTTTTTTATAAACTTTCCTGGAACTCTTACAGTCGAGAAGTGGCCATAGAGCTTTTGACACCGTGTGTCCCCCAAGACTCGGTTCTGATTACATAATGCCTTAAGCATTGTGCGACATATCAGAATTGATGTTAGTTGATTCCATTGCGTTAAGTGCGGGCTGAGTGTCGATGTAGATAGCAATATCTCTTCCGGGTACCGATCTCATCTGTATTTGCTCAGCCGCCTTGAGGACAACTAGAACCTCTGAGTGAAAGGCGCTCCTTTTTCCCGGTAGTCATATAGATTCCCTTAGTTCTTGATTTTTTGGGAAGATCTCAGACCCTGTTCCTTTTGTCGTTTTCGAGCCATTTCCTCTCTTTCCGGATATATTACATCATACGGAATCTCCAAGTCAACTAAGCGGGGATTTCATATGTTATGATTGGATTTCCTGACAGTAGCGTCGAAAGGACCGTACTATGTCCGAAGCTATTTCTCTAAAAGTGACCCCAAAAAGTCAGTTGTACTGCACTGTTGCCAGCCAGTTTTCTGTGTCCAATGCCGCTATAGGGGTGGTACGAAGCGCACCCCTAATAGCTAAACAAGCCGTTCTGTGAACCTCCGCCAATTTGCCGCATATCTTTTTCGATCCGACTGAGCTTTGACCAATTGATCATTTTATTTTCCTAATTGCAAGCATGTTGCAAACCCAGCTTATAATGCCCTGTTCAATGTTTGCTTCCACTAGAGCGCTTGTAGTGGCGCTGCACTCCACGTTATTGAAGGCTCTTCAATGCTCTAGAGTTTTCAGCATGAATGATGACAGACTTATTGGTCTGGAATCTTTGGCTGTAGTATGCCCCCTAAACTGGGACACCCTGAATATTTTTTTACATGATTATAAGAAATTAAGCTATTAATTCAATTATTATTAAACTGTTCAAATCAACGGTGGTCGTAGATGACGTTCGGAGTTTCGTGTAAGAGTAATTAGATCTGTAAATTTTAATGCAAAATATTTAATTTACGCAGATTTTCTGCAATTGCAGTAAAGTGGTTCAACACTGTGTCTATTTAAAAATATAACTATGGATAGAAGTTAAGATTTGCACTCACTCATCTTACTCTCAACCAAAAATGCATATTTATGCTGCTAGGGAACACAAGCCTGCTGACGGAACACTGTGCGAACTTGCGGACACTCTTGTTTGGAGTTCTCTAACCCAGTAAAATTTTGAGTTAGAAATCTTACCACGATCACAATAAGTTTTTTATTTGGCATACTTAATATTGTTAGCAAAAAGCGGCAATCACCTTTACGTTGATTTAATTTTAACTTTATTCATCATCAACATTCTCCTCTGACCCATTATTCGTAATCGTACTCACCGGCAGCGAAGATTACTATTCTGTTCAGCATCCCCTGTTGAAATCCTTGTTACCTATTTTGTAATCTATCTCATCGCTTTTTTACATCCTTGATTCTAAAATGACTCAAAATCCTTCCACAAAGTTTTGTAATCGAAGGACTGTTCTACTAACTCATCTTATGCCATATTTTAGTTTGTTTGAAAAGTTTAAGTATCGCCAGCTCAACTGACACTTTTACTTTTCGTTCATTTATTTTCCAGTTCGATGCGGTGGAAAACGGAATCCAGATATCTAAACTGATGCAAATATTCTCAAGACAAGCAGCTATGATGGATGCCTTAATCGCTCATTTTGCGGAACAAATGAGACGCCGACGAGAAGGAGGTGAAGGAAATGCTGCCGAGCATATTCACGATGGTAAGTGTGAATCAACAAAAAATAAATATCTCTCAATACAAGAAAATCCTTTTTTTGCTGTTTTCGATCAAAATGAAAATCTCCTTCATAATCCTGTTTCGGACATGTAAAGTTTCACCGGACCTCCACCAAAATCCTATCAGGGGGAACTCTCGCCGCTAGTTCGGTTTCTTATTCCACCAGCATGTGTGTGTGTTTATACATATGTGTGTCGTGAGACCAAGTTTTGTACACAATTTTAACGTCGCCCAGAGGAATTCCTTCAATGTGTCCTGCTTGTTTGACACTGCACAAAAAGCAATTTGGTGTTAAAGAGTTATTTTCTGTTTTAACATTTTACTCATACCCAACTCGTAACACCTCCTCCATTGTAGCTGGGGCATTCTTAATGGGATGTACTTTCATTATCTCTCCTACAGACGCGCAAAACCCTTTAGTGGAGGCTGATGGGAAGAACGAAAACACCACCGGGCTAAGGGACAGTGCCACTGCCAAAACGAAAGTTTATTCAACCATTTGTGTTGGTTGCTTTAAGCCATTTAAGCGATGCTTATGCACGAAAACCGAATATCTTCGGATAGACGTAGAGGAGGTGCGTTCTCTCCTGTAATCGTGTGCTACTCTCAAACTCAGACTCTAACGACAGGATCCTTTTTTTTACCTCTTGGGAGGCAAATGCGGCATCATATGTGGTGGTGGTATTTTTGCGGCTGACATTCGACCTGGCGTAGGACAAACGAATGGAGGAACGAGTGTAATTAATGCAGCACGCTTGATCCTTACACCACCCTGGCAGGCGTAATCTCTTGCGATGTCATTTATTTATAACTTCCGACACATATCCGGAGGAATTAACAAATTCAGTGGAAGTAATTATTATTCTAACATAGGATCTTAATAGGATAAGGACGTTCTGCTAGAGAGTTAGAGTACTGGTGGTGGTGGCGGTGGCGGCGCTCCATGTTCCGTCTTACCCGCATCAGTCATTATTTCCTATTCATAGGATATGCCAGCAAGACTATTTTTTGTGTCCTTTTTAACATTCTTTTTTTATTTTGCATGTGCTTGCTCCCACTGGCTCGTTATGAATTTAATTAATTTGCTTGTAAGTGTATGTTTCACCCTGCCGCGCGCCACCGCGTTCGCCATGAGACCACCGACGGAGCTTGGAGATTTTCTTTATGTAACACTAAGTCACCTAGGGCTTGTAGGTGACATTGACAGAGGTTGGGATTTTTCTGTAAAATACTTTCGTTACGGACATACTTATACGTAATTTGAATTTATTGAGTAATTTTAATCGAAATAATTCGTGGGGATTTGCTCAAAAAGTGGGAGAAATTTATTGTTGCCAAAAGGGATAAATTCGATACGATGTAGATGCCAAGGTTCGCATTGTGTAACAGTGTTATCTCAAGGTAAGCAATGTCGAAGCCTTCGGGACGCTTTCACAAATTTGTTGCCTTATTATTAGAACGTAATAATGGTTTATGGTAGATTGCATGGGGTAGAAACTTGTATTTGTGTGTGAGTTGCGAATGAATCAGAGTACATTATGCAGAGAATAACAGTTTGAGGATAATTAGGTATCTTTTGTGTGCGCGCAAGCTTTTGTTTTTACTAAGGAATCGGAGTAATGGACTAGCATTGATTTTGGAAGTTTCCCTTCGAACAAAGGGACATCGTAAACATTAAAAACTTAATTGAAGATGAGTTGGTATCTGATGCAAGGAAGCTGTATATACAACGTGTCCGAACATAATTACAGATAGTGGAGGCATTTTGTTACCGGTGATTCATTCTGTGGATTTAGTTTTCCAACGAATGTATTAAATTTTAAGGTACATAAGTTCGACGGAGAGTATATGAGTTTTCATCTGACACATAATAAAATGTGCGTACATAAGTTGTGTCATTGTTGGTTCTTTGAGTACACAAACTCTTGGCATAATCGTATTTTATCAGGCTTTTCGTATTCGGTTCGAAGCTGGAAGCGACTAAAAAATCCGTTTCTTTTAAATTTGAAAGCGCCATTTCATAGATATTGATGAAAATAAACACAAAATAACAAGTACAAGTCGATATATGGCATTGTCTAGAATGAATATACATATCAAGGCTTAATAATCTATAAAGTCAAAAGAAGGTTTGCGAAAAACGAGCAGTCTATGCCATTGCTTATCTGAAGGGTGTATTAGTAAACCATAGGACTGCACTTGCAGTTCGCCAAATGTGAGAGACGAAATGAGTTAGGTTCTCTGATCGTATCTGCTCAGCAAGGGCGCTGGGTGAGTTTTCTCGCCTCTGTCCTTTGGAATTGTAGTTTATCGTAGTAAATGTAGTGTTAGATTCATACAAGGGAAAAAATCAGTAGTTTCCTTTATGCAGTTGCAGAAGTATCCGGGGAAAGAACCCGATGTGCTACGTTGCTGATATTTAAATATTTTGAAAAATGGAGCCGAAAATTGCCCCTTTAAGATACAAGAAGGTCTTTCTGGGTGGACGGCTTTCCGCTTTGTGTCAAATGAATGAAAAGAATTACATTTTTAGGCTAGTAGTTGCTGCCGCCATAAGCTAATGAAGGAAACAGCTAGTGGCATACTTTCATTATACATTTCCTACTTTTAATCCCTATACATTTCAGTTACTCCAGTCCCAGAAAAGTCAGACGGGTGTTTCGATGTCCGAACATAGGTAAATACAATTTCAACTATAATGGGAAGTTATAATTTCGACAGTGTGAAGAAATCGGAGCGTTTCGGTGACAAGTTAGGCAAGTCCATCAATAGTTGTTCAAAACTTGTGTAGAGACAAAATGTAGAAAACGCGTGCGTGGAGACATAACCAGATGTTAGCATAAGTTTATTGGCCGGCGAAGCGAGCAGTCTTTTCCGTGCTATACTTCGTCCTTATGAACCTATTGTGATTCCCTTTATTGGGAGATTGGTCTATGTTGTGACCTCCTAGGTGTATTTTCTACTTTCGCGTATCTTTCCTACTTCCACGTGAATACCAAATAATATAAAGATTTAAAAGTATGATAGTTTTGGAATAAGTGTTCTGTTCATTAAGTGTAAGAAATAGTGGAGGAGTTTTCTTGCAGGACTCTTCATTGCCGAAGCTTCTACATATTTCTTCATCCTTGCATATAGTTTCATTGTGTGGTTTCTTTGAAAATTATGTAACATCACCCACCACCTGTTACTCTGGCTTTAATTTCCGTGATATTTCATAGGTGACTAACAATTTTAACCTCCTATTTGCTTTAATTTATATCTTTCATTTAAATGTTCTCTAAAGAGCCATCACACTGCCGGCTATGTTGCTTCATCTAGAAACTATTGAAAATGAAAAATGTACTTAAAGTCTTGAGCCAAGAGCCTAGAGCTCTTCCTCTTTTGTTTCATAGTCCATCGTCTATTCACCTGTAGATATGGAAATATATCGTCGGTTCGAAAATAAAACTCATTAAGACATTAAAACTGTGTTTAGATTAAATGATCTACTTTTGTCTTATTTGTAAGTTAGTGAGTTTTACCTTTGAACAGACGATATGTTCCTTACTGACCTCAATTTTTCAAAATTTCCATGAAAAACGAAGAAATTGGAAAATATTCTTCCCAATATTTAGTATAGCTCACTGTTTACTTTACGAATTATGAATTAGCATCCTTACTAAGTTTTTTTCAACGCATTTTTCTTGAGGGGATGAGGACAAGATGCAGAATAGGGCTTAACTGCGTAAGCAAATTTTATCTCTGTAGATATTTCCCGATGAACACTAAAACACGAACCGTACCCCGATATAATGTACCAAATTTTTGGAGAAAATAAAAATAAAATTCTTATTAACAAAGTATTATTCATAATTTCAGAACCAAATCCAATCCAAAACAATGGCAACGGTGTGTTGTGCAATAAATTATCTCGCCTGACGTTAGCGACATTCGACGATGAAGGACGATGTATAGGACAAATGGGATCATTATCAATAAGTTATTAACAGTTCATTTAGTTAATTTATATTTTAGAAATTGTAACGATATAATACAAAAAATTTAGGAGAAATCTTATCACAAATAAATCTTGTTGAACAATCTTACATTTTTTTTTACAATTCATTTTTATACGGGTATTTTTTACAATTAAATTTTGTTATTACATTACACTTTAAGTTATACTAGTTTTATATCTGTACAAAGAAAGGTAAACAAAAAACCAATTCATATGAGAGAAAACATAAATACGCTAAGTAATAGAAGACGGAAACTAAAAATATAATTTAAAAATAAAAAATAAATTACCAACGAAGAAAATTGGTACAAAATGAAGGATCGTTGAAATTTATATAAATGCAATTTATTTCATACCTTGCAAATATTTAAAATTAACACCAAAATAGTTATTTTATTCATATTCTGAAATCCGTTGGAAATATTCACAATTAGGCCTGAGTTGGGGGTTATGTTTGCTTTCTGCGTATTCCTCTCAAAAGAGGAGAGTCCAGTGGTGTTCATACGAAAAGCACACAGTCATTTGTCATCATCTCCAATTACATGACCCTGTTCGTCAGATAGATATTTCCAAAGTTTAAACGAGATTACATGTTAAAGTAGTGGGGTCTGCTATCACCCCAACTCAAGTTTGATTTAGTAAATGTGAACATTAGAGAATGGATGAAAGCTTCTGAACTGTTAAAAAAGGTTTGTATACTTTAAATGTTAAAAAATTTACCTGAATGGATCTAATGTGGCTCTATCTTATAAAATAAGAATTATTTTTTAAGCTTTAAATTAATTTTGTTCGTAGTTTTAACTACATAAATTAAATAAAACACCCTCTTATACAGGTAATCATATAAGTACGATTATTGAATGCTGGTCACTGTACATATGTGCCGGTTGTTCTTTTTTCAGACACTAAAGACAGAGAAGGTCAGGGTAGCCAGGGTTGACACATAAAACAAATTTTATTGAAATTGAAAAAGCATAGGTTTTTAAGTATGATTCATGGTTCATGGTTCATAAGTAAGTTTTGACCAATGAGGTTTCTCACAATCATCAAAACAGTTTTTCTGCTCTTTTAAGTAGTTTTAGGTTCAGTCTTGGTCATGCCCTGACTACTTTTTCACCGGTGAAGAACAATTCCCACCTGTTGTTGGTTATTTTCATTTTTTTTCAAATTTAAACTGCTAGCTAAATTGTTGATGATCAACAACCTCATGAATGCAATTTATCCTTTACATCAAAAGTGCAGTTCAAGGAAACAATGATTTTCAGGGATCGCACTTCGTCTAATTTGTATATGTACATATTATGTGATTTCAGCTTGAAAACACTGAAATGATTTGCTAATTGTTATTAAAACTGATAAAAACACAATGCTTCTGAGAAGTTTCGTTGCCCAAATTCTTTCCAAAGGGTGTTTACGTGTTATTGTACTTTTTGATTTAGGGCTTTTAAACTATGTTAGTCTGGGAGTTTGTGTGCTTCTTTGACTATAGTCTCAGTTCGGGTTATATAAGTTCAGTTGAATCTTTGAAGTTTTGTGAAATAAAGTGAATTCGTTGTAGTTCTACCCATTTTACTAAGTTGGTTCTCAATCCCCAGATTATCTATAACATTAAAATTAGACTAATTTCAAATTTTGTGTGCCTCAAAAATCAATTTCAGTATAAAATCTTGAATAAATGGTTGCTCCTGATGATTGCCCTTTACCCTGTAAAATTTAGATTTATTAAAAAAAAACTTAATATTTATACCATCTTTTAGGAACCAAACTGATATAATATATGTACCATCACCACATTCAAACAAATTGAAAGAGCCATCACAAAAATATTCATTATACCGGATACGGTCATACGGTTCATTTTGTGACATACACTATATCACAAAAAACATCATTATACCGGATACGGTCATACGGGCTTGTTTGCATTTCAGCGAAGATAATGTCAGTTTTTAGCAGAAATGTTATTCTTTTCTCAACCCCAACAAAGATTTAGCTACACGGTTTACTTTTATTTTTTTTTTTGTCAATTACAGTCTCTTTAAAAATCATAGTACCTTGTAACTTTACCATAGGGCAATGAAACTCCCCGACATAGATCGTATAATTTACGCAATTATCGTATTTGTATGTGCATAACATCATCTTAACCAACCATGACATTGATTTCACATACAGCAATGTATCATTGTGTACTTTCACTCTCCTTTCACTCTTGGCATATAAATTAAGTTTCTTTCTATATTCCGAATATTTTCAACGGATAAATACAAATTTTACCCTTGCCATATTTACAAATTTTCTTCGCTTATTTGAATAAATTTTAGAAAAAATAATTTTTTGACTGCAGAAACATTCTCCATTACTTTTGAATAAAAAACTTCGCATAATTTAATATCGCGAATAAATTTAACTAAAAAAAATCAAATTGTAATAAAGCCTTCCGACTGACTGGTGAAAAATAAAATAAAATATCTTATATAAGAAAAAAAAAATTGTATAAATGTAAAATAAAAAACAAAATTTAGAATAATTAATTTAAAAGTAAAAACAAATATTTATAATACACTTCGTATCTTGTACCACCACGTGATTTCATAATTAACAAAAGAGAAAAAAAGAAGAAATGAAACAAAGTACGTATTTTTAAAATACAACAAACAAAAAAAATGTAATAACAAACACGAAAGTATATAAGCAAAAATTTCCCATCCCCCGAAATGAAACAAAAACATATACCAAATACAAAACCCAAAAAATTGTAAACAAAATTAATAAATACAGAAAAGAATCAATAAACTTGTAATTGTAAGTGAAACATTAAATATTTTTAATGATGAACGGTAAAACTAAAACAAAAAACAAATATTATTATTATTATTATGATTATTATTAGTAGGGATATTCGCATATTGTAAAAATTAAATATTGAAACAAAACAAAAATATTTAGGTATTATTTTATCATATAGATAATAATTAGTTATTATAATTATTATATATAAATATAAAATGAAAAACAAATGAAATAATTGTTTTCTCGTATATAAAGAACAAAACCAAAGATAATATGAAAGAAAAGAAACACGAAATCAGAGTACGCAAGTTATAAGCTGAAAGAAAAGGTAGAAGAAAAATAAATAAAAAAAATTTTCCGACAACTTATATATTGAACAAAAATGTAAAGATGAAAATAAATTAAAATAATAAAAAAAAAACAGACTAAGGAGAATATAGTGCGTATATAAAAATAAAACATATTTTAAAATAAATACATTTTTTCAATAAAAAACAATATAAATCGAAGTTGCATATTTTCTTTCTCTTGAAATTTTAGTGTAATATAGGAATTATTACGATACATTTATTGCCTTTTAATTATCTATGCTAAACATCGTCGACTTCTTTTTAATATGAAATGATAATATGAGTTAATGATTGGTTTATCTTAATCGCTTTAAAGAAAACAAGAGATTTCTATGAGTGCTGAAGACTTAATATTAATCAATTGAGTAAAGTAAATTCTAAAGAGATAAACTATAATTTTTAAGCTGTTAATGCAAGGAATGCAACTCTTACTACTCTAACAACCACAGACAATTTTGGAAATATTTAAGCTTCAATAGTTAACTGAAGGCTTTGCTTAAATAACATTTTATTACGTTAATTTTGCATTTCGGTCAAAAAAGCTCTCCAAAGAGCCAAAAACTTTATATGGCAAACTAATTTAGGTTGGTAACGTCTGCATATTTCGTAAATTCCATCAACTTTAACTTTCAAACGGTAGCTAGATGCGAGTGCAAAACGGGGTTTATATATATCCTTAAAATTGAACATTTCGAGCCTTAAGGAGGTTTATTTTTCACACTTTAGCTTTATAGCTTTAAACTAAGGGCCTTTAAGCTACTTTAATTCATATAGCTTAATTGATGCTGATACCAATGGTCGTTTGGCCTTAATTATGATAACTAGGGTCTTTTATTTTTATTGGCAGTTAAAAGTACAGTGGTTAAGACCTAGTACCACCTTAGATTGTATTAGCTGATTCACCTCTTGCGCAAGTCTGCCAAACATCCAAGAATAAGAAACTTCACAAACTTGCCGTTCGAAATCGGCAGTACTTTAGATCCTTTCCATTCGTATCATTAAGACCGATACTAGCGTAAGGAGTGGTTTCCTGCATTAGATTATGCTAAATAAAATTTGCTTTTGCATTGGGAGAATACTTTTAGTTCGATAAATCTTTTCATGTCACCGCCACATCTAAGTCATTATGGGAGAAGAACGCAGTCTTGAAAGACATTTCGATCTACTTCTACACCGACGACGCCGACAGTTCAAAGAATGATGATGGGGTGGGCGGAGGTTTATTCTCGGACAGGCTGAGCCTTTGTTTTTCGATTCATATTTCTGAACATTGTAGTGTTCCAGGCGGAAATATTGGCAATAAGAGAAGTTTTATTTTGGCTAAGAAGAAACGTGAAGTCTGCAAAAGGATATCTTGAATTTTATCGAAGAAGTTGCAATAAAATAAATAGAATAAATCTCCTCAAACTCCATCGTGACCCTAAATTGCCGATTATCTATTCTATTGGTCTATTGGTGGTCAGGGCAGAGAAACGGTTCCCAAGGAAAGCAACTTGCTGTTCCAACGATGGTATCAAATAAATTGTCGTCCCGCAGACAATAAATTGGGATCGCAAAAGTGCGTGATTTATATATTTGAAGTCTTAGACCTCTTCGAATAAACGTGTACATTATTTCGATAAGAATATTAAATCATGTCTTGAGAACCCTGCAGCCGACAATTGGTAAGGATTTCTGTGTATCATCAATAAAGTAAACATCTGAAAGCGGAGCTAAATTACTGGAAAAATTCGAAATTAATACTTGCATTATTTAGTAAAGGCGTAGAATTAGATTGTTTAAGCAAATTGAGGTTATGATCTCCACAGATAATTATAGTACATGAGATTCTCTCTATACTCTGCCCGACATAATTTGGCAGTACACGTCTTATGGGGAAGCTTTTTAAAAATCAGTAGCGTGCCATATTTTTCTACATACTAAATTGAAAGAAACCCCTCATGGAGTGTTTACCCTCGAGTGAATTTCCAATTGCATATAACGTAGACTCACCACATCTTATTCAGCGCATATGTACGTGTGCACTGGCCTGAGACTGCTGCTATTCAATGCCCATTTAATTGATGTGCATTTAGAGTTACCAATGTCCGTTTGGTTACCCGTTCAGCTTTTTTTTCTTGGGTTTCTGTTGAGGAGCTTTAGGTTTTAGAGCTTTGAAAAAAAGTTCTTAATGATAAGTGTTATCGTGGAGGTCTTCTTTTGATCTTTGACATTTCTTTTAATGTGTGAAGAATATGTTTAAATGCCGTTACAAAATTGTAATCTGTTTAAGGAAAAATATTATTTGCGTTTCTTTTGTTTGTTAGAAATTGTTTGAATTCATCCAAAGACTTAAGTCCAAAAGAAATTGTTGACGCGACAAAAAAGAATGAATCAAAATTTTAATTTTTTTTTATGGGCCATTTACGCCTAGTATTGGCGCCTAAGTAAGTATTTATTTTACTTACCTAATTATATTTGCAAAATATATTTCGTATTTCCGAATCAGGGGTTGTAATTAGAAACATAACCTGGAACTTTATGCGAAGTTACTTAGCTGGATGGGCTCATATAGTAACCATCTGTTATCTGCAATAATTAATGTTCAGTGGATAAACAAATAAATAAATAAATATTAATAAAATCTTTAAAAGCGGTACTTGCACGTTTTTAGGCATGCACAAAATACATACTTCTCCGTAGCGCTTCAGTAGTTTCTTACTTCTAGAAAAAAACATCAAAGTCCAGTGACTCACATAGTGCTGCATATCTTGAAAATAATTCGGTTTCAACGGTCTACTTCAGAAAATGTTCGACTACTGAGCTGTTCGTGCCCCAGTCAGCGTAAATTTTAGAATTGTTAAAACAAAGTGCCTTAAAACGCTTGAATTCGGAGAGTTGATTGCACGTGCGACAGTTAATATTTGATTTTGCCTAACATTATAAAAATTTAAAAAAAAATTAAATTTCTTCAGCCGTGATTCGGAAAAAGGTGTTCTTTCCTATACTGTCAAGTATTTATCTGTTTCATAAATTACGGAGATAAAAGTTATGCAGGTTATAATTTTGCATACGTTACGTATTATTGTTTAGTTATCCGCACATTGTCAAAATTAATGTATTTTATAAGAGTTAGGCTTCCACAACTCATAAACATGTTCCGTATTTGAGTTTATAATTAACTACTTTTAATTTTGTTATAGAAAAACTTACCGAATTAATAAAAACCTCCATAATATTATTTACGCACATACAACTTTCGATAAATAAATCGATCGAATTCCTGCTTTAATTATATAAATATTTTTCAAGTATCATAAACAGTATTTTGATCACCCTGTTGAATTAAGTGCAGACGGTGACTTTAATGTGACTAATGCTGAAAGGAAGTACATCAAATTGTATATCACAAATTACTTATCTTTTCGCTCTGAGCATTATTTACATTCATGTTCTTCACATACAAAATACTACTCCCCTGATGTAACTTTTATTGTAAACAAATTAAAAAAAGCCCCCTTATTAACACTCACAAGACATGGTAAAAAAAGTGCTTTCCTCCTATGTAGTTTTTGTCATACATATCGTAAAACTATTATAAGTTCCAATCAAATCGGAAATTCGATAAACAGACGCTGATAAATTTGCCATAAAAATAAATATACTAAACTCCAAAACAAACAACAATAAAAAAAGAGAGCTTTCATCCAGTTCGATGTCCCACCCAAGCACGGCACAAGTCCAACACCACCGTTGGGCTAAACGCCGTAATTTTTTGCACTCAATTCCGGCGATCAGTAGCGTGCGGAGCGACATCAGCTGAACGGCGCGCGGCGGTCTGTGTACTTCGCATATATGTCACCCGCACAATTGTTCCTCACGAGATTCCGGATTGCCGACCGTCCCCGCCTGATAAGATACCACAACCAAACTTGATGTCACTATCTTTGAGGGTTGGCCTGCCAATAACG
This sequence comes from Ferdinandea cuprea, assembly GCA_963576555.1. NCBI lineage: Eukaryota > Metazoa > Arthropoda > Insecta > Diptera > Syrphidae > Ferdinandea > Ferdinandea cuprea. The sequence continues at coordinate 40,575,128 of OY754959.1, forward strand.
CAACATATCGTAATTCCCATTAACGGTTTAGTCATTTGTTTAGTGTCATTTCAATCATGGTTTATTTTGGATGCAATTCACCATTGCGACACATTGCTTAACAATAGACGTTGTGGGCGACGAATACCAAGTAATTGTGCAAAAATATGTGGATGAGTGGATATTTTAAAATTGGTCTTATTATCGAACGTGTAACCTTCAAGAAAATGTTAGTTATATATGAAAATGGGTGTTTACTGTAAAGACAACGAGAACAAAAAAATTGATGTTCATATTAGCAGTACAGTCAAATTTTTAAAGAAATTAAACATTGCAAGCGGTACGCTGGGAATTTTAATATAAATTTGTAAGCTGAAACACGTTTCTCATTCAAGGTATGTTAGTTTCACTTTTATTACCTGCATATTATGTTATGTGTACATTTTGCTAAATTGCTTCGTAAACACATTAAGTGAAGCTGTATTATAAAGGAGGCGGCATGTTAAATATTAGCTTTAAAGGTGCTGTGATTTGCAGCGAGTTTGAAGAAGCTTCTTGAAATGATGTTATTATATGTGTAGGTGTACTTTTGGATGTAGATACCTACTTAGCTGTTGAAGAACAAAAAAAAACACTTCGTTTGTTGTCAGTAAATGCTTGGCATTCTTGAAAAAAACTAGGTTCGTTGGACATTGGAACGGATCATAAAACACTGTTCCTGAAACACATGCTTACTGTTCGGTAGTTATATAGATATAAATGTATAAATACATAAGAGAAATTATTAGGCTACAAGTAATTCTTCTACAAGTGCAGATTTCATTTAAAGAGGGCTCCAGAGTAACGATGCAGTTTTTATTTTCAAAAGGTCGATGTCGCTGTACAGTTTGAAAAGTTTGTCGTTGAAGGATATGTTCATCTCTGATAGATCCATAGAGCAGGCCTGGGATTATGAATGTCTTATAAGAAAAACTCCAGCCTTACTTCATTATAGCCTTCTCAGCAGAAAGGAACAGCAATTTACAAGAATTATTCTTCTCTTGATTACTGAAGAAGGGCCGGTGTAGTCTACCACCTTACTACCTTTAAGTTATACCTATAGACTATGACGTTTGGACTGATTCGTCCAGAGGCGGAGAACTTTAATTGGTCAGGGGTGGCTAGTGCCTTCTCAGCAGTAAGAATATAAACAATTCACTGTTGCTTTTTGTCTGAAAATTCGAAAGTAAATTGCCTTAGGACGCCATTTTGTTTATTTTCAAAGTAAAAAAAACTTCTATCAGGCCCTATATTAACTATTAAATTTTTTTTTTGTTTAAATAAATTCGGGTGAACTGTTATGATGGTCATGATGGTCACTGCAAAGAACTACTTGTGAAACAGAAGCCGATACATATATAGATAATTTTTTATGTAATTAATATTTTCTTTTCAAATTTGGGTGAAATGAAGTTGAAACATGACATAATGGTGTAGTATTGTTACCCCTTAAATCGAATTAAACACAGAAAAATGTTTTTTGGCACATTGTATTATGACATTAAGTGTTCCTTGCTCAAAAAGTAAAAGCAAGTTAATAATGTAGACACGTCGTTCCAACGGCGGCTAAGCAAGCAGTTAAAACTACTATTAAAACATAGGATCGCTTGGGCGAACAGTATGATACCCTATCTGTATCCTTATATGCCCCAAAGAAAAAATGCGTTAGAAAAAAAACTCTATATGGCAAACTCGTTAAGGAGTTCAGTGTCTACAGATGTTGTTAAGGTTCTAAACCTTTATCTCTTCAACTACAGGTTTAAAGCGGTTTTTTCTAAATTGTGGGCATGGCACTGGGCGTATTTACATTTCTTTTAAACACTTTACCATTTCGGGACACTACACTAGCATAAATTTAAAGGCCCCAAAAGTTGATACGGACGGACCGACGGACATTGCTAAATAGTCTTAATTTTTGGTCCTGATCATAAATATATATGTATACTTTTAGGGGTCTACGATGAATATTAAGGGCTGATACTAGCTATCTATGCATCAAAATTTATATACCCTTAGGTTAAGGTATAAGGACTGTTTATTCTTCCCATTTGGCTTATATTGTATTCAGCAGATTCAGCCATTAAAAGCACCTGGTTGCTTCTAGGGATACTCGGTTGAAAGATAGTTATTTGATTAAGTGTTCAAAATATTTGATCCAATAATCTGTAGAGTAGACTGCGGCTCCTAAAAGAGCGTTTATGAGGAACCTATGGTATCTCTCAGTGAGAGCAATATGTCAATAGATTTTCTTAAATTATAGGATGACTGAAATCTAGTCCGTGTGATTTTAAAGGTGAGGTGAGGTGTGTTGTTAACAATTGACCTAAATCGTTATTGCGTTTGTGTACAAGCCACTATTCACTGACTTCACAATAATTGTAGTTTCTCTTGAATTGAGTTTGAAAGTTTACATACAGTTAAGCATTATGGTCGGCACAGACAACTGGCTAGAGCTAAGAAACCGCACTAACAACTTTCAATTCAATACAGAAACTCTGCTAATCTAATTGCCTCGCTTTCTTTAAGCGCCTCTTCAAATCCCTCTGTGCATCCGCATAATAGCGCAGTATTCTAACAAAGATTGTGTTGAGCTAAAGCTGCCGGATAAGTAGCTAGGGACAAGTCCCCAGCCCATTTTTACAGCACAAATCCAAAATTAGGTATTGTTACTCGTTTGTGATTTTGCAACGTCCAATGTCGAAAATTGTCATTCAAAAAGCCCAACTTGGCTGCAGTCAATATGTTACTACAAAACAAAAGATATCAGTTGAGCAGACAAGTTTTTCAATAATTAATTAGGAATGCCAAACGTTTTTTCGCTCAAAGAGTACTTATTTACAATTAGAATGCTTTTACTAGTATACCTATGACAAATATTTACATATTGCTAATACTTTTTCACTCAGATCACCAACCTGGATTAACATAACACAATTCGCCGAACATCTTTATCGACTTTATGAGTCGACAAACAAAACGTGGGCAAAAACAGAAAGCTTTTAATAGCAAAGAAATTTCGTTTCGTACAAACAGACTTCATTCACTGCCTGTTTTGATATTCCATTTGTTTAGATTTGCTCACCCTCGTCATCCCTCTCTACCACTCACTAGTTTTTTTTCCTTTCTTTTATTAAAACAGTCAATTAGCGGGTCTTCCTTTATTTTTTTTATTCTCTACTTTTTTTCATTATGTTGACTAAAACGAGAATATGTATTAGGATGGCCCCTGAATCAAATCGACTACCATTGATGTCCGAATACCGGACCGGGAGGACCTTTTGTAAGGTGTGAGTTTGTAGATTGTGAAAGGGAATTCATCGATTCATCGTTCACAAGAACACTTTTAGATGGAAATCGTTGGCCATTTAAACGAGACAAATATTCTGTCGTCTTCTGTTGATCAAATTGCGGAAGGAACTTTCATAGGGGGTCACATTTCCGGCTGTCTAAGTTTTCTGTTCGCTGTATAAAATAATATCTAAAGGGATGTTTACTCTGCGATGTAAGGATATTCCTTCATTGTATGGATTTAAATGTTGGCATAGCACTGCTGCCAATGGCGGTGGATGATGGTAAAGGCAATTTCTTTGAATTCCGTTTTACTAGTCAAACAAACCCAGCACACGTTTTCAATTGATTGAATAAATTATTCTGTGTTGTACACATGCCTATAACTAAATTGGGGATTGCTTAAGGTGAGGGGTTTTTTCTGCTAAGCATTAAATAAGGTTTCAACTTCAGACGACTGGCGTTACCTTTTTGTTTTGTTTTTTATTCTTATTTACTTATTAGAAAATAAAGGAAGAGAAACAATACTTAAGCAAAACAAATATAATGATGATTAAGTATAGATAATTAGGCTATAAATATGAATTACCTAGATGTGTATTATATAAAATAATAGGCGTAAACATAAAGACATCTCCAACCATTGTGTGGGCGAAGTTTCTCATGACAGTTTTTACTCTTGATGGATGTTTATCAGACTTTCGCAAGAGGTGGGACAGCGAATAAAACCGTAAACCTGATACCCCTAGCTTGATAGTGCAATGGACCAGTGCAATTAACCACTAAATTCGACATAACCATTAAATTGTCAGCCATGCTTCCAAAAAAAAATATTAATTATAATATTTACAGTGATGACAAAATATATAGAGTTACTTTTTTTCCAGTACACAATATCTCTAAATATAAGGCAACATGTACATTACGTTAAGTCCTTCCCAATAAAGAGGTTAAGTCTATTAGGTTCCCAACAAAATATATATATTTATATATTATGACGGGGTAAAAGGAGTCACCGCAACCGAAGTAACAGCAAAGTCACAATTTATTTTGCCACGACTGAAACTCCATCCGTAGATGGCAACTTTAAGTCTTTTGCCCCCATTTCAGCACCTAAAGTTCTGTGAAAAAGTCCAAGCGCGGGCGAGTGTCTTTTTAAACTTGCACTAAGCTGCACTTATAGTTCGGTTCCCCAAAAACACAAGGTTATCGCAGATTCAGTATAGTAATAAGTATGGACTTAAGCAAAAGCTGATAAAAACAACGTCATTTCGGAATACTATTAACGCTTTAAGAATTTGCATCCTATTCATGTACTGCAATTTGATCCCCAAAACATATTATACTGCTCAAAGCTCAAAATTAAACCAAGAATGCGAATTAGACATAACCGCTTCTTGTCAAATCGAAACGGGCTTTTAAGTGGAAGGATGCAGATTTTTTTGTGTAATGTTTTTGGATACCAGTAAAGCATTTTCAGGGCACTAGGGAACAAACCAGCGCTTATCGTCTCAAAAATCCACATCGTTTTTTGTTTTAAGTGAAACTTAAAATACTTAGTCTTGAATATTTGGGCTTTTAAATAATGTATATAGCATATAATATACATAAGTCTTATTGTAATAAAAATAATGCACACAAAATTAAATGTTACATTTTTAGACAACACTCTAGACTTACGACACAATAGATTATTATTAACACAAAATAAGGGCATTCTTTCTTATCTTTAATTATTAGTTAGATTCAAGAAAAGAATATAAGAACGGTTTAGTTTCGGTATTCTCATACTTGATATGGATGGATCAGATGTAAATAACAAACCATGGAAAACATTTTTAATTTTTACTGCTGTGAAGCATTTTCTGACATACTGTATAAATATTTTATGGACAGAGGGTCCATATATTTTAATTATAATTATATTTTTCCACAAACAACTGTGCAGTGTTAACTTTCATTATTAACTGTGGATAATTAAAGGATATTTTCATTAAATTAAATATCGTCGGTCTATTAGTTTGACTTTGGTTACATCCTTCAGCTCATCATAAAATTTAGACCCGCACATTCGCATTACAGGTGACGAACAGATTAAATCTCTTCCACGTCCTTGCAGCTTCTGCAAAAGTCGTTGTGCATTATGCACAGCCGTTCCGTACGTAGGCCCACAGCGCTGTTCCTCGTGAGGACTTCCATTAATACTTGTCCTAACGGTTTAGCCCGAACAATAATTCTGATCTCTTTGTGTTAACCGCTGGCCATAGCTATTTGCTCATGTCTGCACTCGATTTCGATTTCTTCGAGTGCCAGTGATGCGTTCATCTCCGACCCCGATCTTGCGAGCTTGTCCGCTTCTTCCTTTCCCGGGATATCGGCGTGCCCAGGTACCCAGCACAGAAGAACTAAGTTGTTAGATGATATCTCGTCTAACGACTTCCTATATTGATTCACAGCCCTTGAATTCACCAATGGCTTTTATAGCCGCTTGGCTGTCAAAGTAGATAGTGGCTAGTGGAACATATACATCGATGGTTGCAAAATGGATGTCGGAACAGGCGCGGGAATCTTCTGTGAATCACTAGGATTAAGCAAATCCTTCAGAATTCATGGCGACAGTAGCATTGTAGTTCCGCGGCAGCTTTGGATAATGGCAGCTATTTCCACCTGGAAAATGCTACAGTCGCCATTAATTCTGAAGGATCCTAGTGATTCACAGAAGATGCCCACGCCTGTTCTGACATGGCGATCTCATCATCTCTTGCAACTATCTTCTCCACCCATTCGCTTCTTTCTGATATTATGGTATTGAATCCCCTGTTGAAAGCGAATGTCGAGGATAGATTATCCGTAGTTGGTGTGCCTACGGATGCGCACAAATTGTTGACTCCCAATCCAGCGACCCAGTTACCAACAAAGAGGAGTGCGTAGCTGAGTTGATCGCTGAGGACTGGAATTTGCCTGGAACCAGGGTGGCTTCGTCGCCTGCATATGCATTCACGATGAAGCCTTCCTTCTCCAGTAACTTTAAAAGCTCGTCTATTACCAGGATCCATATGAGCGTGGAGAGGACACCTTTTTGTGGTGTTCCCCTACCGAATTTCCGTCCAATACATAACTCTCCTACGAAACTCGTAATCCGGCGTGTGCCTAGCATGATTTTGATCCAGTCGCTTAGGCTGCTATCTAGATGACAGGATTAAGAACGCCCATTGATGTAGTGTGAAGGTAATTATTCCGGATTTCTCATCTTAACTACATCTGGAAAGGGGGGGAAGAAGAAAATCGCATATGGGTTAAATTGCCAATTATGTACTTTAACGCAATAACGAAATAAATTCTTTCAGGCAACAATTTCCCATCAAATTATACGCGAATTGAAAATCCTTGGGAAAACTTACAAAATGATTACACTGCGAGATAAATAAAATAAATATGATTTCGATTTTGCGAAATGAAATTCGTCGAAAAGGTGGCAGAGTTAAATGCTGCTTCTTAAATTTGTTTCAACACATACTATAAAAGTTGCAAAACTCCCATGCAGACGACTCCTATCAGTGTTTATCAATTTTATAACCCCAATGTCTGGTGAATCATAGAGCTAATTTTGTCCGTGCGACAACTATAACAAGTGTCACCCAGTAATGGTGCGGAATACGTAAATTTTGAAATCAATCACCGAACAAATATTTATGTTTATATTTATTTATCTGAATCTTTGGTGGGCAATTTCAATACAAAGAAGACTTTATCTATTTATATATCTGTATACAAGGTTTACGTCTTATTATCACCAATTCACATGGTACTTAGTTTTGCCATATTATTAATGAATTGAGTTTTTCAACTTTCCCAAGATGACTTCATAAAAATATTCAATTACTTTGGGTAAACATTCATTTCTAAAAAATGCTAATTGAATTTTTTTGTTCTCATTATTGAACGTAACAATAAACAAAAATACGAGAAAGTTAGCCACGTGCAGTTAGTTGTTCATTTTGTTAACATAATTATGCCAACCACAAACGATTATATTATAAATACAAACATGTTCTAGAGAATCACGCGTGCGTGCGTATTGGTGGAAAAATATGTTCAAACGATTGCGAATTTAGTATATCATCAAACTGTTGGACTTCCTATCTGACACATCAAAATTAACAGCACATAATGATAAATGATCTTTATTTTTATTGAATTACATTCCTATGCATCACTGTATATAAATTAAATAAGGGGAAAACCAAAAGTATGCTATGAACCAACAAACAAACACACATTTGTCCACCGCCTAGGACAAACCATAACTGTTAAAAGCAGAAACTTCGAGGCGGTTAAGGAGTTCATCTATGAAAAACATCTTAGTGGAGATCTGAAAAAAACCGTTGCTACTTCGGTTTGGAAAAACAATTCGTCTCTTAAATAGTTCACACTTAATATACTCCTAACCCGATAGACTGAATGAATGCTCATAGGATTCTTATCCTACAACTTCTGACATACGGCGCCGAGTGCTGAACGATAAGCAGGAAAGGAGATTGAGCTCTTTGGCGGATTTTGGAGTATAGTAGAGTATAAGATATAACTACGAACTTCACGAGCATAAACACGTCGACTGCATTTTCTAGGCCAAAAGGAGCGAGTGGATAATTGTGCTCTGGCCAAGAAGATCTTCGAATATCAGAAACCACGTTCGGGACGCCAATAAAAATCGAACGTACAGAGTCTCTCATCGTGGATGCCAGGGTGATTGGTCTGGCAATTGGAAAGCAATATACTCGGGATCGCAGATAAGTTTGCCTTTACTCAGGCAAAAACTCTTCATGGGTCGGGAGCCTGTTAAGCCATCTGACGATGGGGGTTTCAGACATCGGGAAAGTATCATTAGTTTAAAAAAATACTTGGAACCATTTTTAAGAAAAATAGTGATAAGTGATTTTCAAAAAAAAAATTATATGGCAGGTACAGCAGGTAAAAATTCCGGTAGATGTAACCCCAAAATCCTTATATAAGAACTTTGAAACAAATCCGTCAAACGGTTTCGCCATACGGCACCCGGACAAACAGAAAGACTGATCGACGGACGGCATGGACACTTTTTTGGACTTCTGTACGAGAAAGTTAAAAAGAAGTAATAGTTATTTTATAATGTTAAAATGAGGATTTTATCGTCTCATCGCTGATTAGTAGTATTTATACCCTATCCTAAGGGTATATTAATTTTGACACATAGTTTGTAACACCCCTTAATATTCGTCGTAGACCCATAAAAGTATATATATTTATGATCAGGACCAAATCCTAAGACTATTTAGCAATGTCCGTCCGTCCGTCCGTCCGTATCAACTTTTGAGGCCTTTAAAGTTATGCTAGGAGGCTGAAATTTGGAGCACATACTCCCTAGGTTCCCGAAATGGTAAAGTGTTAAAAGTTTTTAAATCCGCCCACTGCCACGCCCACAATTTAGAAAAAACCGTTTTAAGGCTTAAGTTAGAGAGATAAAGTTGTAAAACTTTCACAAGATATGTAGGTACTGCCTACCTTTATAAATTTGTTATATAAAGTTTTTGCCACGCCTACTTTTTGTGGGCGTTTTTCACTAAAATGCTGTTTTCTTTGAAAATTTTCATAGAAATCGAAAAAAAAATGTTGAACAATATATTTAGCCAATATTTTTTCCAACATATCGCCCATACAAAGTTTTTGGCCACGCCCACTTTTTGGGGGTGTTTTTTCAAAAAAAATATTTTTTTGTCTATAAATTTCATAGAATGAAATAAAATGCTATCTATCATCTTCCTTATGAATTTTTTCTTTGGGGTACATAGGGATAAGGATAGGGTATCTTACTGTTCGCCCCAAGCGGACTGTAGCCTTTCCTTATGTTTTTTTCTTTGCCTTAAGCCTGTTATTAGCGAATCTGAAGCTATAAGCATATGATGCATCACATCTTCATTCATTTTTCATTTCAATATGGTACCAAAGACGATTGACGACTTTTCTGTTACAATGTTTTCTTTTGGCTGTTTGGACAATTCCTCAACCTCTTAGCTATTTTTCATATTACTAGTAAATATTTAACAGAAAAACATGTAATCCGACTAATCATCTTCAATTTTCTGCATCAACCTGTGCAAGAGAGCGTACAACTTGAAATTGAAACTGTTGTAGATTCCTATGAAAGAGAAGAGTACATACAAAAATGAGTTCCTGCATTAGAGAGGTGTCAGTTTAATATAGGAGACTCCGTATTTGTTCTTCAACCCGCTATGGAAACACCTGAGCTGTTTATTTCCGATAAGTATCAAAGTTTTGTATCCAACTCAAAAATGCTTTATTGCACTCAATACAGTTGTAACACAGTGAATGTTATGATTCAATTTAGCAATTCAATTAATCTTCGTTGACGTGGGTATAAGAGATGACAATCTTCTTTGAAGGTGTTAATTTCAGAGTTGGCGTTAAGAAATGATGTTTCTAGGTGAGCGATCTTATTGTTTATATGACATACTGAGTCCCTTAGATCATTGATTTACTAATCAGTTTATTGGAGATGCGTTGACCTCAATATCAGACATTTTCGTTGACAGAAGAGTTTGAAGATGTATGTAAATTTATTGGTGACAACGCCGCTACAATGTTTTCTCTCAAGCGCAAGGCAAATACATTCTCAGAGTTTATGGGTAGCACAGCAAATGGAATTGGAATTGGATTAAATTTGCAACTAAAAATACACGTAATACAGTTCAATAATCAAATAAAAGGTAAAACTGATATATACTTGGCAGAGATCTGATCTCGAGTTTATGAGAAAAACCCCTTAACATTTGGAGATTCTCACTATGTACTGCAAAGCGTAGAAATTCATTCTCTGTGGATAGCCCTCTCTTTGTCTTTCTTATAATCAAAAAACCAGCTGATAAAATTGATAATGTTTGCAAATATGTTAGTTGTATTTGTTTAAGCGCTCAAAACGGCTTAAAAAGAGAGATACAAACTATACGCGGCATGGGATTTTAGAAAAAATTAGTCTCAATTTAGCATATTATGCCAAATTGTAAATTGTTATATCAATATTGCTGTAAGAATGAGGTTAAATTCCTTTTATTTCATTTTTTTTGTAGTAAAAATACTAGCATGTACATACATAAGTAGGTATAATACTTAATTAATCTCTTTCTGATTAACCCGAATTTCATTCATAAGCGACCCAAATTAACACCTGCAAATAAATCAATAGACTTTGGTTAATTACAAATTTATATAAGTTCCACTTGAGAATATTATGTTGTCACTAATGGGGAGAGAACCTGGCCTGGGATTTGTATAACCACTAAAGTGGATAAGTAGAATCTCGATAGTAAATTATTTCATATCAACATTATTTTCAACATACAATTGAAACTGACACAGACAACAGCCTGTGAGCTTGCAAGTGGACATCATTTCATTTATTATTATCGAGTATCTAATCGAATACAATATTTGACAGGATCAAGTGGGTCTAATAATTTATGGAGATAATGGAGTGAATTACGCATTTAATAACAATCAACTGCAATCGACAACTTCAGTCGCCTTTAACATAGCGTATAAGTGGTTCTGATACTTGAAACGCTGAATTAAATTGTAAGGATTTAATACTATGTGTAAAGGAAACATTTCGTATCTATCGAGGTTATTGCTTGTTGGCTAAAGTATTACTACGGCTACTAGATGAGACATTAATGTATCTAAAGTAACATACAATTGCTACTGATGTTGTGAGCTCCGAAATTAATTTATAGGACACATAATCATCGTATAAGTATACGTAAAGGTAGGTACCCTTCATATTTTACAGACTACAGATACCAGGCATATAATATAAACACACCCTTACAGTACGTTTTGGACGTTTTCACATTGCATTAATAAATTCTGGAGTTATTTTCTAACAGAAATTGTGCATTTGAAAGCAAGCATGTTTGTTTCAAATATTTGCCTTGTTCCTTAGGGCATTTAAAAGGCGTCTCCGCTTCCTCTGACACATTAAATTATTTATTGGATATTCGATAAACAGAAGAACTTTAGATGGTTATTGAAATCCATAAAATTAGGCATTGAGGAAAAGTCTCAAATCAAACTGTGGAAGTACTGCTATAAAATGTATGAAATTCGATTCCAGGGAATAACTCCATGGTTATGAAATATGTTTAAAAAAAAGCTTGTGAAATAAAATGGAAAGAGGCCAGAAAATTAATCACAACGGTTCCGTTACAAAACGCCCAAAACCAAAAAAAGGCAAATCACCCATAATGCTTAAACAATGGAATATGTATGCTTGGTGTCCCCTTTTTTATTTGGAGTAGGCCGCAATCTTTGGGTGTAACATTTTTTTGGGCGATCTATCGATAGTGTTAAATTGGCCAAAACAATTGCAGATTTTGGGGTAAACATTGTTTTTGTTCTGCTTAAAATTTAAAAAAAAAAAAACGGTACCTGACATACAAAAATGTTTTTTCAGTTTATTTGTTTAATACCATCACAGAGCAAAATATAAAACACTACGTTCACTAAGTGTAAGCCCTCAGCTTCATCTATTATATACCTTCCCCATGGCTAACCACACGCCAAGTGGTTTTCAATCTAAAATGTATACTCTAGCCAAAAGCTTCAGACCCGTAAGTCTGTCTTCCTTCTTTCTGACAAGTTTGTGGAGTCTGGTTGAGCTGCATCTGCGCAAAGTTGCTCTCCGATCAAATCCTCTCTTTAACATGCATCATGCTTATCTTCGAAAGACGAGAAAACTAAGTACATTAATATAATTCCGCGAAAAAACGAAACGATTTCATGAACGTCATTGATATATAATATAAACAGCAACGGGCCCAAATGACTGCCCTGTGGAACACCCGAAGTAACTTCGATAACGAGAAAAGTCAAATCATCTATATATCTATTTAATAATTTATCCTTTCTCTGATGCTTAAGGGAATATGATCCCATCTTAGCAATGACTGCAATACCACTTCTTACAAACCGTGAACTATCGAACAAATAGAGTAATCTAACAAAACTTATTCTGATTTCTTTCAAGTTCTATTAATCGTAGAACAACAAATATCTATTTTTTCCAGGAAATCGGAAAATAACAATTGATTCGACACCATCAAAGAAGTTTAGAAATGCTTGAAACGATGGCACAAAATCTCACAGAGGAAGACATCATGGAGGAGGATATTGTTGAACGCCTTGAGACTGAAATTAATATTACACACCCGCAATCACTGGAAATCCAATTAAAATTATACGACATCTTCATTCCGATTTTATGCTCCATAATCATAATTGTAAATTTACTCATAGTCCTTTCGAGTGGACTTATACTGCACAAAAGTAAGTCAGTCATTTAGTAAGTCATCAGCCAACAACCAACATATAACCGTGTTTTACTTTGCAGGACAACAACCTCGAAGTACTTATATATTTCTGGGCAATGTAGCCCTTTCGGATTTGGCTATAGGTGTCGTGACACTATTCGGTCAATATTATCCTCACGAACTGCGTAACGAATTGGTGTGCTGCTTATGCATAGGTAAGACGAATTTTACATTGTGAATTAATTTTAACTTAAAATTCCATTCCCAAAGGCATGACAGTGCAAGCCACTCTGGTGTCCGTAATCAGCGTAGGACTAATCGGTGTGGATCGATATCTGTACATTCTGTACGGTCTCCAGTATCAGAGGTATATCTCCTCGAAGCGTGCTCGGATTATGGTTCTGGCCACGTGGATTATAGCTGGGCTAATTGGTCATTTGCCAACTTTTGGAGTTCGAAATCCTACGGATAACGGACAGCTTTGCTGGTTCATCGTGCTGGTTCCACCGAAAATAGTTCTTCTAATCACATCAATTGGACTTATACCTCTTGTGGTCATCGTTATCTTGTATAGCATAATTTTAAAGCACGCTCTCGGCAGGATATCTCATTTGCAGCGAGCTGCAACAGGAAATCAAGGAACACAAGTTGGTACTTTGCGTTTATTTCGCGGGGGTAACTCTACACAAAGAACGGTTGGCTCTTTTGATGGTTCCAGTAATACAGTAAGCTACATTCAAGAAGCGAGCGAGGACCCGCCTCTAACCAAGCGATCGGTCTTCAATTGTTGTCGAAAGTAAGAAAGCTAGTTGTGTTTTCCCACCTCGAACAGAGTAAAATAAATATTCTACATTTCAGAACAAAAAAACTTCGAATAGCTCCTTTATATTCTGACAACAAGTGGAAGGCGATCAAAATCGTTCTTCTCACAACGGGGGCATTCTTCTTCACGTGGTTTCCATACTTTTTTGCATCCACCCTCTATGTTATGTGCAGCCCAGACTCAGATCCCGACTACTGCGACGGACTGCGTGTAGCAATAGCGAGTCCATTAGCCATCCTCGGTTTGAGCAACAGTTTAATAAATCCTATTATTTATGCATGGTGGCACAATGGCTTTCGGGAATCAGTGAAGAAGATGTACCGCGAGGTGCTGATAAACCGATTTCAAACCCAATCTGTAACATCTACAAGGAAGCGAAGTCTAGGGGAGAATATTAGTCAAGCAACTACGACAACCATATCAGAACTAGAAAGCTCCGATTTGGAGCAGAGAGTTTATGAGCCGCCCCTAAGGGGGCAGCAGAACGCAAACTCCAGGCGACGGAACAGTACTGGCATGGAGAGTTCAAGTGGAAATGAACTGTAGTAGAAGTAGTTTTTATGTCATCGAATGTGAAATGTATTTATGTTTTAGATAATCTAGTACGTTAGTATTGTAAGTATCCCTCTATCGGTTTGTAAACAAATATATATTAGAAAAGTTAAAGGTTTGTGTATTTGATTATTTCTGAACAATTATTCCTCGCCGCATAGAATGGAGGAAATTTGAAATCAAAATCCTAAGTCGAAAACAGTGGGGTTAGTGCACTATTTTGAGTACACTAATAGCCAAGCTTGAGGTTCGTGTCTATATGATTGATGAACAAATTAGTAAATACATACTCCAATAAAGGAAAATACATTTTAAAAGTTTTCGCAGACAGATGGCTGCGCGTATATTGTTTTAGGTATGTGGTGATTAGATTACAAAAACTAACGGATGCGATGTTTGGTCTTTAGGGAGACGCCTCATGTTGTAGAGATTAACTTAAAATTGTTGCAGGCAATTGAACGTAATAGAGGAGGCCTATCGCCAAATATTAAGATCTGACCAGTGGCAATGGTGTTATAAATGTTAGCGGTAGCAAATGGTCAGGAGTTCTATTAAGTTCTATATGTCGAAAAGTTTCCATTTCGAGGCAGTATAAACCGACACAGGGTGTGATAGAATTTTGAATGAAAACTTAAAATAGAAAGCAATAGTACGCTTAAAAACGTAGTCAATTTGTACCTATGCAGTCTACAGCAAACCGGACAACGTTCGTGTAAACAAACAAACATGACGGCTTTTCGATACGCGATCACGCGACATACAGCTGTTGTTCATACTCAAAACACGGAAAATCAAACTTTACGCATGGAGAATTGTAGCCTCGAATGGTAAGTCATTTGAAATCATCGGAATGCGCGGAATCAAAACATCCTCCACATTTTATTTTTATATCGTCGGTCGGCTCGATAACATTGTTCATAATTTTTCGAGGTTGGATTATATTACGTAGCGTGATGATGACTGAGCCTACTGTCAATTACAAATTATGAGGTGTTGATCCGGGCAACTGGTTGATAACTGTTGATAACGATTGAAAACACGCTGAATTAGCTCTTCATTTGATTCGGTAAACTTAATTTGATCCGGTCGCAATATTAACTGTGATTTTACCATTATGAATGTCAAAAAATTCAAAAAAACATCTGCAATTCGATCCTGTTGTAAAATCAGTCGCATGTTAGTCGTCAATCGGTAGATGCCGCCCCAAATTTGATGATTTCATGCACGCATTCAGTTCGTCAGCTGCAGTTGATCGTGAAATAACTAGATAGTAGGAGAGCTAACGAACGATTTGCGTAACGTGTTAATACAAAGGCAAACAATTTGTAGATTAGTAATTTGGGACCTACTGATCAAGAAAATAAAATGTAAAAATATAGCTGACAAAAAACTTGCTTGTGCAAAGCTAAAATTTTAGTATAATTTAGTTTACGTTAGAACATAAAAATAATCGTATGGTAGGATTCTGGAGAGTTGGAGGTATTTGAGTGTGTAACTACCGCTTCGATTGTTTTGAAGTGCAATATTTTTGTAAATAATAGCGCTATCGATATGGAACAAACAGATTTTCAAAGCCCTAGTTTCTAGTTTTTAATTTTTTTTTTAGCAGAACATTCTTATTGAATGCAGAACATATCACGGCATATGATTTATATATAGATAGAGAGATAAGGTAAGGGTTTTCAGAACATTTAACTATAAGTGTCATGATAATGTTTGTAACTTATCGACATAGGTAATAACTCAATTTAATTCTTTTAAAATTTTCATCTTGCATTTTTAAAGTTCTGTACTAACTATGCTAACTATTTTCAGCGTTCGAAAAAAAGAAGATTTGTTTAAGTAATGTTACAGTTTTTTTAGTAGATCTTATAGTATTATAAATAAATTAAATGTTATTAAGCTTCCACTATACCTACTATATAATTAGTCATGTCATCTAATCACATGTGATTTCTATATAAGCATTCAAATGAAATAAATTAAATTATATGAAAAAATGGAGGTGTAAATTGATGACCATTTTGAAAAAGTGCGATTGGGATAAAGAAACAAAATTGGATTCCGTTTCATATAAAATTTAAAAGAAATATTTTGAAACTCTTAATTCAAACCAAAAATTAACAGCGCCGGCTAATGAAGCTATTGGATGTTGCTCATTATTTATCAATTAACAAATTTGATCAAGCAAATCCATATATTCCTGCCGCTTCCGATAAACTCATTATCAAACAACAATTTCAGCGGATCTGGTTGTTAGTGAATGTGATTCCGTAACCACTTAAAATAAAAATTTAAAAGCCGTGGCTAATTGTTTACTTATTGATTTTTTAAATATTTAGTTATTTTGATTGAATTAAATTAGTAACGTTAGTTAGGCGTAGGTTAGGTGAGGTTAAACTTGCAGTCGGTTAGGCCGACTCACTTAGACCAAAAAGAGGTCCGTTGTGACAATGTGGATTTTAACTTTAGCTACTCTACTCGTTAAACCATTTGGAGCTCTGGATGTAGCGAAAGAAATCTTTAACGTCAATAGTGGCCAGATCTTCAAGATTGTCATGGAAGAAAACACTTAGGTGGGTTTTATGTTTTTGGGAGAGAGCAGGACAGGTGCAGGATTGACTCCACTTCCTCCTCGTCATTTTAGTACACACCAAGCCTAGTTGCATGCCTGCCTAGATGACAGTGTCCAGTGATGACACCTTTTGTAAAGCCGACGTGCAGTCTTTTTAGAGAGATCAAAAGTGATTTGTGAACGGTTAAACATACCCAGATGTCAATACCTTGAATCAAGGATTTATGTCTAACTCTTCATTTAGTATGAACTAACCCACACAATTTGCAGTTCACCCTGTTTAGTAGTGAGTTTGCAACATACAATGTAATTGGCAGAAATTAGATAAATTGCAAGAGGAAATGAATTCGGGGCAATTTCAATAATGCCACTTTCTTCGAATGTATTTGAAAAATTATTCAAACAAAAATTACTTGATTCCTTGAATACGAAAATATCCTAACATCCAAACCATAGGTAGAATTGCACCTTACTGTGATCCAAATAGTCTGGTTTTCGTAAGAAAATTAGCATAACTGCTTTAATAAGTATTTATGAGAATATAAGGAAAGTGTTGATGCTTTACATTATTGAATTCTTTTTATATCATTTTGTAAACTTTAATTTATTTTCTTATCAAATTGTAAGTTACTTACTTACTTACTATAATTTACTAAAAATTTAATTAGGATTGTTATTAATTTAATTCCTTATTTCTATCGATTTTCTATATATATCTTTTTGTGGAATCTAAGCCTGTATCTTTGTAATATTTAAAAACGAAGAACATATAAATACAATCGATCTCTTTTATCTGAAATCCTCGAATAGTCGACACAAAGCTATTGGTCTAGATTATGTTACGTTTAAGATACTCCTTTATATTTTCAAATGGAAAATGGTAAATTACTCAATTCTTTGCGAAAAGCATTCCCGCCTTTATATCTTTTTTACCATTCCAGAAAAGCTCATATTTTTATTCCTAATTAATAGGATGCAAGGATTCGAACTTAACAAAGCATTATCCGATTTCATATCTGTCATACAAGTGGCGTTTCTCAGGTTTCTAGCCTTGGCTCGTTGTTGTCTCTTTATGTCAATGAACTCGCGTCATTTATTAAACAGTGTTCTTTACGCTTAAATTCTGATGATTCTCAGTTGAACTTGAGTTGCCCACGGGTGAAGAAATCAAGCGCTTGTCTTATATTAATGGTTTAAAGCTTAACCCAAAGGAATCAAAATGCCTAGTGATTTCTTAAAGTAAAGTACATTTTATTTCGACATCCATATCTTGGTACGGCTCATAGAGTTGGCGGGTGTATCTTCTTCTGCGTTCGCTCTCTTCGCACACAGGACCGTCGAAATATTTTTTTTCGAAGGAGGACAGTATTTTCTATCCTGCTTATCGTCCATCACTCGGCGCCGTATAACAGAACTGGCAGGATAAGAGTTCTATAGAGACTACACTTTGTCCTTCGAGTTAAAAGTTTGATGTTTACACCGAGGTAGATGACAATTGTCCTAATCGGTGGACAGATATTTGTTCTTTTGTTCATAGCATGTATTTACATATGTAGTCTTGTCCTCATTTACTGCAAGACCAACTAACTTCGACTGATCTTCAATAGTCGCGAAAGCCTCTATCACTGCTCAAGAACAAGATAGAAGAAGTCACATGATAGCGCATTAACTTGCCGAAATCCGGTGCATGTTTGGAAGATACATGATACTCTCCAGCGTCACGCGACGCAGTTGGATAAGTTTTGCAGCGATCCCGAATTCGGCTATTGCCATGTAGACATTCTGATGATGAATACATTAAGTCGATGAAGAGGTAGTGTGTCTCGACTTGAAATTCGATCGGATATGCGACATTAAGCGGGGATATGCCTCGATAGTTCTCGCCAGACTTGGATGCAGTGGTTAAATGCGTGGGCCACTAAGCGAAAGGTCGCTAGTTCCCGACCTATACCGCCTGAACGTTTTTATTCGCTGCCCCACTTCTTGCGAACATCTGAAAAATATTCAAGAGTAAGAAATTTCATGGGAAGCTTCTCAAAAATAAATTGCCGTTCGGAATCGGCATTAAACTGAAGGTCCCTCCATTCGTGTCAAAAATATAACTTCGCACACACAATGGTTGGAGAAGCTAGGCTTTAGGTCCTATATGGGCAGTTTACGCCTAATATTTATTTATTTTAGTTTTTGCAATATACAGGATCGCCTTTTTTGTAGATGGGTCACATGGAGTTGATGGTCCAGTCATTGGATTGATTTAAGATTTTTTAAATGCGCCCTACAAAAATATCACCTCCGTATTTGAAAAGTTAGGTAAGTGGAACATCAGAGCCGGCAACTTTGGTACTGGACGTGGATTCTCTTCTTGTCCCATCACTCTCTCTACATGATGCCCATTTAGCAGCAGCTGGAAATGCTGCGTTGATATATTTAGTAATCCCTGCGTTCCGGTATTGTCGAATGGATAATAATGCCCACTCTAAGAGGATCTTCACATACCAGCCCCCAGGTTTGAGACGTTTTAAAGACCACCTCACCGCGGATGACAGAGCGCTTGGTCTGGATAACTAGAAGCAGCGTGCCCGGGACCGCAGACGATGTGTCTCAGGCAGGGACTCTTTATGGGTCGGGAGCCCGATAAGTAAGGTAAGTAAAGTTATAAACTTCCCCTTGGTTGTTGTCTATTTTCCAGACATAAAACACTTGCCACAAACGGAGATATGAGAAACCTTAGATGAAAATATAGTTTTTGTTAGTAAGAAAAAAAAAATATAAACAAGAGGCAAACATAGTCATGTCTGGACATAAGTTCAGAAGGTACATAATTATTTCAAAACTCAATATGTTTCTTTTATTCTTAAACAAAAAGAAACGCAAAAATATGACCCGCTGATTTGTAAAGTCAGAATCCCGATTGCAATACCGAGCATTCTTTGAAGTTTTAAAAATGCATCCACTTCATAAGATAAATTGATGATCGCAATAAAAACTGTTCATAATGCGTGGGTTGCTGTATTATGAATACTTATTTCTTGAATCGTTCTGCATTATTTGGAATTGAATATGTTTAATGTGAATGTGACTAATGATTGGTTTTCGTCACTCTTGTCTATCCCAATTTCTTTCCATTCTCGTTTTGCAACAGCTGTTCTTTTGTGTGAGGAACACGCGTATCCTGTATTATTCATAATCACATGAATAGTAAATCCCATAATCGAGACTCTTGCATCATTAAATGAAAGAAACAAAACAAACCATCCCGAAAAAGGACAAAGCCACAGTTCAAGATTATAAAAATATTTGCATGACACTGTAATCAACTGCAGGTCCTACGAAAAAAAAAAACAGATAAAAATAATCATAATAATAACAATAAAACCAAAAAAGGATAAACAGGAATATTTCTTACCTTTCTCCCCCATATGCAGCAAGACTACGAAATTTCCATTGTTTTCTCCTTTTCTTTTGGGCCAATGCATAAAGGTGAAAGACCTCCAAGACCCCTACAAAACGGAACAGCAAGCGTAAATCAACATCAGCAAAACTTGGGAAGGATTTCAAATACTTCTTTTCCCGCTGCATATCTATCCTTTTCACGGTTAACTGCCATTTGGGTTGAGTGTGCAATATCCCCAGACGGAACATCAAGAGTGAGAGTAAAGGATTTAATTATTTTAGAGCGATTTAATGGGACCCTGTGTACGTGGATTGCTATCGAGAGATTGTGTTTTGATAACAGGATTTACTGGTCGACCGTCCGATCAAAGAACTATTATGCATAATTTGTTCGTTTTTATTAAAACGGGTAAAAGAACAAAATGTTTTTTCTCAGAGTGGGTATGACAGTAAGCAGATGGACTAGATGAATATCCCTTGTCCAAGAGAACTGCATCAAAGAATGTGGACTAATTGTAGTTGGCTGGATGCATTTTTGTTTTTAGTTATGCCTTTAAATAATATTGGCAACATTCAAACAACCGTCACTCAAATTGACACAAAAGTACACTCGTCCTTCCATTTCGAATAATACATATGTTTACGAAATGCTTTACAACGCTCCACAGAGCACGTGTAAAGGATAATGAAATGCACCTAATTGTGCGTATGCAAATGGATTATCTGTTACTCCAATCTCAGAGGAGCAGAAGCATGCCAAGCCAATTGCAGGAATGTATTAACAATGTGCAACGTTGGCAAAGTGCAAATTGGTGCTTGGAACTGTCTGCTACGATTCGTTCAGGCCAATGTCATGTGGCATCATCCACCGACATCGCTATCAACAGCATCACCGGAAATATTGGCTGCGAACCGCATGCGATCACAGCGAACACGCGAAACCTGCACACAGAATTATTGTCATCAAGATCGGTTAATACACACACACACACACACACACACACACACACACACATCTGTTCCAGCACGAGAAGAATTATTAAGAGATGGAGGCTGTTTTGGGGCCATGCAATCGAACAATTCGCATGCCATAAAGTTGCTGACATCTCGCAATCAAATCCGCAAACTGGCCACTCGAACGTTTGCCGCGAAGTGGCATCCGCCAACCGTACGGACAACCAGTGGGTGATGTGTGCTGCTCCCTGGTATGGATCGCCTTTCATTTGATTTTCTCAAAACGGCGATCATGCAAGGAGTAATTCACGCGAATGGCTATCTATCGCCTGAGAGAAGGCACACAAGCACAACGACGAAGAATTGTATTTAATTCCAAATGAGCTGATTCGCATTTTTGCGGCATGGACTTTCTGGGATATACAGTTGCCATCTTTCAAAACGTAAATTACGAGGTGGTATTTATCGCGAGTAGGATTTCGGGATATGATTAGGCGCACGTAAGCAAGCGTACTGCCCTTTGGGCAATTATATGCATGATATGTTTTGTTCTGGGACGTGTGTGTGTATGCCTTCAAATCGCGGAATATAAGTTTGTGTGTGCATTTGATAAAGGGTTGCCAAGTAAAGGGGAACATTTTTCATACTCCCATGAGTTGTGTTAATTGAGCAAATCTCCAGATAAGAATAGAAGAGTGAGCAAACGTTAAGATCAAGAGAGTGCAGCTTCGTTCTTAATACTGGTACACTGAAGACTTTGGTATCCTTGTCTATTTAATACTCCAATATATGGCAAACATATCAGAAAAATTCAAATCGAGTGCCTCACAGTGCTTTTGTATTGGATATTCGTATTTTTCTATGCTATTTTCTAGATAATGTATTATATATAGGTAATATTCGGTATAAAAAGTACCTAGTAGCTATTTTCCGCTCTCTTCGCTGGTCGTAATTTGCATAGCTCTTATGTTCGATTTAATTTTTTTATAAAATATGAAATATTTCAGTGAACTTATGCAATGGGAAGACCCGATACTAGCGGCTAGCCCAAACATTTGAGGTTTTTCTTATAGCTTGTCACTTAAAGGTTAACTTCAGGGGCCTAAGTTCTTTGAACTAAAATAGAAAATTATTTTAAAAAAAAAATTTAAATGATTATGCAAACTCTTTTTTAATTTCAAATATTAGTATCGAATGTCATTTAGTTTCCCGAGACACTAAAGGTACCAAAAAGAGGACTTTTGCTTGGTAGCACAATGGACTGTTACCAAGACTGAAAGCTTCTGGGAATAGTGTCTTATATTCTACTTTTAATTTGATTAATGGAACCATTATTGGCAGTAATAATAGTGATCTTTCACGCAACCAATTTTTGTTATCGGCCTTAGGTGATTAAAAGACTCAGCGATTACAATTGTTAGTAAATTTAAAATTTAAAATGGGTTTGCGTAATTATGTTTTCGTGTCCTTGATCATTTTATATCTTTTATGTTTGTATTATCTATTTATATTTTTTTATGTTAACACCGGAAAATTTCTGCTCGAGACAGCTGCTTGCAAAAAGCACTCCACTTCCAATATTAGTAGCATTATAGTATTACTAGCTGAATGCCCGCTAGTGTTATTAATTACTACACAACAAAATTTTAACTACTTTAATTCAGAAAATATATTCCTAAAGAGTGGCTTACTTTATTGTATTCCGAATGAAATGACTTTACATGCAGAATATAAATATTGCGTGGGAAACTATAGTGAAAGTAAATAATCTACTTTTTAGTAGATACTCTAATCGATAGGCTTATATCGATATTAGCTCAGTCGAGACCTACGAGCTTGGTGGTAAAAAACCACATGTCCTGTTATTAGCCATTTTGACTTAATTGTAAATTTAACGTAATATGTTATATTATAACCATGTTTTTCGTTTCTTCTCTGGCATAAGAACATTCTTAATGTTGAACATTTGGCCGGATATAATGTATTTTAGCTTTATGATAACTTAGATACTATTAACTATATCCGTACAACAAAGTATAATTTTTATAGTTATTGCACAATGTATTTGTTCTTCTTTCATGTTAATGAAAAAATTAATTTCTATAGAAAACTATTTTTACCGTTTGACTCGTATTGAATATGATGAACAGATATTATTTTTATTTATTCTTTTGGCTTAAAATTCCTTCCTCTCGAATATTGTTGAATACTTTTTATATTAACATGTAACGTAAGACAAATCTCTTCGTCATTGCAAAATAATGCACAAGTAAACTCGTATTTATTAATGTTTCCAATGTTTAATTTATTCCAACCAATTACAAAATGTCACACTGCCTTTATTACGGTATGAAAATCAATTATGTCGTGACGCTATTCAAGAGCTACATTTAGCCTCGCATATTTTTAATTATGTTTTGGGTAATTCAATCTTAATGGCGCTGTTAACTACTAACTAACTGTTCTTATTAGTAGACTCGGCCTTAAAACTAAGAAAAACAAATATATTCCTGCGCCTTTTTAGGCTATGATCTACCTTTATTCCAAATTTCGTCTTCATATGCCTTAAGTTTTGCGAGTAATTTTGGGTTGGACTGAAACGGAGTACAGAGCCTTGGCTATCATTATATGATAGATTATATTTGCTACATATCTCCCACAAAATCTTGCCTGAGAATGCCAACTTTTGGACCCTTTCATTTGTTCTTTACTCACCTAATGAAAAGTAATTTTCTATTGGTGGAAACATAACCCTCGTGTTAACTTTTCCTATTCTAAGGATATTAGTAGGATTCATAGCTATATACGAAAATACTCTAATAATTAAATTTGATTTGACAATCTCACAGTTCATTTTGATACGTAAGTATTTCTTAAGGCTGTAAGAGTATCTTATTTGTCCTATTCGAATAAATAGACAAAGTCTGTGGCAATCTTGATTAGAATTAGTCCAACCGCGATAAAGAAATATTAGGAGGATTATTAAAATAAATAAACGACATTTTTATAAGAAATCGTAGTGATATTCAGATGATAATACGTTCAGATTTTTTTCCAAAATAATTGTAACGTTCACTTGCTGACTCAACAGACGTTGTCCTCTTTGTTTGATATCGTTCTATGAATTTGTAAAAAGCTATTGGAAAAGTGTCAATCACCATGAAATGAAGCTTCAGTCAAAAATTTACCTGAAAGATCTACACGGCCTTGTATCCATTAACAATCGTTCGAATCGTGAGTTATAGTCGCGAGTTCATACGAAAGTCCCATTCTCGAATTTTAATATTCAGTTTAGAAATATCATTACATTTTAATGCTACCCTGTAAATCCGCAGTGTAATGAGTTCGCGGGATTGATACGACTGCAGATCTTCGGTGCCAAAAAATCGTTGAAGAGTGGCAGCCCTTAGATATTCTGGATCTCACAAATGTAACAACACTACTCACTATCAAGCCTATCGAAACTTATTGAGGTCAAACACGATTCGAGGGAAGCAAGCGGTAGGAGTGTGAAAGTTACGACCTCGAAAGAAGATTGTAAATCGTAGCAGTTTAGCGATAACTATCTTTCGAGTAACGAGAGCGCCTGAAAAGTGATTTTGGGAAGTTTTTTTTGGCGATGGGGATGGCCACAAAATGCACCTATCTAAGGTTTCGCAATTAGTGCTGATTCCGAGTGGCATTCGAATTGATTTTCTGAAATCTAAAGTTTAACTGGAAATCTTAATTCACTTATATGTTCTAAAGAGTAAACTTTTTCGTGAAAATAAACCCTTTCAGCTTGCATTTATAATTCTTTTGTTACCAAATTCAAACACCATAGGAACATTACATGTTCGGCTTATCCTCTATTTTTGCACACAGATCTTTCGAATTTACGCTGAGGGAAAAAGTGCAATGGAAAAATAAATACGATCATATTTGGTTTTAACCCTTGACCCGTGTAATGTAACATTTTAAGTAATCATATCAGTGCCCTGTAAAGTAAGGATGGAAGAAAATTAAATTTTTTGTATGAAATCAAAGAAAAACATTTATGTATATCTACTTAAAAAAATAGTAATACAATTTTTCATGTTCATCATATCTTGCTTGCCTGCAATAGACCAATATGAATTTTAAAATTCGATTTGAAAATTCCTTTGGGCACTCACACGGGTCAAGGGGTTAAATTGTATAAAGTTCTCGAAAACATATTAAATTTCACGTTGAAACATATTTTATTAGTTTGCAGTATAGATTTGTAGATTGTATATTGTTTAATGAAACATTTTTATTTTTACATTGAAATCAAGTTTTGTAATATTTATAGTGGACTCAATATTGTTTTAAAGTATAATATTTGTCCAACATACAATTTCAAAGTGGCATTTACATACTGTAATGTTTCGAATGTTTTACAATTAAGACAACATTGTTCAATATTATTTTGAAAGTTCATCTACATTATGAAGTTTGATTGTATACTGCATTATTGTCAAATTGTGAATGCTGTGGTTCGGTGATAAAGACTATTCCACTTCAAGTCAAGGTGAAACCAAGGTTGCATCAAATATAAAACGTATTTGAATTAAAGTCGTTTCCACTTCGATTTCATAATTTTGAACTTTAAACCTAAAAACATCGTTTCATCATTTTACTACATAACCAAGACGGGTGTATTGTTACAAAACAAAAACCATTTCCCACGAATATATTTACCTTGACGTCCTGATATAAACCGTAAGAGCGTACGTTTATTTCACCCAGTTATCCTCAAAAAATATTTACTAGGCTAATATGTAGGTAGCTACTTATGACTTCTAACTATCAGCTAAAGTCAAGATAAGGATATAGATATGTTGAGTATTATATTTCATTTAAGTTCACTGAATTCTATAGTAATTAATTCGGACTTACACTCGATTTCCCAAAGTGATTTGAAACTTCAAGCTGCTCTCGCGTAGAACTCAAAGAATCGGTAAAGTGTTTCTTTAGATGTGAAAGAGAGATGTTAGTTAGTTCGGCCGTTCTAATTTTACGATTATGTTTATGTTTATTTATTTAAGTAGCCAAAAAAATGTACATTGTTTTGTAATCGCACAATTTACAGAGATATGAAACAATGGGTCTTACTACTGGAAAGATGTACATATTATTATGAGGAATATTATTCTTAGTAAATTATTAGATACGATTTTATGGGAAAACCCTAAAGAAAAAACCTGATCTGACCGTAATCGCGAATTGGACAATTTTGGGTACTACTTTTTTTTGTCACATGCGTAATGTATTGTTACTGAGCTATGTTTTTAGATAGAATCTGACCAGTACAATCTGAAAGTGTTTATTCGCTGCCCCACCTCTTGCGAACGTCTGACAAACATCCAAGAGTACAACTGTCATGAGAAGCTTCTCAAAAAAGTAAAATTGCCATTCGGAAACTTTAGGTCATGTCAAAAAATATATCTTCGCACACACGTCTTTTGTAGAAGTAAGGCTTTAGGTCCTGTACGCTACATATTTATTTTATTTTAGTAGTTAAAATTACGTTACTGCTACCAGGTAGAAGAATGGCAACTCTTAATAGGTACATTCTTCGTTCCCACCTAAACAATTAAATAAAAAAAAAATATAAAAAATGTAGTCCAACATACGCAAATTCATGTCAGAGATTTGTTAAAACCAGTGTCCAAACGTAGGTTACTACTCCTTTCAACCTTTCAAATTGCGTGCAGCCCCAATCATGGATTTAAGCAGCCACTATTCGTAGTATCGTCTCAGTATTCGCATGAAAGAGCAATACAATTCCCAGAATCGCAGGAAAGGTCTAAATAAAGCACTCAGACTCGTCGCATGGTTTCAGTCCGAGTTAAACCAATAAAACAACTTCTTCGTGTCGTCTTGCAAATCGGAACTGCCACATCGATGCATCCAGTCACAAATCCACGTGAATACAACCAATTTGGATGCTATGAATAATTTATCTTTCTTTTTTCCAATCTAATTTCCTATGCAATAGGTAGATAGCAGTTGTTTTCCATGAAGGACCAGGTGGAGACTGCATCAAAAACTCGAAGTGACCAATGATCTCCAGCTATAGTATTAACTCACAAACATATTATTCTTCCATTGTCCGACAATGGGACAATCTGCATAAAATATTTTCTAACGGTCAATCTACGAATAAGCCGGTTTGATGGCATCTTATCAAAAAAGAAAAAAAAACTGTCACCAACCAACTATACATGTTACTTGTCTGGCGATTTGATTTTAAGAAAACCAAAGAGGACCACAAAAGGAATTAACCTCGACATCGATAAATTTCTCATGCGTAAGGGGTAAACAAAAGGATATCAAGCAGAGAAAGCATAAAATACAAATCAAACAAAACAAACACCCATCAAATGTCCTGCACAGTTGATTTTTATAAAACAAAAAAAAAAAATCCACATACACATTCTAAGCCTCAAATTAATGATTCGTAGATTTATCACATTGTCATAGTGATGTCAGGATATTAGGAAATTTTGGGACATCCCGCAGTGGAACGAGTATCCTAACATCTATGTGTGTACATATATCTATATGTATGTTAGCTATTTTGATGAAAAAGGACATTCGTGGTAATGAAAGATTGTACGAGAATGTCAAACGCCTCCCTTTGCATATGCGGTGTCCTTGTGCAATTTGTTTGGATTAGCTTCGATTGGACTGTTTTTTTTCAGTCCGGTTGGGCACATCAAGTACCTACACATACCTACAATAGAAAAGGTGACAATTTACCTAGGACATATTTTAAGTAGCAAATTTGAATGCAAACCCACAAAAAAGGTTTTTTTTTCTCTTCAGTTTTTACCCTATCATGATGGACCAAACCCTTTAATGTTTGATTAAAAGCCTGTTCTAGTAACACTACTATGAGGCAATGACCATACAAAAATGTTTCATGTACGCACGTATGCATAGGAACACACATTATGAATAAATTTTTTAAATTCATCCCAAAAGAGGATTTCCGCCTCAACCCTGTCGTATTTCTCTTTGCCTCCGCTACCGCGGCTATAATACTGGTGGTCACCATCTCTATGTTGTCGAGGATGTTTACAATTATTTGACCGTAATGCCTAGTTGGGGGGCAAAACTGAAAAAAAACTTAAATCGTTTTCCCAGGGATAAGCAAAACGTGTAGGTATGAAGGAGAAACTTAAAGTTTAAACAAAAACAAAAAACAAAAAAAAAAAACATATTAATGCTGTGACCAGACCAATTCCATTCTCAAACCTATTAGTTTCCCACTAGGTAGTGTGGCGCTTAGAATAACACTGAATATAGCACGAGGGCCAGTGCTGCATTTGGCAAACGAGCGGCCTATGTTCGACATTGAAGTTATTTCTTTTGATTTTAAGTAACTAACAAAAGTTGCTCGAAACTTGTTAAAATTAGAGACACATTCAAAAAAATTACGCATACTAGATCTTGAAATTCGTCGAGCGTTTATCAAATGACCAGTCGCGGGTAAGTTGTAAGTGGATAGCGTAAGGATAATGGAAACATACTAAAGTGTTGCTTAATATTGAAAAATCCTTCGACTGGCGCTAAGACAACGAGAACTTTCTCAAGTATACGTACGGTAGTGTTGGCTAGAGTGTCTCTTTCTTCATTCTCCCTTCTTTACTGTATTTTTAAGCACTAGTCCTATGAAGATATGCCATTAGATTATACTTTTACAATCTACTTTATTTAATTAACATGCTCACTACCCAAGGAGAGTCTCTGCCTGATATACGCTGCTCCAGTTATCCAGACCAAGGGCTCTAGCATCCGCGATGGCGGCCTTCCTTGTCTACATTCAGCCCATAGAGTTAGCTATCTTCTCCCCGAAGAATTTTTCTCGTATCTGCTTACCTGCTAGCTCACCTTTCGTCAGCACCATAGAGCAGAACTACTCTTACACTTCATAATTCGAGTAAGAACCTTTGAACCAATTCGTTTTGAAATACTAGCATTTGTAGCAGCGGTTTCCTAGGATAATACTTCGTTGAATCTCCACTCAGGTGGCTTTTGCGGATTTGAATTTAAGTAAACTTCACTCCTTAATCACCTCTAAGTTTCTGCTTTCAACAGTTACGTTTTGTAGAAGCTGCAGGACAGATGTTCTAAACCGGGCTCAAAACATTTTTTATGTAAAAACTTAATCAAAGTGCCCAAAGGAATTTTCAAATCGAGTTTGAACATTAATAAAAAAATTATTTCTTAGGGCATACAATGCCCAAGTACGCGAATATTTTTTTATAGCCAATATATTTTTGTATATTCATTTTGACAAATAGTTCGTTACACCCCTTTATATTCGTCGTAGACCACGAAAAGTATATCCATATTTATGATCAGCGTCAAAATCTAAAGGTGCGATCAGACGGTCATCCAAACTTGTCATCCGGATGACACCATGACGTCATTATGACGTAGAATTAATACTAAAGTGGTTATCCCATCTGAAAAAACAAGTTTCTGACGTCAGCATGTCATCTGGATGACAAGTCTGGATGACCGTCTGATCGTACCTTAAGACTATTAAGCACCAGTACACGTCTTATGGGGAAGCTTTTTCAAAATCAGTAGCGTGCCATATTTTTCCACCATACTAAATTAAAAGAAACCCCTTACAAAAAGTGGGTCACCCCGCCTATGAATTCCCAATTGCATCTGACACGTATTATTCAGCGCGCATATGAGTGTTCCAGTGGACACTTTGGCTGTGGCCTGCGGCTGCTGCTATTCAACAAGGAAAAATATTATTTGCGTAGGTTTTCGTAGCGCGCGGTCAGTTTTTTTTTTTTAGTTTTTGTGCAATTAATTATTTAATTATTTAATTGCAATTAATTAATTAATTTATTTATATCGGCCTCCATACTCAAAAGCATTGTTGCTATACTTCTAGTTATTGGTATTATAACTGAGCAGATTAATGACAAACTTTGGCGGTCCTACGGAAAACAAACGCAAGCTTTTTATGCGAATCACGCATGCCATACTTCTGAATTTATGCGAGATATTGGCAAATAGCTGCTTAACGCGTTGCAAGCTAATATTAAACCAGCTGTATTCATTGTTGCAGGAGTGACCCCTTTTGATCTTCTAGCGACTATAATGAAATACATTTATTAGGAATCAAGGGAGCAGAGGCTGATGGACTTTGCAACTGCGTAAAAACGTTGCAGAGTGGAATGGAGGTGAGGTAAGTTACTATGTCACCCAGTTTCTAACCACTGTGCACGGATATTTCAACGTCTACCTCTACAAGATATGCAAAACAATAAGTTCAGTATGACAGTGCGACTCTGAAACGGGCAGAGCCGGTATACATTCTTTGAATCGAACAGATGATAATCGAAAATAAGAGCACTGGAATCATTGTTTGTAGTCATTAAAAATGAAGTCCGCAAAAATGTCAATGTCAAAGGAAAATATTACTACAACCCAAGCAATGACGTCTTAGAAAACCGAAGCTTTCAAAGACGATGTCCTTCAACGGACTAAAATAGGTTGCAATGGAAAGAGCGCTGCAGGTTTATTCGATCTGAAAAGTTTGTTTAATTTGGATAAAAAATGTAACAGCGCAAAAGATTACGATTGAAATTAAAATATCAATGGTCCAACAAAAAAGAAACACATTTTCACCCACTTTCAGTGTATGATTTTTTTTGTCATCGGTTAATATAAAAACTGAGAAAAGCAAACTTATTATTAAATTGCGCACTTAATTAAAAAAAATATTATTAGCTCTCCACCAAATAAAAATATATTTGGTTTCGAGAAAAACAAAAAAAAAAAAACAATTAATCAAAATTTGCGCACTGATAATTCGCGCCCTCATGCCCTTTGGAAATCTGTACTTAATCCTTACCTGGCACTGTCCATTAATACATACATATATCTCCTGTCCAAATGGCTTAGGTTTTCTTAGCTGGAACTCTATTTCTCTCTCTTCTCCTGCCAATAACCATGGTAAAAAAAAAATGCGGTATCCACATTCACAACCCTTTTTTAGCATCCGCTTAGTGGGACAAAAAAAGGGTCACTACCCTCTAAATACCTCCTCCAGTATATTTCGATAGAACACGTGTGTTTGTGTGTATGTTTAATATCGAGGAACGGGCTTATATGAATATTTTCATATGTTTATATAGTACACACTAGCAATGGTGTATTTTTTTTATGCCACACACTCATTGGGTGGGGATGGACAGGACCGAACGGACATCATTTATTGTTGTTGTCCCGCTGCTATCCTTTGGATACTCAGGAGATTGCGTTTTATTCCATCTTGCCGGTCTTCTTAGGCGAGATGGGGGTTTATTGGATGCCAAAGGTATTCCTAAAGGCCTAGCAAATATTTTCTACACAACGGAAATATGTAAGTACATAAACCCGAATGCGACATCAATTTCGCAGAACGCTGGGCCATAAGCTTATACCCTTGATGTCTGATGGAATGGGTGAAACGGGAGATGGCCACTTGCGGGTAGCGGTTCATGGGACAGTGGGTGGATATGTTTTTGGCTCAGCTCATATTTTGCGTTTTTTCTTTATTATTTAGATTTTTTGTTTTAGTTTTGGCTATGGTTTTAGGATGTAAATATCAATATATGGGCGTTAGGGATAAGTAGCCGTGGTCAATCTCACGCACAGATTTATTTATCGATTTTGAAGGTAGGTAGGCTTCTTTGTTGGCATTGCCTGGCAAAGAATTAGAAATTTAAATTGCGGTCATACCTTTTTCAAAAGGTAAACACAAGCGAAATGAGATTGGAGCATCTTGAAGAGATTATGCGAACGGGTTAGTTTGGGCCTAAAACAAAAGTAATCTTTCGCAAATCGTAATCTTGTGGAATTTTTTATTTTTTTTGCTTCTCGGTCACAAGAAAATAAGAAATTGTTTTCTCTAACCCACATTATACGGGCATAGGTGAGTATTCAAAGATTTTGAAGGATGTTTTACTTGCATGTAGGTATAAAATAAAATTGTGTTGGGTTCATCTTATTGCGATTTTCGTGACTCCACGTGGCCTCAGAAAAAAGGCTTAAATTAGTTAGAAGCTAAGAGTACAGTATGAAGCTTGGGATTATTGTGACCAGTTATGTATGAGTTTCTCGATTAGCTGATAGCTGTTGAAGGTGTATAAAATGGTTAAAGTACAGCTTGTTTTTATTAAGTTAAGGCAGACCTACCTACTCAGCAAGAATGTATTAAGTGCCAAACATCTTGAATTGATTTAAACATATATGTAGGTATGTATCATTGGTAAACATTTATCTTCTGTGATTTCGAAAACTCAGAATTTATTTGTATCACTAACGCCGTTCACTAAGTCCTTCTCTGTATAAAAGCTGCCTTCACCACAGAAGAAGTGGATTTTATTCATACTGCCAAAGCAATAATAAGACACTATACTTAACATGGCAGAACAGCCTATCTGCAACTGCGTCGGGATATCTAATTATTCTTCGATTAGGTTTAATTAAATAATCATCATCAGTTCTATACCTATGTAACAACAGACTCTTTGCGACTCCCACACTCATCTCCCTATTATTATTCTCAATTGGGCAAACCGCAATGTATGTATGCATAAGTTTAAAAATAGGGTCGACACCGAAATTGACATGAATTTTCGACAATGCAGTAAAACGTGGCGGTACAATTTAGGAAGGAGTTAATTTAAAGAGTTAGTAGCTATTCCATTACAGGTATCGTCATTAAATAGATTGTGCATTCAAATATCGGTAGATGGTAGCCCGAATAAGGGGTTAGATCGATAGACATTTAAGCAGTTGTAAAAAATAGGAGGAAGAAAATACTACACGTAACATTTCAAAAGAGCTCGAAACAGCTATGTTTGCTCTAATTGTCTACAAGCGAAAGTTTACAAAAATGTTTTTGGTAGAGATAAAAAACGAATCTCCGGACGGAACGGAATTCCGTGGATTTCTCACTGAGCAAACTTTTCCGCAGTCTCGTCCACTATTTATTTCCCTTACGATATATATAATAACAATGTATATTCATAAAATAATGTA
Organism: Ferdinandea cuprea; assembly: GCA_963576555.1. Taxonomy (NCBI): domain Eukaryota; kingdom Metazoa; phylum Arthropoda; class Insecta; order Diptera; family Syrphidae; genus Ferdinandea; species Ferdinandea cuprea. Next base: position 40,608,156 of record OY754959.1, read on the forward strand.
ATAAATTTAGCGTTAGGTAGTAAGGGCTTAAGTCAGATTCTTATTCAGGCAGTCTTGATGGCTTATTTCATAGGATTTTACATTTTTCAGGCATTTTATTTTGTGCATAAATAGTGAGAAATTAAATTGGATTCAAGAATGTGTTTGATTTTAAAATCTAGTTTTCTGAAATCATGCATATTGTGACTTTAGCCGTTATGCCTAACTTCAAAGATATTGTCACGCAGTTTTATGTTTTTTGTTTGCTAATTAATTATTATAAACGAAGCACTATTCATCAATATAATTCGTTGTTACCTCATCTTTACTTGATAAATAAATAAATGACTACACTTAACGACACAAATTCTTCGTCTGAAGTGTCCAAAGCAAAAAAAAAACAATTATTAAGACTTTATAAATCTAGTTTTTACAAAAATATTTTTTTTTGCGAAAGTCCTAGGAATTGTGCGGCGTTCTTTCTGTGACAAGAGTCCTTTCATTTTGATAATATAGCAGTGATAGCATATTTTAAGATTTTTAAATTCATTCTATATTTTACGATTTACGGACTCAACCAAAAGGCCTCTCCAATTACTGCGGTCTTTGGCTTATATCTTTCAGTTGCACATTTCAAGTTGGTTCAGATCCCTTTCACTTGTGCGCGCCACCTAAAGCGAGGTTTTTTCTTCTATATTGTTCCTCCTGATAAAAGCCGAATTTAGTAGATATTTAGTAGACCGATAAATCTATAGTTGGCGCAGTTTAGAGGTTAGTTAGCTGTTAAACGGACGAACGATGCTGGGGTTCCATTCATTACGCATGCATTCTTCCGAAAAAATATTCGAAATGAGTCGTTGTATGCTCTTTTTCGAGTAATCTCTTGTCGTAGTTTGGCGGGCCCGAGTTAAAAACCGTTCGCACAGCAGCCTTCTTGGACTTCAGTTCAGATATATCTTTTTGGTCGGGTGGATAGAATTCAACAAACCGAACTTCAGGTCTTCATCTGTCCTTGCAACCTCACTATGCGTTTTATAAGAAAGCCTTAAGAATTTTTCAAAATAAGACTTTATAGGAAGAGTACAAAAAGTCGAGATTTGGGGGTCACTTCCAGTTTTCTCAGAGCCAAGGGCCAATCGTCAAGCGTCGGGCACTTTTATAGCAGATTTATTTTTTCCATGAACATTCTTAAAATTTATGTTTTCCCTATTTCTCCACTGCTCTAGCCAGCCGCCTAAGGGTACCAAATGGAAAATTAAAAAAAAAAATAGATATGTTCAACATTATATTTTCATTTCTACATGAAAAGTCGCTGGGACTTAAAGAATTATAATGACCCAATGACCAAAGATATCGACATTTATTGGCGCAGCTAAAGCAGCATACAAAATCAATGTGAGTTCATAAATATCACCAATTACTCTTTTCTTATCGAGAATACTTTTATTACGTGAACCACCCATGTGAATTACGGATCAGTAAGAAAGAACCGCAGGGTCTTCCAATAAGAGGGTTTTATTTAAATTTTAACAGCTTTCTCTATAAATAGAGGTGAGAGGTGTTGCTGTTGTTTTGAAAATTGCTTGCAATTTTGATGTCAGTTAGAAACAATTTGATTTTTATTAATCACAGTCTATGTACACGTAATTCATGATCTCATCGTTTACTCGTGTACATATACCAATATTTTTATTTAAATTTTTTTATTTTAACAAATATGTTTACACCAAGCACAGTGGAAAATAATATATATCAATATCGCTACACGATATTCTATGCAATAGAGCATATATTTGTCCCCAAAAAAGTAAAGAAAAGTTGCACGGTTCTATTTCAAACGACTTCTGTTGTTCAGAGATATTACGTGGTGGTGAGGCGTATTCGAGTCCTGCGAACAACGTATTTTCGCACGATAGCAAACGAAATCCCTACCTACGTTTTCGCCTAGTTTTATTACAGACAGTGCTAAAGTGAGCAATATTAGAAAGGAAGGTGTTTCAAGTGCATACAATAAACATATACATATAAAAGATGTCATAGAAAATGGAATCGGTTAGATCCTCGTCTCGAATAATTTAATATATTTATTTATTTATTTATTTTTGCGAGTGTAGGTGGAAAATCTTCCATGAGACATTATGAGGACCGGCTGCGCGTGTTCATAATAGTGTGAGATTCTTACTCACTAAAAACCACTCCCTACAAAATACTTTTATACTACAACTAGGCTAATGCCTATCAAGCAGTTTTAATTTAAATATTTAATTACGTAAAGCAGCTTGTTTTGCATGGTGAGCTTAGAAAATCTTCCAATCAGCCAATGCATTTGATTAGATCTGATAACGAGCTCCTCGCGTTTCTTCTTAACATGCGATTTCCATTTTAATTTAGCATCCAACGTCATTCCCAAGTATTTAGCCGTGTTTGCGTACGGAATTTGTACCGAGTCAATATAAATGTGTAGATTGCTTACATATCTGTAAGTAAAATTAACGTGCGTGGATTTTGTCTCGTTGAGGACAATAATCCAAGTTTTTGTCCACAAGCATATTCTGTCGATAGATCGTTGAAGCTGAACCAAATTGTCTACAGCTAGAATAGCCGTATCATCCGCGAAAGTTGCTACGATAGTATCCTCTTATTGTGGGATATCGCGAGTGTATAATATAATCGGGCTAAGAACACTTCCTTGTGGAACTCTCGCCGCGATTTATTTGAATTCGGAGTACTCGTTCCCGTGTTTAACGAGAAAGAGTCTGTCATCAAAATAAGAGCTTAGGATCTCATATAAATGCTCTGGCTTTGTTTAGTTTATATTTTACTCTCGTATGCCATACTTTATCGAAAGCCTGAGAGACGTCAAGGAAAACGCTAGAACACATTTTTTTCTCCTCTAGTGCTTTTTCAATTTCGTTGGTAATTCTGTTAACTGGTCAATTGTAAAGTGCTTAGTTCTGAATCCGAATTGGTGATCCGGTATAATCCGGTTCTTCGATGATCGGATGTAATCGCTTCAATATGAGTTTTTCAAATATCTTCGACATTATTGGTATAAGCGATATTGGTCTATACGATTTTTTGTCATTTGGAGGTTTACCTGGCTTAGGAACCATTATCACCTCAGCTATCTTCCATTGCCGTGGAACGTACAAAAGTATAATAGAAGCCTTTATGTGATAAACAAATTTAAGTAGTGCTTTTCTGGGTAGCTCTTTAATTACCTGTCCCGTTATTAGGTCATATCCAGGAGCCTTGTTTAATTTAAGTTTTTGTATTTCAAAACAGAGTTCGACCAGCGATACTCGTCTAATTTAAAAATTGTCAGATACCGTGGTAGGAACAGTATCTTTCACCAACGCTTCACCGTCAACTGGTTTAAACGTCTCCTCAAGGTGTTCGGCAAAATCTTGTAAAAACTTCCAAAATAGGAAAAAACTAGAATTTTGCCTCCTCCCTTAGTCCTTTAGTAAAAATCAGCCCTCCCAACCCGTCTAACTGATAGAGCAAATCAACTTTAATTATTTTAATTATTCCTAATTAGCAGCTGCAGGAAATGCTTCTTAAACACACTTACTACTTTCTGCGCTTCGATGACATCGATACTTCACATGCAAGCAAAATATGTTATTCTCATCTGAGGATCAAACTTTTACTTTCAGTACAAAGCCACTTTCGGCAAATTTCCGTTTTCACCTGGTGGGACTTACTTTCGGATGACGCGTGTGGGTAGCATTGATCAATTCACGTGCCAGCGAAGCGTATAATGTCCAAGCGCCTCATCAAAGGGCAAATGTCAACAGCACTTTAAAACCAGTTATCACTTGCGCGTGTTTTTCGCATCATTCTTCACATGAGCAGCACAATTTATCATCATCGTTTTGCGTCTCTATCACCACGTTTAGCACCTGGTTACTACATTGAGCTCATTAAATTGGGTTGGGTGCGTGAATATGGGTTACGCGTGGAGGATTAACAAGTACATAATATCAATTTTACCATTTCCAATACAAAATCGGACATCCTTATTATGATCGGACAACGAAGCTTGCGGTAAATTGAATTCGAATTAAGTGCATAGATAGGTACAGTTGAATTCAAGGCATTCTGAGATACTTTAATGTATTTACTATAATTGAGGATTTTATCTTTACTGCTCGCGGTTTTTGCAATTCGGTTGTTAGCTGTTGCAGATAACACCTAAATTCGTTTTAAAAAAATTAAATTTCGCAGAGCGCTAATCAAAACAATGCAAAGAAGCGAATCAGAGAAGCATTGTGTAAACCTTAAAAAAAAACGGCGTATACTTTGCCTAGCTTTAATTGCTTTGGACTCATTGCGATACCTTTCGTTGGGGCTTAGTGCACTTTATTACATGACCAATAATGCTTATTCCAAAAAGATTTCATGAGAGTAGTAATTTTAATGTCATAAAATCAATATTAATGTTTAAAGGCGAAAATGAGTAGGTCTGAGAACCCCTCGATAATAGAAAACTAACAAAAACAACTTTTGATTGACCTCAAAGATAAGTGAAGATTGAAGGGCGAAAGCTATGATTTCGAAGCCAATAGCCATTAAGGATGCATTTAAATTATGAGATCTACGTTAAAATGATTTCTATTCCAAAAATTTTTCCCTTTACAACTCTTTGTAACCATACAAAATAAAAAAATAAATATTAGGCATAAAAAACGGCTCATACAACCATCCATCGCACTCACCTTAGCGTCTACAAAATTCGTGTGTGCCACATGTCTTCCTTTCAATATTAGCCCTCATTCAAAACTTGCAGTTCGGTCATTTTCTAAGATAACAAGTTGGTAGTCTGATGATGGTTCTCTAGGTTGAAGATGCTCTATGGATGACTTACTTATGTCGCATTTAGTAGTAGTAGTAAACGTAGTAAAATAACATACAAAAATGACAAAAGTCGTCTGTCGAGTAGTTAAATTTAAATTAATTTTAACAATTTAATAGAGTTTTATGCCTGCATTTTGAAGTAAACTTTTATTGGTTGAATTCTCTGACTAGTTCATTTCTGTATGGTAAGGCGACAGTGATGTAATTGTTCAGGTTTTCGAAATAGTGGCAGTTCTCTTCGTTTACTAGATGGATAACTTAATCGTATGTTAAGCTGGTTCTCCCAAAGACCCTGAAACGGAATTCTCTTAAACCTAAGAAGTGATGGACGTTCTCTTTTTCCCTCAAATTACATACAGTGCATACTAAAGTTTCGTTCTGTCCAAACCGATTCCCATTTAGATTAATTAGTTCACTTCTTGCCTTAGTTCGAACCCGTCGGTGATGTCGATTGGTCCTCTTGAATGGATCTAGATGTCTATATACTCGTGTGCTGCTTTCCGATGCCCTTCTTATATTTCAGCATCCGCATTAGATCAACGTTTTTTTTGGATCCATTCACTTTGAGAAGTTTCGCTCTCAACCCAATGCAGTCAATGCAACCTATGTCCAAGATGGTTTACGTCTCTTATCTAGAACAGTTTCTTCCTCAAGATTATTTTTGTAAGTTAGTTTGGTAGTCTTCTTTCACTGTACTCGAACATTGCTTTTGTTATATATCGGAGATGTAGATCAAGTGTATAATTGTATCCGTCTTCTGCTCCCGTCTCTAATGACAATACGTAGTTTGGAGTAAATGCGGGTAGTTTAAAAATTCATTTAAAAAAATTGCGTTGAAGTTTGTCTACCTCTTGGAACACACCGAAACCCCAGACCTGTGCACCATAACTTTGTACTGCTCTTCAAACTGCCTGAAACAATTTCTACTTGGCTCTTAGACTGATGTTTCTTTTTGATATGAAGCACTGCCATGTCGAGTTTATGCTGTTCTTGGCCGCACTGTTTCTCTGTTAACTAAGAATGTACAGTACATATCATCTGCATACAGAAGCAACTAAATATTCGTGTAAATCAATTATATACAGCGCAAAGAGCAACGGGGATAGTAAGCATCCTTGCTTGACTCCAAAAAGTGTATCAAAATATTCGCAGGGTTCTTTTCCTGTGCACACTGCAGATTACGTATTGGTGTCGAATTTAGTCGAAACTCCCATTCCATGTAGGTTACATTATGTCAGATGCGAAAAGTTTTTCATGATTTTTCCACTGTCGTATGAAACAATTTTTTCTGGTTTTTCAGATGAGTTTTTTAGCACACCCGAGTTCGTAAAGGATGAAAGGCTGCATTTGTATAGGCAGACAGTCTGCACGAGTCGGGAGCCCGTTAAATAAGTAGCTCGATGGAGCTTACTATACCTATACCTTACTATAAAGCAGATATTATTTCAAGGCCGCCGGTCGTTCAACAATTATGGTAATATCATAAGTACTGTCAATTGTTGAATTTATCCATAAATCACGGATTTGAAATAACAAAGCAAACACCATCTTCGGGTTATTTAAGCCTTTTTTTTTAAGAGTAGGGCTTAATAGCACTGCGACCGGGATAGATCTTTTGTGCACCCTATGAAGTTAGTAATTTATTTGGTCTGGCGACAGTCCCAATATTTGGGCCTCTTTTGGATTATTGCGGGGCATTCGCAGAGGATGTGTTCTGCCGTTTCTGGTTGTTCTAGGCAGAGTCGACACACATCTGTAGAACTTTTACCCATTACCAGTTAGGAAGTCAGTTACGATCTTAGCATCAAGTTTGCACATAGAGAGGATCTAAAGAGCTCGTTTTTTGTTGGCGAGGCCAATGAATTGTTTAGCGTGGCATAATCCTTGGATGCAGAACCAATGGGATGTACGCATTTGGTGTTCCCAAGTATTGAGTTCAAATTTTTTATTACTGGTGGGTAGTCCACAGAAGGGCTCTGGGCCGCTGAAGGGGGTCGCAGAGCCTTTTCGTGCTAGCACATCGGCCTCTTAATTGCCGAGAATTCCTTCGTGGAGTCACTCTGTTGTGGGACGTGAATTGTATTGGAATGATTAGACAGTTCCAAACAAGTTGAGAGTTGAACTTGTAGGAGTTAAGAGCTTTGAGTGCTGCTTGACTGTCTGAAAGGATGTAAATGTCCGTTCTTCTGAGATTTCGCCTTAAGCATTCTCTCAAGTTCAATGGCATGAACCTCTGTTTGGAAGATTGATGTTGTGTGTCCTAGGGGAACTGACATTTTGCAGTTGGGTCCGCTGATGCCTGCTACTACGGCCATTGACATTTTTGTTCCATCCGTGTACCAGACTGAGTGGGATCTGTTTAGCCTAGGGCCTCCAGTTTCCCACACCGAGCGGTCGGGTATGGGGATATGGAATTGCCGATAAAAGTTTACTTTCAGCCCTCCAAAAGTTATTTCTCAATTTTAATAAGTTGGACAATAAGATGGGAACGTTTAGAAATACGTAACACCGACCGACATACCATTTGTTTGCTTTAAGAAATGAAGATGTTTGTGTTGAGACATATTTCTCTACAACTTCTTTTAGTATCAGAAATTACATTTACATTTCTCAATTATTTCCCTAGTAGTTCATGAAAATTTATGTTTTTTTTTGTGAAACTTGAGCATCAATGTAACTGGCGGTAGTCTGTTGTTCTGATCCTTTTTCTTTAATATGACTTCGGGGTTAAGGTATTCTGTCAGTTGACATGAGTACTTAGCCATAGATTCTAGGTTGCTGTTAGGAGAGTTTTTATACTGAAGAAGTCAAATGGATTCTAAAGTTTTTTTAAGAATGTTTATACCCGATTGTAGGTGCATATTAATTTTGGCAAATAGTTTGTTACACCCCTTAAAACTTAGACCATTTAAAGAATATCCATATATATGATCAACATCAAAGTCTATGATGACAAAGCAATGTCCGTCCGTACGTCTGTCACCAGTTTTAAGGTCTTTTAGTTTAAGCTATGAAGCTTAAATTTGGAACATATACTTCCTTTGATCCCGAAATGGTAGATTGTTTTAAGCCTTAAATTTATGGAAAAGAATACTAAGACCTTGACAAAATATGTAGACACTGACTTCCGTAACGAATTTGCCATAACCCGTATTTTTGAAATGATTTTTTTTAACATAATATTTAGAAAATATTTTCCTTAACTCCTCCTTCTTTCGACCATACAACTTCTGTAAAAGTCGTTCGAGAATGCCCCAAGTCTTTTTGCTGATAAGACAATGTCCAGCGATGACACCTAAGGTGCTAAGGTTCCGTTTGCTTAGAGAGATCAAATTTTAGAGCGTTTCAGATCCAGCATAGGCCAGATCCGTTTTGTCGCTAGACATGTGATATCACTTATTTTGAACAATAATTAACAAAAATTAAATAAAATTTACTATTAAAATGAAATAAGAATGCGTTTAATGATGTGGAAATATAGTTGAGTCAGTGAATTCAATTGACATGCAACGTGTTCTTATTCTGATTTTTACTTAAATTTAGAATCTTTAAAATGCTGTGTGCAATTATATATTGGAAGAATCATTGTAGTCTAAGAGCAACTTTAAAGTGTATATTTAATACTTTTAAAATTAATTGCTTATGGTATTTTACGACTTTAAAAGTCTGACCATCAAAATACCTGTGAAACTTATTACAACCAAAATAAATTTCTATAGGATGTTATTTTGTGCATGGTTCAAACTAGTAAAAGCATTAGCTATAAGACTTCGACCATATAGAAGTAGAAGCTCCTATTGCATATTTGAATGATCTCAATGTATTTTTAATTGAACTACATAGCGGCAAATGTTGTACAAATTTCCCTGTAATGGGTAACAATACTTAAAGTAACCCTATTCTGTTGGAAGTAGAGAAACCTATCAATATTAAGGTAAAATTTACCCATTTTTTCTATGGAATTATAATATAAGAACAAATTATAATTTATGTAAGCAAATTCAAGCAGACAATTACAATAATAAATGTCTGCATCTAATACTGTACGAACTTGACTTGAATTTTTGTTTCATTCCACTGACCTTCATATTTCTTGCTATTCGCTCTCGATAGCTACTATTGCGTTCGAACACTTTTAATTTTTGAGACTAGCTCTCCGATATTTAATTCATCTTGATGATAAAATATCCGTATAGATCCGCAGAATTTTCTCTGATCTGATCTCAGTTTCGGTAGCAGGTGTAGAATGCCTTTATTCTTTATACCCTATCCTAAGGGTATATTAATTTTGACACATAGTTTGTAACACCCCTTAATATTCGCCGTAGACCCATAAAAGTATATATATTTATGATCAGGACCAAATCCTAAGACTATCTAGCAATGTCCGTCCGTCCGTCCGTACGCAATTTTTAGGCCTTTAAAATTTAGCTAGGAAGCTGAAATTTGGACCACATATGCCCTAGGGCTCCGGAATGGTTAAGTGTAAAATTTTTTTGAATACGCCCACTGCCATGTTCGCCCCCAGCGGACTGTAGCCTTTCCTTATGTTTTTATTAACTTTCAGTTTTTTCAGACTCCATGCAAATTTATAGGCTGTTATGAGTCTTCGGTGAAAGCACAACTTGTTGGCTCAATTTCATGTTTTAAAGATAATTCAAAATTGCGTTCCTAATTGATGGTCACCTTTTGATGGCAAAGTTCCTCACATAATTAGGAACGATTGGCAATACTTGATTTACTTACACACATGATGCAATAAGATGGTTCATTAGAAACTTTGTCTGGTAGTCATAATGTTCAAATTGAATTGTATTTTACAAGAGTGAACAGCACCCACAATAACCCTTAATTCTTTAAAATTCAATTTTCATTTCAATCTCAACAATCAAGAAACTTCACCAACATAATTTCACAACGCACTTAACAAGTAAAATGCTTTTGGGCGCAGGGAGATTGCCTCCAGTATTCAGAGAAAACAGAACGCGCAAGTGGAACATAATATGTGAGGGGCATTGTACGAGTGGACGGGGCAAGATTGCCCAAGTATTTCCAAGCTGAACAAAGAAAATCGCTTAAATCATCACCAAAGAAACTTCGAGTAAACTTTGAACCAAAAACTGAACTCTCAAGACGAACAGAAGAAGTAGAGAAGAAATTGCCTGCTGCCCGGTGCCTCTTGTCCGAAAATTAATCAAAAACCACTTCGCCTGCCACTCATTCAAAAATTATACACGCCCATCTCTGGCACATCGCCCCCGTCCACATCCCCATTCTCATCCCAAAGGGCGATCACTCACAGCGTTTGTAAGTGCGGCCGAGCGGGATTTTAAGGAAGAACAAACGAAGGGATGAAGCAAACGTACTCATATGAGCTCATGTCCTCTAACAATACTCCTTAGACGAAACCGTACGATGGACTACGAGCGCTTGAAGCTTGTTGTATCCAACATACACAAAGTGCTCTCGACAAACGCGTTCCCATTCCTAATTCCAAGGTATAAATGGATTTCCATCTCTCGCAATCACATGGTCAAGGAAGGACCAATATACCAACTGTATCCAGCAGAATTTCTGCAGTCGACGTCGTCGTCGTCGTCGTCGTCGTAGTCCTCGTACAAACCATTAAGAAGAGGCAGGATATGAGAGACGTTTGCTAACCGATGGACATTTCGGCCTACATACACTATACAAAGGCCATTTATATACGTTTATATGTATATATATACATATATATTTATATTAACATGTACATGTCGCATATCCCAGAGTGTGTGCGTATAAATATTTCCATAGGTACGAAGAACTTTGTTGTGTGTCCTCCATCCTAAGATGGAGTGTCCATTTATACTATGTTACGTTGGTGCTGCTGCTGTTCGCAGTAATGTCCGGCCAAACGTTGCCACATGCTTCGGCATTACCACCCACGTTCACATCTTATCTTCAAAAGGAAAGGACACCTTAAGCAGTGGGATTTATTCTTGCATACAGAAAGTGTGTATACGTTCTAGTATGTGGAAGTTTTCATTATTGTACATTTGTGTGTGTTTTATTTGGGAAGGTCTTTTTTCTTCCCTGGCATCGTCTTCGACAATGCATTTTGTTTTAAATTTTAAAGACACATGTATCGTAGGTAAATTTGCATGTAGTCTAATTGTTCCTACAGTATAGTCATAAAAATACATCACTATAGCTATATTGAAAAATTGGTTTCATTTATTTATGTATTCAACCAATCAATAACAGTTACTAGAAATTTGAAAATTACATTTTTATATTTAATTATATTTTTCTAAGCTACAATTTTTGGTTGGTACAGTTTAAAATCTTAAGTGCGTTTAAAGGAAATAAATTTTATTTAAACTAAAAATAAAAAAATATATTTCAATAATCCGATTCAAGACTTACATCTTGATAACTAAAGGAATAGTGTAGCCACATATAGCAAATAAAGTGCACGAGTTTGACATACAAAACTTTCTCGCATGATGTGGATTTTTAAATTGCTTTAAAAATAATGATAACGAGTATTTAGGTTACTGGTATTTAAACAACTTTTTAGGTTAGGAAAAATTTTAATTTCTCAAAAATGGCACCTACGATCTTGATGTAATTTCGCATATTGGACACATTTAATATAATTGTTCGAAATACAAATATTGGTCAAAAGCGTCAAAGCGTCTCTGAAACGGGAAAACGAATTTTAAGAAAATCGTTGTTTAAAAAAAATATTTAAAAATTCGACCCAGATTTGTTCAAATTAACATCATACGTATCATCATCATCATAAAAAGTAAAAATTTTCGGTATTCCCTTTATTAGTTTTTAAAATATTGGCGGTTTTTTAAATTAACGTTATTCGAAACTTAGTATGCAGTATTTTTGGCCCCATCCTAAGTATCCTTAGTACCAAAAAAGATCAAAATCCTTGGAACCATTTTCTAGAAAAATAATGAGAAGTAAAGTGCACGACTGCGTCATACAAAACTTTCTCCATACATGATGTGTTGGTGGAAACTCACTTCCCTGGATCCACATTATCACATTTCTCTGCCATACTACGGCACAAAGAAAACACTAATCCCTCTCTTTCCGAAGAGGAAATAAATGTTGAAAAACTACGTCGGGTAAGAAATCTTCCGGCCCGGATGGTTATCTACCGATTATGCTGGAGAAAGCACAGGAGCTAGCCATTCAAGAAATTAGTTAAATTCTTAGACACAGTCTAAAAGTAGGGAACATGCCAATAGCTTGGAGGGAAGTCAAAGTGGTTTAACAAGGGCATATAATAGCAAATACCAATTAGTCTTTCTTCATCATTTATGCTTAAAATTCTGGAGCGATTATTGGAGATCCATAGTAGTTATAGATGCAGTAATGGCTTTTTGACTGAGTTGCAACATGCATTCATGAAAGTTAAATCTGTCGAAACCGCCCTACACAAAGTGGTGGCGATATTAGAAAAAAGTCTGAGTGATCGGTGAGTTTGCGTGGAGTGCATCGAAATTACCGGGTATTAAAAATTCAGTTAGGAGCATGCTTGCAAGTAGGAAAGTAAACTGTTCCATTGGACAAATTTCGGTAGGAATGTCTGTAACCAGGGGAACCTCTCTGCAGGCAGTAATATCACCACTACTGTGGGGGCTTGTTATTCATAACTACTTACAAAGCTTAGTACAATGGGTATAAGTGCCATAGCATATGCAGGTGATGTGGTCATAGTATTGCAGGAAAACTACCTAACTACCTAACTAAAGCGAAAATTATGGAGGTCACTCTAATTAAGATGACCAGTTGTGGCCTCAATGCAAACCCTTCCAAAACGAAACTGACTTTTTTAACCCGGAAAATACAAGATACTGCAATTTAAACTGATTTTTTATACCCGCAAAAATAAAGAATTGTCTGGCATGGTCCTAGCGGCAATCCAATTATAACAGATGTAATCTCTTCCTTGGTTAATTTCGACATTCCATTAGATGTATAATATCCGGATGATTGGCAAAGAAAGCAATTATCAGATTGAAAGAAATTGCGATTTTTATAGATGGTTCCAAAACAGTGGAAGGAACAGGTTCTGGTACCATTTCAGAGTGTCTATAAGACTACCGGACACAAGTAGTGTCTTCCAATTACAGCTTTTGGCTGTCCTTCTGAATGAGATGCGTTGAAATGCATTGTCTTAGCTGCGTTATCAAGAGAAATTAACAGGCGGATGAGCTTGTAAGACTCGTTAATAGTGCGGTTACGGTTATCAAACCTTCCCTCTGCATATTAAGAGGCACAATTGTGGAGAAAACTATAAGGTCTATACTAACTTAAGCTTTTTAAGAGGCTCTATGAACACTTTTCCACAGTAAAAGATCTAGGGAGATAATTAAACTAAGCAGAGATAGACTGAGAATAATATTAGGAATCCCTCCTGCGATTACACGCAAAGAGACTCGGATTATCGGGTGCGGATTGATAGACAATACACCACTTCGATTGTCCGATAGATTCTGGGGCGACTTGCAGACTGATGAGGACATCATGCACATACTGTGTGAATGCGAGGTAATATCTGGTAGTCGAAGGAAGTTTTTAGAGAAATACCATTTTAAAATTTTTAGAGGAGATAGTGGGTGTATTGGATTTGTGGTTAAGCGGGTTGGACTACTAAGATTCCGGGTCCAATCCGCCCTTACTATCTGAAAGGTTTTATTCGCTACCCCACCTTTTCCGAATGTCTTACTTACAAACATCCAAGGGTAAAAACTGTCATGAGAACCGTTTACGCTTAGTATTTTTTTTTTTAAGGAAATAGGCGGTACAAAATTTAAGAGCCTTCTGGTTCTGGGCTTTTGCGAAGAAATTGGTTGTGTCACCAGGACAATTGTTTAGGTTTTCCATGTTTTAACGTTAATAGGGCTCAGAAAAATCTTATTTTTTTCTACTTTTTTGCTTTTCGCAGTTCATTTTTTGTCTATAACAAGTCTATATACTCTTTTACTTTTTCTATAACTCTCAGTGCGGACCTGATGTCAACCAATGTGGCTACTACTTAGATCTTGGTCTAATAAAAGGGTCATTGAAAATAATAAAAAGCCCGAAGTACTATTCTTAGCGGACAAAAGTAGTTAAATCTGTAAAGGAAATCAGTAGATTTAATGTCTGGTGACTTTCTTATGTTACTGTATAAACTAAATAGATTTCATTTACATTACGTTACCTATAGTCTACATATAGTTAAATAAAATCAATACGTCGAATCTATGCTAAGAAATAGTGCGAGTGCATCCCAGATATAACCGAACCCAGTGGTCTATGCTGAAGCTCCTTTGCATCCGAAAAGGCTTTCATATTCATTTGGGACTATTCGTGCACCACATGTACATTTAAACATAATTTCAAATTTATATCTATACAAACATGTGTATCTATGGAAAATGTTGAGCAACTCCGAGGAATTTTCCTTAATTTTCCAATTGCCAGGGACGAACGACGACTAATTCTTGATTGGTGCTCCAGCGATTGAGAAAGCAGTAAGAACGAGATAGCAACGCAATAGCAAGCAATGTAGGTAGGTGGCCAATATTCAAACTGACCCACATGAGCTAAGAACTGCATCGAGACTTCTTCGCGGGCCAAAGTAGGCAAAAGCCTTTGGTGAACAATGTTCTTCTATGCAAAGAATTTTACACTCGCACCATTCCACTTTAATTTATTTCATCACTTGGACACAGCTATACTGAAATTCTAATGGTTCCTCCTTGTGAGCAGTGCCCAAAACAACATACAGCAATATTAGAAGAGAATTTCGTGTCCAAACCATCTCTAGGTACTTGGAATCCTCTTATTTGTTGTTTTGGAACGACCAACGACGACGAGAAGGACGTTGTTGTGTTGTTTTGTTAGAACGGAGCCGCAAGGCAACACGATCGATAATTTTCCATTTCCATAGAGTTTGACCAAACCACCACTAAAATCGCCGGGTGGTCAAGTTTTCACCATCTAGAGCAAGATGCACATGAAAACCAAAATCTGAATTAGAACCAGAACCAGAACCAGAACCAGAACCAATTCCAGAGCCAGAAGAACAAGAAGGGCAAGACGATGTGCGAGCATGGCACAAAAGACGGAGAAGATGAAGAAGAAGAAGACGAAGAAGATGCAAAAATTTCAGTAGTAGGAGCTGGAGGTTACTCAAATTCATTTGCACACTGTTCGTCTGCTTTTGGTTATTTCTAACGCTTCACTACTCCCCTTTCGAATGTACTACCCTTTATGTAAATAGACGTGAACGTTTTCTATGTACACATTGAAGATGGTCAAGAAGTATCCAAAACGAAGATGACGACAATGCCATGGAGGACGACGACGATGACCACGTTAAAGATGAAGTATATGCCACAGCGAATGGAGTTGTGTGTGTGCGTACGTATCAATGAGGATGTATGTGAGTTTAAACACCACTGGGGGTGTGTTGTAGTATACCGTATATGCCTAGAAATATTCTCTTATTTAATTTCTTTCTTTTTTGTCTTGTGTATTTGCCATCCATTCCGTCAGTTTAATTTGCAAAAGCAAAACGAAAGGATTTCCAAAACAGATACCCTTCACGTTCCCTACATAAATACATGTATACTATATTTAGGTGTATTTGTGTGTTTAAATTTTCTTGGGATAAAATGTAATAATTTGCATGCATAAAAGAGATAGGCGAACGAAGGTAATACTTGTATTAGTGAGGTCGTTTCCTAAAAGTAATGTGGTCAGTTTTCGATTAGTGGCTAGTAGCTTATGAAATAGAACAGCAAAGCAACAGAGCATCGCAACAATAAGAAACATTGCAAAATAAAAAAATGTTCTGTTTCATAGTTTTTGACAGTTTTACAAGAAGTCTGTGATTTTGAAATTTTATTTCTATTTGCCTGCATTGTCTTTATATCTTTAAGGGAACATATACTTATAAGGCGAAGTTTTTAGAAGGACGAGCTTTTGTTTAGATTATCTGGATGTTGTTTTTGAATTGTTTTTGAATGCATTGAGAGAGCATCATGTTTTGATAACAAACACTGAACATAGTTGTTAACTTTTATCCAAACAGAAGAAGGTTATTGTTAATTATTATCCCAGAGATATGAGTTTTGAGAAATTCCTTTCAATATGTGATGTAGAAAACTGTTTTCTTTTTTTGATTTAAAGTTCTGAGGTGAAACTGTGCCTTACATCTAGAAAATTTTGATTTAATCAAACATTCCAAAAAATAAATTTTAGACATGTTTTGCTGCTTTAAAATTTTTAACTTCCTCGTATACATTAGAACACTAAAGAGAAAGTTATTGCGATCTTACGGAAATTTCGAACTCAAACTGAGTAAGAGGGATGATATTACGACTATAGAGAGGTCCAAAAAAGTGGCCAATGCCGTCCGTCGGTCTGCCTGTCTGTCTGTCCGGGTGCCGTGGGGCGAAACGGTTTGACGAATTTGCCTCAAAGTTCGTATATAATGTTTTTGGGGTTACATCTAGGCGCAGTTTTAGCGTTATCGTTTGAAATAACGGTACCTGCCATACAAATTTTTTGGTGAAATCACTTATCACTAATTTTCTCGAATATGGTTCAAAGGATTTCTTTTGTACTATGGATACTTGGGATGGGGCTAAAAATACTGCATAATCAGTTTTTGGAAAAAATCGAAAAAAATCGATTAACGGTAATTTATGAAACCGCCAATATATCGAAAACTAACAAAGGGAACTTTTAATTTTTTTATATTATTAAGTCGAACAAACTTGCATACTTAGATTTTTGAAATAATTTTTTTTAAATTGTTTTTTCTTATAACGATTTTAATTTTCAATAACGGCTCTAACGATTCTGATAATATTTTAGATTTTGAACAATTATGTTAAAAGTGTCCAATGTGAAATTGCATCAAAATCGTAGGTACCGTTTTTGAAAAAATCAAATTTTTTAAAACCAAAAAAAGTGATTTAAATAAATTTGGTATTTGATCGAATGTTATTATTCTTTTTAAGGCGATTCCAGAACGCAGCCTACGTACCGAGAAAGTTTCGTATGACTCAGTCGCGCACTGTATTTTTTTTTACATTGCTTTAAATGTAGAAATGGCAATTGTACTCCAGCTAAAAGGGATCATCAAGTTCCAGCCCTCAGGTTTGAGACGACTACATATATTCGTCAAAGCAAAACTCTAGTGTTGTTGCTTTTATGTGAGATACCTGAGAGCGCACCGGCAAAACAAATTCATGACATTGTTAATAGCCTCAAAAAAGCTCTTGAGAAAGAGTTTTTCCTTTAATACTTATAACGGAAGAAACAAAGAGGGATCAAAAAGGACATGAAGGGACATTTTTTGGATTTGTGACTTTTTGAACTCATATATATTTTGTAATTATGTTGTTGTGGAAATTAAAATATTCCCTACTAAGATTTTCATTACTATTTAGTTTTTTACACATTATTCGTTTATTTATTTTCATTCATTAAATTCTCATTTTATCATTTTTCGTGTCTCTGCAGAAACACAGCGCGCAAAACCTAGTTCTTGAAGGGCTTTGTGTATGAGAAAGATACGAAAGCGGATTCCTCTAAGCTCAGAATAGCACTTGTTCAAGTATTAATTGCTCTGGGCTTGAAAATATTTTCAGATCAGTTAGTTAAAAAACTGCCCCAAATGTCTTGCAACCGTGTGAACTTACAATTTCATCTACAATATTTGCAGAAAAGTCATTGTCATGTAATTGCCACCAAATCGCGATACAATTTGGATCCTCAGCTCTGAATTCCACGAGTAATTTTGAGTTGCATTTCTGCTATCGCTAAGTGTTTGGGACAAATCTTGGCAACCGTGTGAACAGACACGTTAGGTAGTTCGCCATTGTCTGCTTATTGTATTTTGGTATGCATGACAATATTGTCAGATCCGGCAATCGTCCGAATATAGCTTTACCAAACCGACAATACCGTTAAATGACATACCAACAGCTGCTAAACTTCAATCACACTTAAAAAGAGCCAAGATTTCGTATACAAGTATTATACTGAGATCTTAAAATGAACAAATAGCTAGTATTTATATTTATACCCTATTAACACTTCATCTTAGACCCCTAAAAGTATATATATATATGTATATTTATTATCAGCATCAAAACCTATTTAAAAATGTCCGTCCGCCATCAATTTTTAGGTCTTTTAATTGAAGCTAGGAAGCCGAAATTTGGAACATATACTCCCTAGGGTCCCGAAATGTAGAGTGCAACGCTTACAATTAAGAAAAATCTGTTTTAAGCCCTGATGGAATACCCAACTAACAATTCACCTTCCATAAGGTCCAATTTTTTTAAATTTGATAAGATATTTCTTTTATTGTGTTGTCATAAGGTTTATTTCTAGATGTTTACTATTTTCCAAGATGTACTTTCAAAACAGGTTTCCTTAAAGCATTTGGGAAACAATTTCACAAGCTGTACAGAAGGGATAGATATTCTTATTTAATGAGGTTGCTATAAGGCCTTTCGAAGTTAGTTGGCTGAGGTCTGAAATAGAATAGCTGCTTTAGAGCTTGCTATTCCAAGTCAATAACAATATTCTCTATAAGGCTTCTGAATAGAAGCGTTACATACAATCAATATAGTGGGGATTTGAACGTGGGATTAGATATCATATAAATATTTATTAACGGCAAAAAATTCTAAGGAAAATAAATAATTGATCATTATCATATATTTATGTATTTATTTCGTCAATCAGGGAAGGCTCTCATAGACTTAGATAAGCACAATAAATGTAAAAGTAAGACACCAAAAATATAACACAATGTTTCCGAATGTTATAATGTATGAGTTGAATTTTTTTAAGAGAAAAAGTTAGCTGGGCCAAACAATATTTTTATAGCTCCAGTGGTAGTAATAATAAACAATACCTATATATACTTATATTGCATTTTTAATAGTTATGTTTTTAAATTACTACTTACAAGCAGACCTACTTTTTCGCACAAGATGAAATTATTGTCGCTATCAATGTCGTAATATCCTATATAACTACATACATCTACAATGTTTAAGAGTAGTATCAAGTTATAATTTTTTTAATCTTCACCCTGTATTTATCAGTTTGAACCAGTGGATCCGCTTTGGGCTGTTACGCGAATGGTCTCGAGTTCGATTCCTGGACAAGGCTAAGTAGTTTTTCAACTTACTTATAATTTATTTGCACTTCAGAAAAACTTTCAAGAAACTTGACGCATTCAAATAATAAAAATAAAATATTATACCAACAATATAATAATCAAAAAATATATATAAGAAAAACATGTATTTCGCACATATGTATGTGCGAATATTTTTAAATTTCGTTAAAATTTCCGTAATAACTTCTATAAGTCTTTAACTTAACATCTAAGAAGAAACTAATGCTTTTATAGAGCCTGCGAGCAAAGGTCTTAAGGAAAGTAAATAACTTCGCTAAAGTGCGCCCATTCGGTTTCCATAAGATCTTTTACAGTTGTTATGGAAATACGAAAATAGCTTTCCTTGGCTCTTATGGAAACTAAATTGCTAATTGGGTAAAGTACTAAGCCATTCACAAAAAAAGGAGACGCTGATCTACTTAATAAATAATACAAAGCTTCTTGACGCGCCTACTTTTTGGGGGCATTTTTTAACAAAATGTTGTTTTCTTTGAAAATTTTATACAGGGGTATAAACGTTTTTTAAGGATATATTGACAGCTTCCATGTCTACGGTTTATTTTATGTTTTTTTGTAATACACAGTTCCTTTTATTTGTTTCTGTGTTTGTTCTTCCTACTTCATTAAAAATTTGTATAACTCTTAAGGTCTGATCAGACGGTCATCCAAGCTTGTCCTCCGGATAACAGGCTGACAACAGCAAACTTATTAATTTCAGATGGGATGACCACCTTAGCATAAATTCTACGTCATAGCGACGTCAGGATTTCATCCGGATGAAAAGTTTGGATGATCGTCTGATCACACATTTATGTGAGTGAGTTAAGCAATGTAGGCAGCTATCAAGCTCTCACAATGGAAAATCACATCTGTTAGATTTGTTCCTGTGTTAACATCGCACATCTTATTACCATGCCAAATTGTAAGGTTCTACCACGATTGATTGAAAGTGCTCCATAGTTTTAATGCTCTGTTAGTAGTTTTTGGCTGTGAAACTGTATTCGGTTAACTGAAGTAGAATTTAAGCGCTAACTCTAAAACTAGAAATCGTAAGCCTGTGTTAAGATTGAACTAATCTATCTAGTTTATTACAAATGTTGATGTGATCCAGTGTCAAATTTCTTAGAAAATTTGAGAAGAACTTAAACAGCGGTGAGGTTATAGTCTAAAACTTTTGTATGTACCTCTGTATATATGTCTGTCGAACGAGGCGACTAAAATCCACCTATATATACCGAGTAAAATAGCGTTTACATATTACATAACACGGAATGGACACAGCATTAAGAAAATCCACACTCATCGGAGGCAGGCTCTACGGATTTTGGGAAGAGCTATCCATTGCAATAACGCAATTTTAAAAGTAGTTAAAAGGTCGGTGCACTACCCAATATGAAGAGAGAGAGAGTATGATCAGTTCCACATATCCAACACTTCAAAAAAAAAAAATAGATCTGCAAAAAAAATAGAATCTGCACTAATAGTCTGCACGTAAAACATTACAGCATTAAGTAGTCGAAGCGAACTGATCAAGATCGTCAGATAGAGTGCGAATCTGAAAAACAAAAAATATAAGATCAGTTCCCCACCGGAAGTCTTACTGCTTAAAGAAGGCTACCTTAAAAATTCACTAAATTATGCACGATAAAAAAGTTAATATTAGCAATAATAATAAATAATAAATTCCAAACAAACATCCAAGAGTACGAACTGTTTTAAAAATAAATAGCCATTCGGAATCGCTATTAAACTGGGATCTACAGTTCCAGTCGGCAAAAATATATCTATTTATACCTAATAATTCTCAATATGAAACCGATTTTTTTGAATGTGTTTTAAAAGAAATATTGAGGTAGGTACTAGATCGAAAAAAAACTTAGGTACTAGATATATAACATATAATATTTAAAAAATATGGCATGTTTTTTTGTAAAAATATATACATTTGTAGTGCATTTAAAATTCGATCCACGAAAAACATTACAATTTTTCAGAAAGAAGAACGAATGAATAGTGTTAGGCAGAATCTGCAATATTGAAAGAAAAAATTAAAGTATTAATTGTTTTACACACATAGTTTTTTGTTCGCTTTATTGAAAACGTTCATCTTTATAAATTTTTACGACCAAATGCGTTTTAATTCATTCCAATACAACGATCGATGTTGAAAACCTTTTAACTTCGTGCTGCAAAGACGACATTTAGCTAAGCTTCCAAAACACAGAAGTTTTAAAAAATATTTAGCATATAAAAAGTATCTTAAACATTGTAGTGAAAATTGAAAAGATATGCGTCAATCGACTACACTCTTGCTTTAATGCAAGCGTTGCCAAGAGTTGTCAAAAAGAACTGCGTTGCGTTAAATGCGCAGGGTTTATTAATTGCGGTCCTAAAAGACAGGATTTACCAACTTGCATAAACTGTAAGGGAAATTATCAGCAAAATTATCGCTGCGAAGTAGCTAAAGAGCTTTAAAGCAGGCACAGTATAGTAAGGAATATAATGAAACGGCGAAAAGTATTTAAAGGAAATGTTTAAGCAACCGAGAGAAAGCCATTTAAAAGAAAAGTCGTCGACTCGCGAACGAAGGCTAAGGAAATGTCAAAAGCGACGCTAGACAACTATTTGACCGTAGAATGTTGTCAAATCCTCGGGCAAAAATCCTGTTGTCAAACCCTACGTTGAAGCAACGTTCCAAGCCAATTAGCATATTGATATCACGGCTGGCCCAGTCGAGCAAGTTTTTTCTGCAATTCTTGCTAGACTGGAAGAACAAAAGTATCACGAGCTCGACAATAACTGACGACTTTAGTCAAGCGAGAGATAACCGGATTGGTAATGGGGAAAAAAACAATCAAAACAATCTCGCGCTAAGCAGCATAAAACGACATTAAATAATCTTTATAACATTCTTAAAAAAAGATTTCGCAACATGATGGACGAAGATTTTGATGATATGAATCTTTTGTTGACCCAGACTTTGTGGCTATAAGTGAGCACGATTCCAATACTGAGTGAGCAAGAAATAGTTGAAGATGATGACAAAATGCAAGGGGATGGAACAGTTTTCGAAAAACCTACTCAAGTTTTTTATGGAAAAGATGACACAAGACGGAGAAAGAATTGCAGGGCACCAAGCGTTCGAACAAGAAGACATAACAGTGTTATTCAGAATATCGAAATCACCGATGGAAGGTGATTGACCTCCACGCGCCAAACATTAGAAATTTATGAAAATATGTTGACCTCAATATAAGAACAGATACCAACATCTTTATACGGGATATCACACACAATAAAGAAACGAATAACAGGCGAAAGAAGACCAGCTTGGTGGAACTAAAATCTCTTATTGGTTTGCAGGGGTCAAACACGGAAGTATAATGAGTATTTCTGAATTCTGGGCAACTGACGGCAATGGACTGTATTGTAATGGATGTATTGCAAACAAACCGGCAGAATACGGCTTGAAAGCATTTGCTTTGGTTGACGCCAGGACCTTCTATACCACCAATATTATGATTTACACTGGTTCTCAACCTGATGGGCTATATCAACTAAGCAATAAGACAGAGCATATTGTGAAGAGAATTTGTGTTCCTATATATAACACGGAAAGAAATGGGACTATGGACAAATGGTTAACAAATAAAAACTCACTATACTTTGTGAGAAAAAATAAATGAGTACTTCCAGTGATTTTCACAAATCCGAAAAATAAACAACCTTGTTCTACTATATTTGGTTTTCAAGAGGACATTACCATTATGATAACATTATGCATTATGATAACAAATAAGATGAAGGTACAGGTGAACAAGGAAAACCCGAAATGATAACAATGTACAATGCTTCAATGGGTAGTGTGGACACTTAACATCAAATATTTGGAGAATTACGGTGTTACTGCTGCAGCAGTTATTTTTAACTTTCAACAATCCAAGCCAGCAAAATGAAGGTTATTTTTTGAAAGAACTAGAGATACAAAGACCATTTGAAGCATCGTGCTTCCAACAATCATTTGCCACCCGGAACTATACTTCTGCTACAAAATTTAATGCAAATTCGAATCTTCACTATCGAATCTGAAACAAATATCAATATTATTTTCTTTTGAGTTTTCAGATGTGCAAACAATCGTCAAAGTTGAAAACATCCAAAACCATAATAATAAACAATCACTCAAAAATAATTGGCAAGAAAAAGATACCTAATTGCAAAAAGAAAAATATATGAATTACCTAAAAGTTGAAATAGATGATCGCCCAAATATTTGATTTAAATTCCATTTTTAAATTTTTGTCATTTTTTTGAAGTAGTTTTTGATACTTTTTAAAAAAGTTAACTATATATGTATGCAGCATTTCTATACCATCAAATATGCATAAATAGGGAGACTAAATTCTTTAAAGTCGTTTTTGAAAATTCTTATTAGTGCTAACGAATCCAATTGTGTGGTAGTTACCGAATATTTAAAAATAATAAAGCTGAAAAATCGAATTCAGCTAGATGTTACTCCAAAAATTCTAGACATACTAACCCACAGCCCGACGGACTGAATTGCGGGACTTATTTTTTTTATTTCTCTATAGTCGTAATATCATACGCCACTCACAGTTTGTGTTCAAAAATGTCAGCACTATGACAGTAACTTTCTTTTTATATAAAGTTAAAAAGTATGTCCGCAATTTATTTAATTATTTGTTTTATTTTATCAATTAGAGGTCAGCTAAGAATAAGCTGACGTCTAACGTTATATGAAGCCATTTCAATATTCCATTGTAGTTTGTGTACTACGAATCGTGTAATTTTTCGAACGTTCTCAATTTTACTAATAGGTATTATATAACGCGGATTCCATACCATTCAGTAATACTCAAGGATCGACCTTACATAAGGGCCTTAAGTGTGTAAGAGTCTTTTAAACCAAAACCACCAAGCAAGTTAAGCTTCGTGTCAAAATTGACTCCTACATCCTTTTTTACTGAAACTCTATCGAGAAGGTAAACGCTAGGTAACAAACGACAGGTAAAAGAAAAACATTGGCATTTAAAATTGTTAAGGCCTAAGTATAATAGTTTATTTTTATTTAAAATTGGCTTTAACGAACAGGACCTGTCTATTCACCAATCAATCGGAGTAATTGGGAGGTGTCGAAGAGCAATGGACATTGTCGACTCATTCACCGGATGATATTCTTCGGCTTGCCATATGTTCACATCAAGTCCGGTTAGGTACTAACCATATGAAAAAGTTCTGCCTGAGATACCGCAAATTTCTTCAGAACTGGTGTAAATTGGTCTTAAAAATGGAGTTCGGTCTCGATCTTCATTGACTCTTTGCTCCAGACTCAATGTGTTTGGGGTTTTTTTTTTAACTACATCGACAACTGTATTGCTTAAGGATGTATTTTTTCCTTCGAGTTAATTTGGTTTTGCGAAAATAAGAGAGTTATACTAAATTTCGTCAACTAATTTTATATATAAGTGGGAAATTAGTTTATACCTACTTAAAATGTTCTTTTCTAAAGAGATTTTTTAACATTGGTACCTATCTTGATAATGTGAACTTATTAAAACAGGACGCTTTCGGATTTAACAGGGATTCATATTACTGAAACTTTTTTTCGATGCAAATAAACAACTTTCTTATCAGTTTATTGCAAACAAAACACAAAACTTATTGAAACATCGGTTTGCACATGCACAAAAAAATATATACTAAATAGTTAGACTAACAAAATGACCTACGAATTAAAGCCACATAAGAAAGGTGACTTTGTTTTCGCAATAAAATAACACCCGCAGTGAACTTAAAAAGAGGGACATACCTATTTATGTTAACTAACATTTTGCGTTGAACAAATCATTTCCAAACAAATTACGTAGAAATGATTTGTTCAACGCAAACTAAACCGAAAATTATCTGAAGAATTTCGAATTCAGCGAAAAAAATTACTCATCATGGGTGAAATTAAATCAAATTAGACCCGGTTTAAATTAAAGCTGTAAGACCAGTAAAACAGATCAAATTATAATACATAAAATAATTCGAATTCTAATGAGATCATGAATTAATTAGAATGGATCAATTAAAGCTTAGTGAATGCGATTTAAATAACAAATTAAATCGAAATAGGTGTCACAATAAGAAGACTCATCATATCGCACAAACATCAACACCTGCTCCGTAAGCAAACCAAACTTATTTGTTAAACATATTTGTACGAACGTACATCTCACCTATTAATAGAGGGTCATTCGAATGTGTCACACTTCATCAACACAAGATTCACCTACGTATGTACCTACTCATCTCTCCACATTATGTTTACAAAGAGCTTAATTTCACTGCGTAACCCCTCCCAATCTTGGATGGACTTTAATTTCATTTGCATAACATTATCCTCAATCAACAATCAACAGATTGTTGCTGCATCAACTAATTATATACATACAAACTACCTATATATGTACGTACCTACGCTGTTGGATATACAAACAGTTACTTATAATTCAAGCAGCTAGCCACCTCTAGGACATCCATAATCATGTAATGACGCAAACATACATACTTATGTATGTATAACTAAGTAATAGTCGGTCGCATTATGTTCTATTCATTGGTGCACGTGAACTTGAAATCGAAACGAAATGATAATATTAACAAAAGTCAATGGCAATAATGTTATGCTGTTGTCAAAGTTTAATGACCTGTCCACCCGGACCACCCCGTTCGACAATGCCTGTGTGTTTATACATATTATGCCCACATTAGTCTGTGCATGTTAACTAAACATATGATTGGGGATATATTATTACCATAACATTATCTATTCCAGCTGCCCCTACCACCCCCTCATTTCGCCCAGCACATAAGTGAATCGTGTATAATAATCACATGAACGTAACTTTCGTCATGACATTAAGTGAAAACTTTCTCTTTCACGTGACTTGAGTAGATCCTATACGAACGAAAGTACATAAAGCGAGCATGTTGGAGGTAAGGGAGAAGCTTCTCAATGAAAAAGAAAACGTGCACGAAAGTATGATAGTTGTTCGAGACTGAACAGGGCTGGGTAGAAAAAATGCCGGTAGTATCCTTGCAAGCTATCCCTCCATTCATTTTCTTCAATTTTATATAAAATACCATAACAACCCATAGCCACCACTAACCCTACTTAAGAAGGACGAAAGGGAAAATGAAAACAGACTACAAATATAAAGAATCTCTGTTCTCTAATACATAGTATATATTTGTATGCTTATAAAGATAATCAAAGGAAGAAAATTTTGAGATAAAAAAAAACCCCAAAGAAAACTGCACCAACCACTCAACAACATCTAGCCACCTTATCCTTCCCAAACCCTATATAAGCATACCACCACGAGAAAGAAATAGGACATCAGCACAGCAGCAGACAAAAGAAAAGCAAAACAAACCCAAAAGGACATTGAAAAACAACTTTTGATAGTCCAAAGTGTGTGTATAGACGCATTAATCTTCTCCATATCCAACTAAAAGGATAATGCACTGCACTCATTTCTACATCCCTATCCCTATACATGGGAATAGCATACATTTGAAGGACCTGCCGGTACTGTAATGGCATTAAGCAGGCCAAAGACGACAGAAAAAAAAACACCTACACATGAGAAAGGAAGAAATGAAAAATACGAAAAATAAGAGAGAGCAAGAAAAAAAAACAGTTCCCCCAATACCACACACAGCAGCAGTAGCTGCTGTAGCCAAAGAAAAAGAATAAAAGGACCAAAATGAGAGCACTTTTGACACAGTAAATCAACACTTTTACGACATTGACCTAGAGAGCAGCGGCGCGATGTCTTCCCCCCTTAATATCCTAATCCTACTACCACCCGGATTTGCCCACAAGGAAAGGCCTCCCACTTCCCTATTGTACAAGTAGCGTCCGATACCCATACGTACATACTAGATAGACAATAGTGACTACTGCAAAGGCGAGTGCAACTTTTACTTTTCCCTGTGTGTAGGTTCCAAAGTCCTTCACATATACAAAAATAATTTTTTTTCAAACCTGCAACTGTGTTTTTTTTTTCCTTCTTTGCATCAGTCCTTTGGCATTCTATTTTTCTTTTGCTCTAGCCTGACTGCCTCTCAAAGGTTTTTTATATGTACATAATCTATATTTTTATGTCATTGCAAATGTATTGGATTTTTCATTATTGTTATCCTTTTCTCTTTAGGGGATATGCTCTTCGACTGGAATGGAGTTCTCTCTCGCTCTTTGGAGTCTGGAAGCAAAATTTCATCATTGCATTCCATTCGAAGAACGATGACGATGTACGACAACCGACGAGCACATGGCCCCAACAAATTGTGGGTGGATTTATTTACATGAGGGTTTGTTGGTGGATTGTCCTACGCATGTTCTTACCTCAGCCAATATGCGAGATACGATCTCAGCTATCGCACTCATTACCATGGCATTTGGGGCTGAGGTTAGTGTTGGCCTTTCATTGAATCTGCGTAGATGTGTGGCCTATGAGAGGCGTACTTTTGAATGCGTATCACTGCGTATTTATTATAAACAAATGCACTGTTGCACCGGCAAGGACGACCAAGTGCAGGGATGGTATATGCGAGCATTTTGCCATGCTGATGGGTTCTTGTGTAATTTGTATTTTGTTGACATAATATTGAGAGTGAAAAGGTTTATTTTTTTTTATGTTTCCAGAGGTAACCGTACAGAAAAAAATTAGTGCTAAGCCGACGAAAGTGTTGCTGAAGTGGACACAGGTACATCTTTGGTACAATATAAATAGGCGTTGGGATAAAAGCAACAAAATGAGATCGAAAAATACATGGCCGGATTGACTAATTTTAGGTCTAGGTAGGTGCTAGAAATTGACAGCAGATTCATATAAAATTCATTGACAAATTCGACTTTGTCGTTCAATTTATTTCGAATTTTTATAAATCAACTAAATGATAGGCAAAATCCAAAAATTATCAATAGACCGTTGAAACTGAATTATTCTCAAGATGTAAGGCTTCTACAAATGCAGCGCTATGTGAGTCAAAGGACTTTGATGGTTTTTTCTAGAAGAAAGAAACTAATGAAGCGCTACGGAGAAGTATGTATTTTGTGCATGCCTTAAAACATGCAAGTCCCGCTTTTAAAGATTTTATTTATTATTTATTTATTTATTTGTTTATCCACTGAACATTAATTATTGCAGATAACAGATGGTTACATGAGCCCATCTAGCTGAGTAGCTTCGCATAAAGCTCCAGGTCATGTCTCTAATTACGAACTCCTGATTCTGAAATGCGAAATATATTTTGCAAATATAATTAGGTAAGTAAATAAAATAAATACTTAGTTAGGCGCCAACGGACCATACAGGAACTAAAGCCTTTATTCTTGAACCATCAGGTTTGCAAAAAATGAGTTTATTTTTTGGTGTGACCAGTCCATTGATTGGAGTAATTTATGGACCCAATAGGATTATTGGCACATCACCTATTGATAGCGTTCTAGAGAGAATCTCTTGCAACGCTCATAATGTAATTTTTTGCGAGACAATAACCAAAATTTGCTCAAACAATCTGATTCTGCATCTTTACTAAATAATGCAAGTATTAATTTAACTCGAGTGAATACATTTATACCTTTGAATTTCTCAAGTAATTTATAGCTATTTTTGAGATGTTTACTTTGTTATCTCTTGCTGGGTTCTCTAGATATGATTTAATATTCTTAACGTATAATGTGGGTGCAGTGGCTTAGTGGTTAAGTGCGTTGGAACACTATGTGAGAGGTTGCTGGTTCAAATCCTGACCTGTACCACCTGAAAGTTTTTTTACTCGCCGCCCCTAGGCTTTGGGTCCTATATGAGCTGTTTATGCCTAATATTTATTTATTTTATTTTTTAACATATAATGTATAAGTGTATTAGAAGAATACAGACAGAGACTTCAAAAATATAAACTACGCACTTCTGCGATCCTTTTTTGTCAATCCCAATACCCACTGGAACGACAACTTATTTAATACCATCGATGGAAAAGCAAGTTGCTTTCCTCGAGACCCGTTTCTCTGCCCTTTTTGATCAACATATCCCTCTTAGGACCAAGATAATACACAGTTGTTCTCCTCCTTGCCTTAGTAAATCTGCGCTGCGGCTAACGGAAAAAAGGAACTCAGCGTATATCTGATGGAGAAGATACAGTTTATTGCAAACGCTCCCTACGCAATTTGGTTGTAACTGGAATTCAAAAACTAGAATAGAAGTTCTTGCTTTAAAAATATACTTAATTTAGGTAGCCAGTTTGGGAAAGACCTTTGACAAAAATTGCGAACACTTGGGATTGCAAAACATTGCTCCAATGTGACGTGGGCTGTGATCTCATTAATAGTCAGTTCATTGTAATTACTACGCCTACATGGAACGGTGATGCGAGATCCTTTTTTTTAGGCCAGTAAAAAAATTGTCTGAAATTCGACAAATGTCTGGCACTAAGGTAGTCGAGGCCATATTGCTCATCAGATTCGACGCCGTGTCAGGTCTGACCAGATAAACCCAAAGTTTTTTAGACTTCTCCCTCCGTATATACTTGCACACATCTAACATGAATTCAATACGTTACTACGTGTTCATACCCCAAGTCCTGCCCCAGAGCTGGAGGTACTGACTTCAGGCCTGTAGCGATATTGTAATGTTTGTCAAAAGCAGCGTTTGAAAAAAGATGGCTTTCGTAGCGTAACCGCATCGTTAGGCACCGTTGATAATAGTCGAAGGTCTCTTGCCTCCAAATTTTCTAACATTTCTTGACTTTTCAAAAGCATTCGACACAGTGGACCACCTTATATTATGGCCACCTATGTGCTAGGGGCCACCAAAAATGTGTGTTTCCAATAAAAGTCAAGACGCGACTTGCCAAGCCCTCCTCATACCTATCCTTTTTTTACGATTGCAGAGTTTCTTACTAATTGAACTACGGACCCCGGAGAAAATTGAACGTTGTTGACAATAATATTGCGAAATAGTGTTAATTCTATTTAATCCCATTAGTGTAATATGTCTTTAGATTGCTAAACAGTTTTGGGATTACTGAGATTTTCTATTCTACGATAAACAAACTCGAAAAGCAAATAAGTCAAAAATTCCCTTTTAATTATCGGAAATTCGCAATTTTATGTATATTAGACTTGATGGACAAAACTGGCCTTTTTCATTGAACTAAAGAACTGTTAAGTGAAAGCCAACAAAGATGCACACAAGAGATACACAATGGTTCAATACTACCAGCAATGTTGCTAGCGATGAGCACTCGCTTAATCAACTGATCAGAAATAATTTGTTTGATTTTGTGCGAATTCCGCCAGAGTTTTCTATGAGATACAATTTTCTTGAGTGTTCGGATTGGTTATTTTGTCCAACGAGCTCAACGACTGGAGAGTCGCTCACTTTGGCGCGCTCTTTGTAGCCTCTGGTTACTCAGATATTCTAAAGCGTACAACGACCTCTGAATCTCTCGGTAGGTGTGCACGTTCAAGATGTTCAATGCGTGACTCGCATCGGTTAGAACATGGTCAATTTGGTTGGGCGTTCGATCGTCTGTAGAGCGCCAGGTTCCTCTGTGGATCATTAGCAGTGAAAACCTAGTGCTACTTAAATGCTGCAAATGTTTCGTTGAGGCTGTTCTTACCAACTAAAGCGCCCCAGATGTTTTTCTTTCGAGCAGGTCATAAAACTCCTGCTAGGCTCTTCAGCATAGTCGGTAGGGCCGCGTGAGTCTCAAGTTTTTGAGTAGCACCTGTTGTGTAGAGTGTCCGCACATTCCAGGTACTAACTCTCATGTCGCATCCGACGCTCGTCTTGCCTCACTCAAAACTTTTTGACGGCGTCGGGTAGCTACGCTGACGCGACGCCACAGTCCCTAAACTGAAGGGACAGGCCCATGCTTTCACCCTAGGACAGCAGGCTAGTATTTCCGTTGCCAGTAAACCACTTTCGATAAAAACGGCTTATTAAACATTTTTATGTAGTAAAGATGCAACACCCCTCCACTCTTGCTGAAATGCCTTTTTAAACGACGAGGTATCGCTATTTCAGTGAGAAGTTGTAATGGTATTTCGTCCTTCGTGTAAGGTAATCTGAATGTTGGCGATTAGTTTGGCCGTTATCAGAACTAAACACAACTGAAGCCGTAAGAAAGATGAAAATAGAGCTGAAATAAAATAATTTGCACAGAATGTTAATTCGAAAGAAGTTCCGCTAGCGAAAACAATGATATGAGAAAGATCATGAGTATCGAAAAATTCCCTCAATGCAGATGAAAAGAATGTAGCAGAGATTCCGCAAACTTCTAACGATTTGGAATATGAATCTAAGCCAGTCAGAACTGCTGATTGTTAAACTTTTGGAATCACTACAAGTTGACCCCAAACTTATCATCTTTTAATAAACGAAATGTTTCCTTTTTTGTTGAAGAATGTTTTAAATTCTGGATCAAGTTAAGCCAAACCATTAAGGCCTAGTGTAAAACACCTGGTGTAACTTCAATGTAGCTTGTATTATTGAAGTGTTGTAAATTTCAGTCATGATTATTTAACAAACGTTTCTAATGAAAGCCGTAACTTTAGACTGTTAAGAAGATGTTTTCACGAGTGGTTCTGCTAATGATGCCTTTTCGGAATGCTCTTTTTTTATGGAAAAGGTTTCAAAGAATTTTACGGAACAATGTAAGATGCAACTCTAATTTCTAAAATTTCTTGTAATATTCTGGAATTCAGCTCGTTCCAAACAGATTCGGTATTAAAATTATTTCACTGTTTAAACTCCTTTAATAGTAGTAAAGAGTTGATGGTGTCTGCTTTATCCATCAAACGTCAAACGCAGGTAAGCATGCGCTAGGTCGAATTTGACAAAAAATAAATAAACTACGAGGAAGATTAACAACTGAATCATGCATCGAATGAATGGTACTTTCTATATTCAAAAGCGAAAATGTTCTCATTTCGCAGATTGTGCATATTCCAAACGATTTGTTTTCGCTATGACAATTAATAAGTGGCAACGACAATCGCTGGATGTTTGTGGCATCAATCCTGTGCCACATGTTGTATCCACATGTCGGAAAACCTCCCGCTTTGCAAGTATACGCGCCCGAGATAAATTGTGTGTATCATAAAGCACTTTAGTGAAAAAGTGGAATTTTGTTCGACACAACAATCTTTGCAGTTTGATTAAAACACATCGACATTGTATCTTTAGTAATTTCCATTATATTTAATAGATTTTTTGAATAAATTATTTGAATTGACCAAATTACATGAAGCAGCATGTTCATGCTCGGAATTATTATTTTCATTACATTAACGAATCCGGGCAGAACGAATTTCGCCGGCTCAGCTAGTTTCAAAAAAAGCAACTGCATCAAATGTGGGTAGTGAAAACGATTGTTTTCCATTATTAGGTAATAATATACATGAATATACTAAATTGGTATGTATATTTTCATAAGGATTAATTTGTCTGTAAAATAAAATCGAACATGTAGTACAAAAACTATCTGGCACTATGTACATAGGTAGGAAGTTTCGTGGATTCCGCCTCACTTAAACGAGCGATTTGAGTCCATTGGGTCCAATAGGTACATTCCTTGAACAAAAAATACCTGAAAATAAACAAAAAGAATCCACTATTGGAGTTTGAACACAACTTTGCTTACCTACATTCTCATCGTAGAAGTATCTGCTGATGTTCGTAAGCCTTATGCTATTTATACCCGTGCATTCGCATAAGATGACGAACAGATTCAATTTCTTTAACGTCCCTGTACCTTCTGCAGTAGGGATTGAGCAGTATGCCCAGCCGCCGTTCCGCATGTAGACCCACAGCGCAGTGGTTGTGAGGACATGCGTTAGTAATTGAATATACTTGCGGTTGAGCCCGATTATTAATTTTGATCTATTTTTGCTAACTGCTGGTCACTGCTTTTTTGTATGCCGTGTCGAGTTGTTTATGCAAGGACACAATTTTTCATGCAATAGAACTAAACGGTGTTCACAGATGAGGAGTTAACCAGATAGTCAACTTGAGATAGAATCTCCCAGCTCACTCCCAAGCTAAGCCCACTAAGCATTATCGACATAATTTGCACTTATATGTCGAATTATATGGGTTTTTATGGGTATTTAATTATGGATTTAAAAAATCATACTTACCACAAAACTAATAACAATAAAATATACTAATATTGAGAATAAAGCTATGTCTTAACCAATTTATTCAAATTTTTAATGAAAAATAATCAATGTTATATTAATTAAAGTGACTAATGTATAATAAGTAAGTTAAGCATACATTTTGGTTTGGTTAGTAGTATTAGAAGTAAATTGCTTTGTTTTGTTTTTCAATAAAAAATTATAAAACATTACAACTTGAAAAATAAATTCATCTGTTGAACAGATGCAGTGCATTCCAGCTACCTGATGTTCTCCTTCTTCTGTCTGTCACTTACTATTAATTGGAAGATAAAGCATATTGACTTAGATAAAAATTTCGAAAGCCGCCTAAGAAAATAAAGTTTGTAACATAAAATAATTTAAAAACGATTAAAAATACTTGTTCTCACTTTTTTTTTCATCGATGCAGAGAACCCAAATATTTAAATTTCATAATTTAAAAAACAATCAATCAAATAATAAAACAATCAAAGAATTTAATATATATAGCATAAAAAAACCAGTCCAAAACTATTTACTCTAAATATTTTACACCTAAACATTACTAATTTAGTAAAACCTATTTATGCGATAATACAATAAAATATACATTTTTTCTCTTTTTTTTAACCAAAATGGAAAAAATAAAACAACCCAAGTATGTTTATTCTAAGGCAGATAAAAAATAGAGAAGAATGATTTTCACCGCAAAAAATATTCGAATTAAATAGTAACAACTTCGTATTTATTGTGTAACAAATTTTTGTTTCATCATAAATATTTACATTAAAATAGCTATAATAGTTTAATTACGTAAACTCAACACTTCCCATTTCCCAATACATCCGCCGTAACCAGCTGTGTTTAAGTTTTTTGTTGCCATTTTGAAGTGTTTCAAAACTCCCGCGTTAATGTCATATTTTTGACACACCAACACCATGTTTCTCATCCACACGTATTCACTGATAGAAAAATTGAGAGAGGATTTTGCGGCCATTCAAAAATACTTGTTGTGGGTTGAAAGCGATAGGGGTATGAAGAGTTGACTATCTGGTTAATTCCTCATCTGTGGCGGTGTTCTTATGGATTCAAGTGACAGAAATGCTTTCATCTCTGACCCCGATCTTGCAAGCTTGTCCACTTTATCGTTTCCCGGGATATCATTGTGCCCTGGCTCCCAGCACAAGGTCACTGTCACGATATCTCCTCTAACGACTTTCTGCATTACTTCACAGCGCTTAATTTAACCTCATCTGATTGCATGGCCTTTATGGCCGCCTGATTGCCAGAATAGATGGTGCGGATGGTCCTGTTGGCAAAGCAGTGCCTTTTTTGTTTGCTTCAGATAGTGGCAGCCATCTTCGCCCGAAAAATGCTGTAGTCGTCGTTGTTTCTAAAAAAATTCCTTAATGCCATGGATTTACAGAACACGCCTGTGTCTTCCATTTTGGAACCGCCTTTTTCTTTCCGTTGTTTCTGGCAGTCACTTTACCTTTAATACGGAAATAAATAACATATTTGCCTAAAATAATGCCATCCAAACAAAATGCAGACTTACTGCAAACAGTAACTTTAGTGAGCTAGTAAGTATGATTAATTGTAACTACGTTTCTAAGGACCTAATTACCTGTATGATATTAAACTTTTAAACTGGTTTATAGTAACACAGCACTAATTTCAAATCTCAGAAGTAAATATATTCTCAGTCTCATCATACACATTTCCCTTCTGGAGTCGAACGGCTTGCAAAATTTTAGAGAAAATGAATCGAGAACCAGTTTTAAAGCAAAATATACTTAGCCCACCTAATTCGCCTTAGTCAATTTTTCATTTCTCCCTCCAATTGCCCTATTTAGTTCGTCCTTTCTTAAATCGTGTGTGAGACCAAAACAAACATTTGTTTACAGCACAAGCTGTGGAAACTTGCCTTCAGGTAAGAAGTGCAGCACTGAAACTGTGTGGATCAAAAAAAGATTTTCCTCTTTCTTATATCATGTTTTTTTTGCAAGCATTGAAAATCCGAAATCGGATAGCGGGACTGTAATTAATGATTCACTAATTATTTAGGATTACGCAGGATGAAATTGTATTGCCCAGTCAGAAGACTCTTGTGAGTTTTCACTTCACTGCGATCCAGTGATTAATGATTGTTGAAAAGCGAAACAAGATCGTGAAACAGATATGTCAGGAATTGTAACAATCGTAAAAAGGATAGATCATTGCTGCAGGGATCGCGTCGCGATTGTTGTAGCAATGCATTATTATCCCCGTGAAAGGTAAATAACAGACATTCCATCAGTGTATAATTCGAGGGGCGCCAACCCATGTTTCCCTTTGCACGAAGCGAATTCCTTCCTGTCCTTCACATATTTGAAATTCTCATTCATATTATACTCGTATGTAAACCGCTAAGAAGATTAATTGTTTTATTATTAGCCGCAGTGGTGGCAGTAGCATTGGTTTGTTTGCGTTTCGCGGCGGATGCCATTTCTCTGTTGATTTTTCCGCTTTTCTTTATTGTTTCTTTAAAGGCCTTGCCTGCTTTGTTTAGCAGTCGTCGTTGTTGTCTGTTGTCGTCTTTTTGTAGCCGTTGCACACAGACATAGGGGAGACGCGGTAGACAATCCTTTTTTGGGACACTTAATCAAATTCTACATTCCGCGCTTCGCTGAGAGAAGAAGAAGGAAAGGAATTAAGAAAACGATAAAAAAATAAATAAAAAATAAATAAAACGTCCCGTACTCGACTCGGTACGTTTTGAATTTAATGAAGGGTCTTAGCGGTGCCCATTGCAGTACGGCGGGCTGTTGTACAGTATTGCAATTGTTATCCATGCAGCAGCAGCACCAAACTGAAGGCTGTAAACAATTTCTCATGATTTATTTTTTATTTTACGTGAATTGGAGTCACAACAATTTTAATTAGATTCCCAGATGTGGTTTACTGTACACTCGCTGCGGTGTGCCTGGCCGTCTGTGGCTAAATAGTCGTGAGCATTGGCAACTAAATGGTGCTTAATTACTCTTGGCTTTATAATGCGACTGTTGGGGGTTTTGCGCTGCGCTGTATTTTGATACCAATTACGCGGATTGCGAGGTGGTTGAGTTTGGAGTATTTCTCTTAAAACTGCAAGCAATGCCTTTGCCTCTAACCTATGACTGGTATGATTTTTTTTTGTCCAATGGTTGAACGTTCTTTGATATTGGTATTTCCATATTAGTGGATGGGGGGAGGTACTATTTTTGATATTTTGGAATTCGTATTTAATTATATTACCCGTGTAGTAATTGCTGGAAGAAGAAATTGAATGACACTAGTAATGAGCCTACGTAGGTAGGTACTATCTCTTATTTGGCATTGATTGCCATAGTATTGTTCAGATTTAGACAATTGCGGATCAGGTAATTCTTACGTAAGAATTAAGGGGAAGGAATTTTGTTTACTTACCTACACATTTAAGGTAGATTAAAAAAAAAAAGATAAGGTTTTGTTGTTGTAAATAATCATAATTATTTCCCAATATTAAAATATCTTTTTACTCTTGAATGTGTTATTTGATCTTTATTCTCGAAGTCGCAAATAAATCACAAAATCTAGAATAAAACATAGTTGATAGGGTACTCTAAGTAACAATTTAAAGACCGTTTGGAAACCTATTTGACACACTTATCACGCACATGTCAAAAAATATTTATCTTAGCCCCACAATGGTTAGAGAAATGCTGGGCTTTAGGTCCTGTTTGGGCGTTTACGATCAATATTTGTTTTATTTAATTTGGCGCACTTCAGAGTATTTATTTTCTCCCTTTCAGACCTTTGCTCACAGGCTTTTTTAGATGTTTTGCTAAGGACATAGATAAGTTATGACGGAAATCTTAACAAAATTAAAAAAGTCGCACATATTACATGTTATCCTTATAAAGGGTGATTTTTTAGCTGGTTTGGTTTTGGCAACACTGGTTTTGACAGCTGACGTGTGTTTAGTACCTTGTGTCACTGTCAAACAGCTTCAGTTTGGTTTGCAATTTAACCATGGATCGTCTTACAAATGAACAACGCTTGCAAATTATTGAATTTTACTATCAAAATTCGTGCTCGGTTCGAAATGTTCATCGCGCGCTGCTTCCATTTTATGATCGGCATTCTCGACCTTCTGAGCAGTCTATTCGGAAGATTGTGACCAAATTTCGCACCAAATTTACTTTGTTGGACATTAAACCACCAACACGTTTACGTACTGTGCGTATTGAAGAAAATATTGCGGCCGTATCAGCTAGTGTGACAGAAGACCGCGAAATGTCGATTCGGCGCCGTTCCCAGCAGTTAGGCCTTTGTTACAGCACTACGTGGAAAATTTTGCGGAAGGATTTGGGCGTAAAGCCTTTTAAGATACAGCTGGTGCAAGAACTAAAGCCAGCCGACCTACCACAACGCCGAATTTTTGGTGAATGGGCTCTTGGAAAGCTGGCCGAGGATCCGCTTTTTTATCGAAAAATTGTGTTCAGCGATGAGGCTCATTTTTGGTTGAATGGGTACGTAAATAAGCAAAATTGCCGCATTTGGAGTGAAGATCAGCCAGAAGCATTGCAACAGCTACCAATGCATCCCGAAAAAGCCACTGTTTGGTGCGGTTTATGGGCCGGCGGCATTATTGGGCCATATTTCTTCAAAAATGATGCGAATCGCAGCGTTAGCGATGATAACAAACTTTTTTTTGTCCGAAATGGAAGTTCTTGACTTGCATGATATGTGGTTTCAACAAGACGGTGCCACATGCCACGCAGCACGCGAAACAATGGCACAATTGCGAGGCGAGTTTGGTGAACAGTTAATTTCACGTTTCGGGCCGGTCAATTGGCCGCCTAGATCGTGCGATTTGACACCATTAGATTATTTTTTGTGGGGGTATGCCAAGGCTAATGTGTATGGGACAAGCCCGCTTCGATTGACGCACTGGAAGCCAACATCCATGCATTCATTCGTGAGATACCGGCCGATATGTGTGAAAGAGTATGCCAAAATTGGACTCAGCGGATGGGCTACCTGAGACGCAGCCGCGGTCAACATTTGCATGAAATTATTTTTAAACATTAAATTGCAAGGTTCAAACTATCGATTCAAATAAATATTTCATTCATTTTTTCGAATTTTTTGTGTTTTTTTTTTTTTAAATTCTAAACCTCTTAAAAAATCACCCTTTATATTCGTTGATTATATTTTCCATCAAATGAATGCGTACATTTGTTTCACGTTTTCTGAGAACAAGATATTTTCTATTTGAGTTAAAAAGTTACTTAGTCCACGATCCGCTTACCAAATCGAATTACCCATTTGATTAAACTGATTAATACAGAGTGAAGATTAAACATTAATAATTTGATGCTACTTTATTTCCTCAAACATGGTAAATGCAGTTATATAGGATATTACGACTTTGATAGCGGTATTAATAATTTTCTCTTAAAAGAAAAAGTGTGTCCGTTTGTTAGTAGACATTAAAACTGCATGATTTAGCTATTTTTTTCTCTTAGAATATTAGAAACATGTAGTTTATAACATAACTATCTGACCCGGCAACAGTTGTATTTCTTGTATTTTCACCTTACATAATTATTTGTATTTGCAATTTAGTTTAACTACGATAAGTTGCATTATAATAACTATTATATTATAGTCGTACGGGTATTTAAAAAAAAATAATAAGAAGGGTTAAACTTCGTCGAATCGACGACGCACTATGTTGCTTGTAAATTTAGTCAAACAATTTCAATTCAAATGTCCATTGCGAGTTTTTAACACTGGCTCACTTAAATGTTTGAACATCTTGTTCCAACTAAATAAGGAAGAACTTCGTAAATTATTAATGATTCTTTTCTTATATATATTTGATATATTTTTATTTCGATAATACTGGTATATTAATAACATATATTACAGATTTAAAAAAAATACTGAAATTTACCTAATAAACATATGACCAACTCTTAGAAATCAGAGCCATCGCCGATTACAACGACTTCATTCCGTGAAAATGAAAGACTAAATAACGTTATATAAAATAAAGATTTAATGTATGTTAGGTTTTATACGTTACGTTTTTTGTCGTATGCCACTTGTTAAATCTCCCTTGGGCACACATCGCGCTTTAATATTTTTATATGTTCAAATTGGCCACGTTCCGTGCCTTTTTGTTTTAAATTTTAAATTTTATTTTCTTCATTTGTTTTTCGACGTTTATTTATTTTTATTTTGCTGTTGAAACACGACCGATGATACATGAATAAATCAAACGCAGAATTTTTCTATAAAACGCCAA
Source organism: Ferdinandea cuprea (assembly GCA_963576555.1). Taxonomy (NCBI): domain Eukaryota; kingdom Metazoa; phylum Arthropoda; class Insecta; order Diptera; family Syrphidae; genus Ferdinandea; species Ferdinandea cuprea. The sequence goes on from OY754959.1 coordinate 40,647,729, forward strand.
AAAGGAATCGAATGGGAATTTGCGCTTATAAAATCACACGACGCTACTAACATATTTTGCGTAATATAATTACGTCTACAAAATATGTTAATAAAATTTTGGAGCTATATGTATTTAATAGTTCTGATGTTATATCACTTAGACTAGTTATCGAAATCGGTCATTTTCACTTTAACTGGATATAACTTGCGTTGGGGTAATAGTAGACCCCACTACCAAACCATTTTTAATTTCGTCGGATTTCTATTAATTTTAACATAAAAAAGTGTCAATACTGTGATATTCTTATATAACTTTCTTATACGTAAACATAAGAAAGGATACTTCCATTTAAAGTAAGTGTATGTAGATTTTAGATGTTGTAGAATTATGGTAATTTAGAAAATTAATTAATTAATTAAAATAATATGAATTTATTTGCATAATTAAAGAAACTCGCGTACTGTGACTTTTGAAGATTGTTTTTAAAGCTTTTGTTTATGCATATAATGATATTTTTAATTTTCACTTCTTAAAAAAAGGCTTGGAAATTATGGACGCGAAATGAGGAAATCGTAGTAAAGCGTGGACTTACAATTTTCATGATTAGCTTTGAAAAGTTGGAAAAGAAAGGATACTTCAATTTAAAGTAAGTGTACGTAGATTTTAGATGTTGTAATGAAAAAAAAATTACAATATTAAGAAAATATATTTATAACAAAGAGGCGGAGACACCATAGGAAATTCCCTAAGTACAAACATTGTGCTAGATAATATGCAAAGTATTACGGTTCGCGTGAAAAAGAACCACAAAACTTATGATATTGCGTCTATTTATATCCCTTCCAGGGAAAAGCTATAGGTGGCGATTTCAATTCAAAACACACCTTCTGGGGTTCTAGATGCATTGCATCAAAAGTTAGATTCCTATACGAACTTTTTCTTGAAGGTAAACCAACGTATTGGCCGTCAGATTCATCGAAAACTCCAGATCTTATAGACGTTTATATCGCAAAGGGTGTGTCTGACACTAACAGAGGTGAGGAAGGCTTAAATCTCTCCTCTGACCACTAGCCAGTCATTCTGACTATTAGCGGTTGCCTACGGGAAAATGACGGTTCACCCAGACTCACTAGCTTAAGAACTAACTGCGACTCATTTAGAAAAGGTAATTGAAGCCACGGTCTTAGCCAGGATATCAGACAATTTTAAAATAAAATCTTTATTGCTGGCTGAACTGCGGTATGAAATACAAAAAATGAAATTAAAAAAGGCTCCTGGATACAATTTGGTTACGGGGAAGGTCCTTAAAGAGTTGCCTAGGAAAGCACTAATCATGCTCGTTTACCTAATCAATGCTTCGTTTAGACTACTGTATGTTCCACTACAATGGAAGGTAGCTGAAGTCATTATGGTTCCAAAGCCTGGAAAGCCTCCATAATTCGCTTTTACCAATAATATCAAAGGTATTCGAAACATTTTTATTGAAGCGATTACATCCGATTATCGAAGACCGCCGATTAATACCTGACCACCAATTCTTAGAATCAAGCACTCCACAATCGACCAGGTTTATAGAATAACTAATGAAATAGAAAAAGCCCTAGAATAGAAATAAATTTATTCTAGCGTTTTCCTTGACGTCTCCCAAACTTTTGATTAAGTATGGCATACGGGATTGAGACATAAGCTTAAATAGGCCTTTCCAAGGCATGAGATACTAAGTTCTTATCTAGCGGACAGACTCTTACGTGTTAAGCACGGCAACGAATATTCCAAATTTAAAGAAATCGCGGCAGGAGTTCCACAAGGAAGTTGTCTGGGTCCGATTTTATTTTTAATCTATACTGGAGATATTCGGCAAGAACAAGGCTGTAGCTGTTGTAGATTCCGTCAACATCCATAAGCAAATGAAGCTAAATATTTGCGAATGACATTAGATGCGAAACTAAAATGGAAATCGCACGTAAAAAAGAAACGGGAACTACTACTACTAGGATTTTCAAGGGAGATGTTTTTAGTGTGTTAGAATCTTACACTTCTATGATCACGTGTGGAAAAAAAGATCTTAATAACGGCTCTAACGATTCTCTTTTTCAATTTTGTTTTTAATTATAAGACACACTAATCTACCGATTTAAATTTTCCGACGTCTCGTATGTTGTTTTCCAACATATTCAGAGGACATATTTTTACTTCCTCTTTAATAAAAAAAATTGGAAATTTATACAATCTAAAGAACTAATTTTAATAAAATTTGTATATACTATATCTAAACAATTTCATATACCGATTATAATTTCAATTTTTTATAATGCGTCCTGTATGGGCCCTAATTAGTTTCGTACTCTTACTACTCACTCATTTTAAAAACGCTTTTAATTTTTTCTTGATATGGCTTCTACTGTGAGTAGTAGTAGTAGAGGCACCTAGTCAAGAACAAAATCATAGATTCAGGATTCAAGTGAATGCACCTCCCTTGCAATGGAAGTTTGGGTCGAGTTATTTATTGGAGAATACTACACCTTTCAAGGTAACGCTTACAGCTATCGCACCATCATATCCTTGACCGCAAAATTTTTGGAGATGAATATTATAGGTCTTTCGAAAATCAGTCTTAAGCTGTTTGACCTTGAGGTTAATTTGAAATAACTTAGAAAGTGAGAAGGAAGCTGAGCGAAGCTTCCTTTACAAAGTTAATATAGAATGCAACAATGCCTTCGGAGATCTTCGGAGGTCCTTCGGGGCGTTGCAATGGTTGCACCTTTTGCACCAATAGACGCTACGGCCCTACATAGAGTATTTTGTTTGAACGCCTCGAGATGATACCCCAAAGGCTTTATATACGTACTTTGAAGCAAATCCGTCTAACCGTTTCGCCACACGGCCCTCGGACAGACAGACCGACGGACGGCATTGGCGGACCCACTTTTTTCAACCTCTCTTTTTTCGTAATATCGTCCCCCATACTCATTTTGTTTTGTTCAAAATGTTCTCACGATTGCAATAACTTTCTCTTTAGTATACTAATGTAGATAAGGAGGTTAAAAACGAAACTCATAACAAACATACATATTTCTATCACGAGTCACAAATTTACAATACAAATAAATGCTAACAAGCATAATATGAAAATGTAGTAGATCTTCTGCAATTGCAGTTAAATGATTACGTTGATTTTCAATGACCGAATAATATCTTCATAATTTCATTAAATAACTCAAGTGCTTACAATTTGCGTTAATTTTTTTGCAAATTTGAGGTAGTTAGGTTAGGTACCTCTAGTGTAAGTAATTATAGAATTAATAGGCTTGAGAGCGAATTAAAACTTTTGTTAAAACCAATACGTAAGTATTATACGTAAGTTAGTAAGTAAGTGCTTCCTTACGAAAGCAAAAACGTAGCGGTAATTCCTGAGCATGAATTACAGGGCTAACGCTACTGATTAGCAGATAAAACAACTTTACACATTTACATGCTCATGCATACATAAATAAAAAGTATTTTCCCTCCACTTTGCAATTTATCAAGTATAAGCTCCTTACACACTTGGGAAGAAGGTTCAATTTAAATTCAAACATAATAGCACCGTAACCGTATGTACCTAATTATTGCATCGCGAAATATGTTTGACATCACTACCTGACAGCTCTGCGTGGTGGTAACAAAAGCATCCCTTTAACATTCCACATACACACTGCGGGCACTTTTCATGTGGATAATAGCCGGATTTTGCAAATTTTAATTTTGACATGTCCTACATCTGTTTTGCCGGGGGATTCGGGCAGCATGCAGCAGCAGCCCCCCAATATTTTCACGGTTCGGCAAACCATCGTGACGTGCATGCGAAAAATTAACCAGCTAATTGCCATCCTTTCGCTTTGTACGGCCTCCTAAACTGACGCTGTAAAATATAGTATGTAGGTACAACAGGAGAGCAGAACCATCGTCAATTCGATCCTTCAAGGGCGATTAAAGGCGCTGCCGTTGGATGGATGTTATAAGACAAACTGTTGCACGCACATTGCACTCATATCCCGCCCGACCCTATTTAATGTTCTGCCACGATTCGAGCGAAAATCGCCAAACTGCGTGCAAGCGGTTTCCGTCCATCCATCCATTCCTTGATCGCTGATTGACAACTTGGACATTACTTATGTGTAGGGAGATTACCTATAATACAATTCTGGTAGCGCCTGCAGGATGAAAAACCGCAAAATATGATTAAGATGCAATTACGATCTGAGAATATTGTTTGTAAGTGCGATGATTCCGAACGTCATGTGGCGTTGTTACATTTTTGTCCCACTCTTCGAGTGAATTACAACAACGCATGGTGAAGAATATAAAACCACAATCGAATATTATGTATATTTTCGTTATTAACATAGATTGCTGTGACCGTCCTTCTTCGACACGCTCGAATGGAGCATCGAATGTATGTCAATAGGAATTGCGGTTATGAACTTAAAACATAATGTTTGTATAGGTAATGCATTTAAATATAACTTTTTATGGAGTTAGTCTTATTTGTATTAGTGTTAAAAGTATTAATTTATAAGCGGGTTTTAAGGTTTACACAAATTAAATAATTATTAGGTACCTACTCTCTAGAGGCCAGAGGATATACATATTTCATATTAACTGACTTTAACATTTAATATCAAAATATTTTTAAGCTAAAGTTGTCAGATAAGAAAATGTCGTTACTCACAAAATATGTAAAACCGAAAATTATATAAATGATGGTTTTTGAATGAGTTATATTATGCTGCAATAAAGGCCTCGGGATTTTTCAAGCGGATAAAACACCGAAACAGAAAATGAAAATACTCCTGGCTTGAGAACTTCGAGAAACTTAAAAAAATGAACACGATCCCAAAGAGCTATTTCATGTCATAAGGGGCTGTAAACAGAGAGGAGTACTGTCACACCTCCAGAGGTCTTTGGTCATTGATGATCCGTTTAATATTTTTTTTTTTCTTTTTTTCGGTTTAGGGGGGTTCGCTGAAAGGAAAAATCATGGAAAGACACTGCAGCAGGTTTATACACGAAGGACCGCTAAGCAGTAGTAAGGGCCTTTAATCCGATCTAAAAAAAACCCTCCCGAAGACTGACTAACGTCTGTCTTAAAGGTATTGCACCTAGTCGTTAGACTTATTAGCAATTTTGTTTGAGTTTTTGTAAATTTATTCAAAATTAAGATAAAAATCGGCAAAGGTCGGATTTTTGAGCTGTTTGTTTTGAAATTAATTCCTAATCAAGGGCTTTTATCCGCCTAAACCTTTCGCCCGTATTGGCTGTATTTAATAACTATATTATTTCTACATTGACGTGATTAAGGATTGCTGATCTGTGACTTTGAACGACCTTTTTAATGTCATCCTCAAACACCTCAACAGTGAAATCTCTATGTAGATCAACAATTCCTATGTACCACTGAGCATTGACGATGTTCGTAGTGCATTGTTTTGGAATGTTTGAATTATTTGTATGTTTATTTTGGAAGTGAATCCTGTAGAGCTGGATCCCGTTTGTCCATTTTGGCTTTAGAACTTGCTTATAAAGCAATAATTTATTATAATTAGATCAACAAGAGTATCTCCCAATTAACCAATACAATTTATTGTATTTCATGTTCAATTCATCTCTCTTTTTCTGTAAATGTGATTTCCAGCGCAGGTTAGCATCTTTTAACTAAACAATAGAAAACTAAACTGTGCTGAGTTCTCGCACAAGAGTATTGACTATAATGAAAATGCTGAGAAGTTGCAATGACAATAATTTAGCTACAGTATCGTGCACAACACACATAGCAAATTAAGTTCGCACATATTTAGTGGGGAGCAAAATTGAGCAAAAATGTTAAAATCTTTGGTACCTAGAAATGATTTTTTTACCTAAAATCTATTTTCCGACAATTTTTTTATGAATTTGAAGTTAAAGCTAAAGTTGACTTATAAGCTTTGAGCCATACAAAAAGTATACAAAAAGTATTAAGCGTTTTATAAGCTATATCCAATATATGTATCTCAGGTTGTATTCACTTAAACTTGATAGAACCCAAGTTGGCGTGATGACCCATCAACTGGTCCACATTTTTCTTGTCTATAAATGGTGGGCCATCTTTTTAAATAATTGTTTAATTTGACACTGACAGCTGTTTTCCGCTCGAAGTCTTGACCTCTGCAGAACGAAATGAGTCGTTTTACGCTTGAAAAATATTGGGAAATATTGAAAACTTATTTCCAAAGTGAGCGCTGTGAGGTCCCACAGTGTGTTTGACCGCCTGGTGTACGAAAGTTTGTGCAAACAGCCCATGCCACAATCGATCTTTTGAACACCAAATTCTCAAATCGTGTTATCAGCCGTTTTGCCGATGTCAATTGACCGCCTCGGAGCTGCGATTTGACTCATTTGGACTTGTGGGAAAGCGTCAAAGCGAAAGCATCATGTTATGCCAAAAATCGGGAAACAATTTAAGCACTTAAGGTAAATATAATCCAAGAAAATCGTGAGCTACAGCCCGAAACCATCAACAAGGTTTTGGAAAATTGGAGTGATATAATGCACAACGTAATACATGCGAAGCCAGCCCACGCAGCCACTTGAACGATGTTGTGTTACATAATTAATGGGAATGTTTGCTCTTACCAATAAAGCTATAGTACATGGAAAAAATTTAATTTTGTTCATTTTACCGCATTAGCGTATTTTTGCAATAAATCCACCAAAAATATAAATAAATAATTTTACTTCCCACTGAATATGTGCGATCTATATTTATTGCGTTTGTTTTGCACAACACGGTATGGCTGGGATGATAAACAATGTATCTCATATTTTGAAAGCAGTTCACATAATAGATGTCTTGATCTAAGTCGACATTTTATAACGTCTATGTTCAGAACTCGACTGTCAAAAACGTTGGATGCCTCAGAACAATTGAAATAGCTAAAGTTTGCAGAGAGCGCCTGAGAGCTAAACTCTCCACCCTAATAAAGTAATAAAAAAAAAATATTAGGCGTAAACGGCCCGTAGAAAACCCAAACCCTAGCTTCTCCAACTATTGTGTTTGCGAAAATATATATTTTTGATCATGATATTTTTGTCGATTGTGAACGGTAAATTTTATTTTTGAAAAGCTTCTCATGACAATTCTTATACGCTTGGATGATCTGCGGTATTTTCCCCTCGCTTAGTGGTCCAATGTACTTAACCACTAAGGCACTGTACCCCACGATAATACCAGTGCGCTTTAGGAACTTGAAGACCACCGTAATTCCAGCCCCAGGTTCTAGACAACAAGGAAGACCAAACCCTTGTGTCAAAGACCAAGCCATCTTGGGAGCCAGAGTGCTTGGCATGGTTAACTGGAAATAGCGTGTCTGATGTGCTTAAGGCAAGTCGGGAGACCCTAAAGTAAGGAAGTAGTATAACATACCTTTTAATTGTATTGCTTAAACACCTATTGAACTTTTTTTACTCTTCTATCTAGAAGCAAAGATGCAAATTATTCTGCTTTGTTTAATGTTTTCCATTAAATGTAAAACAAGATAAAAGGGAGTTGATTTCAATTATAAAAGCAATACATCTTGCATTCTTGCATGTTATGTTTCATAGCTCTATGGTTTAGTTTGTCCGCTGGTGATAGATAGTCAGTCAGACATAACGAACTCTTTAAAAGGTAGGTATAGATAGATTCATAAATTAATTTGAAAGGACGATTATTGCAAACTAAGTGAGAACTAAGTTACAAAAGTAACTTAACATCCAATCTCCATTTTATTGGTAGATATTATTGCTGGATTACCGTAATCAGAAACGAACAATAATCTCACACACAGACAATGTATTTTCAAAAGTAACTGGGAAATACTCCCAAGGCTTTTGACATCAATTCAAAACCAAATATTCAATAATTTCATAAACATTTTGACCACGAAGTACGCAGGAGCCATGTCAACTAATTTGCAACAATTTAACCATATAATGCTGTCACCTTAATATTCACACTCAAAAAGTAATTATCAACTCAAACTCCATCGAAATATCCCCAGCTCTCTGAGATCGCACATGTAACCATTCCTCGACCACAGAACCCCCTTCTCTTTATTATATTTGTTTGCCAAAGTGTCAATTTCATCCTCAATTCGAACACTATACCTATCACTGGAAATAGCAAGCATCCACTTCCATCATCGACCAAGATTTCACCCGACACCGTTGCTGCCGCAGTCGCAGCCTCAGGCGCGTTTCTATTCACTGTCATGACATGATTGACCTCCGCCCTAAACAACCCATCCGCATTCGACTTCCTTCAAATGATGTAGGTATACACAAAGTGGCAATCGCATACATGTACCAATGTATCTCAGATTTGAAATTTGTAGTTCTTGGGAAAATGGCAACGCTACAGCCTGGCACTACTGTCATTTCAGAGCGACCTATTCAAAACTATTCTGTGACATTATCTTATAGAGGCCTTTTTAAAATGAATATACGTATACCGGTTTACGGTATACCCAGCGAATGTAAAGCCTGCTTAGTTTGTTAACTGAGTCCATCGCAGATCATCAGCATGAGATTCAAGCGGCAGAGTGTAGCGCCCCCATAATAAAATGCCTCCAGCTTCCATTTGAGTACCCCATCAAGTAAAGTCAAGCCCCAACCCCAATCCCCGAAGTCGTATCCGGCTCATTTAGCGATTCGCACTACACCCCACACACGTTCAACGGAAATGTATCCCGCCAGCATGAAATTGTCTAGGAGGCAACATATCTACTCGCTCGATACACTACTTGTCTTATTTAAACAGAAATCTTTAGCTCGACAGTTGCGTGGGGCAATCTCAGAGAGCTTCAATGACACCGCAACCGAAAAAGAAATGGAAATTGTCAAAATCCTTTCCATTAGAGCCAAAAAAGAGGGGTGTGCGGCACACACAGAGAATGACCCAACTCATTTGTGACAAAAGGAAAGTCGCTCATTGTCGTCGTCCCGGAGCAACAATTTCATATTTATGGACACATTCGGTATACGGGTTATCATCCACCACCACAATATACACTACTAAAGGATCTCACCCCCTCGGTCAGTGGCCCATTGACGCCAGCCTGCCTGCCATCCGCTTTTCCCATTGCAGTAGTTTTATCATAGTGTGATGCCATTAATAACATAACCTGGGCATCATATCAACTTATACTGCCTGCTGTGTTTCCCCTGCGCCTCTGTGTTCCCATCGCTTTGGTTGTGTGTGTGTGTGTGTATTTTGTATTAATGCGTGTTTACTTTGTAATCCTTATCTGTGTGAGTGCTGAAACTGAAAGTCGGAATGGGCGGAGGAAACTGCGATGAGGGAGAGATTAGTTAAAAGTTTCTAATCGGACAAAAGTCTATTTTTTTGTTTTTTAAGAGTGAAAGCCTACGAAATTGTGGCCATTATCCCTTATGAATAACCCAAACATCCTTTGCCTCTATAATAGTTGACTGAAAATAGTTAGATAGTTTTGAGTGAGGAAACAAATACAGAATGTATCGTAGGATGATTGTCGCCAGACACTGCATACATCTGTATTAGGGTTTTGAAATGTTTAAGAAACAAACATTTAACTATGCTTTCTCGGTATGCGTCAAATTGTGCGGATGATAAAGAAAAACTAACCTGTTTTCTATTGTTTTCTATAAACATAGCATGAATTAAAGGTAATAAATACATAATCTTTCACAAGGAAATTTTGTCACATCGATGAAAGTATTTTAAATATGAATATATTTATGAGTACATACTTTAACAGATTTTAGCACAATGTTTGCTTTCATTTCCAAATATTTTTAGTCGTTTTGGTTGTACCATTTAGTTATTCGATTTATTATAAATATTTTTATAATATAGCGGCAGGATAAGAACACATTGACCAGATTATCCTGAAGACATTTAAGAAATGCTCTATAAGCTATATTTATTATAATACTAGCAGACGAACGTTGTTTTGCCGTATATATTATTTCTAGTAAATATTTTGCATGTTTAATAAAAAATAACGAATGTATTTTAAATGTAGTTGAATATTTTTTTTTAATGTAACCGATAAAATAGAACGATCGTTTATCTATAAAGTAGAATGAATGAAATGATTTGAACAAAAGAGTGTTTTTTACGTCTATGATAAACTTCTGCGATGTTTTGAGAAACCATTTTTTAACTTCATCGGAGATGACCAATGGGAATTCCGAAACACCATCGATGATGTGTCCCTTATATTGGACCAAAGCTGGAACACCGGAAGAAGCAGTAGCTGAGACGACGACGTAGCGGCGTTGGTTAACTTTGACTTTTCTTTTTTTTTGGTGGGAGCGAGAGTACGACCACCTCGACGCATGTTACCGAAAGCACTCTGACCGATACGATGAGTATCACCACCACGGACACGGAAAATACGAGAAAAAGCAACGGTACCCTATGATTCAGCAGAGTTTTTGTGACTTGCCTGCTCGATTAGGGCGTATGGTTGAAAGTTTGTTGCAGCGCATCAATTGATGAACCTCGTTGACAAAATTGATGGACGGGCGATTTTCATTGCTAACTCAAGTTGTTAATGTATTTACAAGCTCAAACTAATATAAAAACTATTGCACATTGTAACGCAAAATACAGTAAATCCCCATATTGTCGCATTTTATAGGTAATCTTAATTTTAATTTTTTCTATGCGACCATTCGACTAACCACCAGAATCAGAACTTACCTCAATCGAGAAGCGATCATTCATCACCAATATCGATACTAAAGCATTCGCAACGCAACACAACTAAATTCACCTATCTATGCAACCGCAGAAGTGCCAGCAACTTGCTATGCTAAAGGAGAATCTTCCCGTTGGCAACTTTCCAATAAATCGTCCTCTTAATCGCAGCAAAACTATGGTTACGAAGCAACTAAAAGCCTCGAATATAAATGGATCTACTATTGACGACGTTGCAAAATGGAAAAAGGATAACGACTTTCGGATCTGCACGTGGAATGTTCGGATCCTGAACACTTAGCGGATATCCGCGAATGCTACAAAGCAGATATAGCTGTCATCCAAGAAGTACGATGGGATGGACCGGACAAAGAGCAGATGAAAAACTTTGGCATTTACTACTGTGACTGCTCTAGAGAGCAAGGACAGCGCTTATTTGGATGTGTATTAGTCATACGCGTCAGACTTAGGCAGAAAGTCTTGAGGTATCGACAAGTCAGCGAACGTATTAAGACAATCCGCGTCAAGGCTAAATTCGTCAACTTCAGCCTGATATGCGCTCACGCCCCACAGAGTAAAAAATATGGTGCTACCAAAGATTGTTTCTATGAGCTCCTAGACCAAACGTTAAAATCGTCCTTGGTGATTTTAACGCCAAAATAGGAAAGGAGGACTTCTTTGGTAGTGCAATCGGCAGGCAAAGCCTATATGACACCACGTCTGGAAACGGACTTGCTAATTGCCTTTGCTGCGGGACATAACCTCACTATAGCTAGCACACCCTCACCTCCATCACCACAATATTCATAGAGGAACATGGCTCTCACCAGATCAAAAAACCGTCAGCTAATTTGGTCATGTTGCGATAGATGTAAGGCACCATTCCAGTATTGTAGGTGTTCGAACTTTCCGAGCGGCCAACATAGACCACTGTTGTAGCCAAGGTACGAATGCGGATATCTCAGACGCCACAAAAAAGGAGAAATACTATAGCAGAATTGAGGACGCACGGCTGCAATGATATCGATGCCAAGTGGCCATCAGAGACGTCGCAACAGATGTGCTAGGTTGCACCCGACTACCGCAACGAAACCATTGGTTAGATGAAGAGTGCCGACAAGCACACGCTGCAAAGCAACTCGCCTACAAAGCGGCGCTGCAGAGAGGCTCTTAAGCTTTACGGGAAAAGAGGAGGGAAGAGCACCGACTTCTCAGAAGAAGGAGCACGAGAAGCACGCGATCGAGGAAATAGAGAGGTGCTACTCCAGGAATAATGATCGGAAGTTTTACCAACAGGTAAAAAGAACGTGTCACGCCAACAAGACCCGAACAAAGTCCTGTAGAGATTAGCAAGGGAATCTATGTATATATGTAGTAGAATCCCAGTCTGTGTTGAAGATATGGTAAAACCACTTCTGCAGAGAGGTGCTACTCCAGGAATAATGATCGGAAGTTTTACCAACAGGTAAAAAGAACGTGTCACGCCAACAAGACCCGAACAAAGTCCTGTAGAGATTAGCAAGGGAATCTATGTATATATGTAGTAGAATCCCAGTCTGTGTTGAAGATATGGTAAAACCACTTCTGCAGAGAGGTGCTACTCCAGGAATAATGATCGGAAGTTTTACCAACAGGTAAAAAGAACGTGTCACGCCAACAAGACCCGAACAAAGTCCTGTAGAGATTAGCAAGGGAATCTATGTATATATGTAGTAGAATCCCAGTCTGTGTTGAAGATATGGTAAAACCACTTCTGCAGACTTTTAAACGGCGAAGACGACCAAAATTATGCTGTTGGGCAGAATGAACCATTCAATTTGGACGATGAAAGTCAAGACCCGATCAAAATGAAGTGATGATTAACGTGGGCAAAACCAAAAATATATGCTGTCGACCAGAAAGGACATACAACATTGATGAATTGGACAGAAAGTCACTATCGGAAGGTATAACTTCGAGGTTTATCTACCATGGTTCCGCTATAAAATCTGTAAATAACATCACGGCAGAGATCAAGCGAAGAATAACACCTGCAAATCGCTGTTTCTTTGGCCTAAGAAGCCAATTGAAAAGTAAGGTCTTGTCAAGAAACACGAAGGAGGCTCCGTATAAGACCCTAATCATTCTAGTCCTGCTATATGGTGCATGGACATTAGCGAAGGCGGATGAAGATATCCTTGGGATATTTAAACGCAAAATTATTCCTCTGATTTTCGGTCCCATTTGCGTTGATGGGATCTGGAGAAGGAGATATAACAGGGAACTCTACGGGCTGTACATCGACATTGTCATGCCTGGTCAGAAAAGTGCGAATCAGCTGTCTGAGATGCCCAGGGCATGTAGAGCGAATGGCCAAACAGTGCTCCGGCCCGAAGGCTCTTCGACTCCAACCCAAAGGGCACAACGCCGTAGAGGAAGACCTCGCCTTAGGTGGGGCGCACAAGTGGAAGGGGAACTCAACCAACTTGGAGTGCGCAACTGGAGGCAGTTAGCCAAAGACCGAGATCCACCCCGGACGGTAGCGCCATTTAAGTAAGTAAGTAATCGCAGCAGGCTAGACATAACGTTACCAGTATTTTCACCATTTCCCACAAGAAGTTAAGACCTCACAAGCCAGTTGATCGCTTGCCCCTATAGTTAGCTTGGGATGATTGATTGATGGATAGTAACGGGTGATCCAATTAGAGATACTTTTTTCAAAAGCCTTTTTTGACAGATCACGTGTGAGTCGTGTCATGCTGTCACGTTATTTTTGTTTAGTATTGTTTGGCATTTCATAATGGAAAGACTTACGCGTGAACAACGTTTACAAATTGTAGAACTTTATTATGAAAATTCACGTTCTGTGAGGAATGTGTTTCGTGCACTTCGCTCAACTTATGGTCAACACAATCGGCCTACTGAGCGTACTATTCGCAACACCATCACCCATTTTGAGACCCAGCATTCATTATTGGATAATATTCGACCGAATAAACCACGTCCAGCACGCTGTGAAGAAAATATAGCGGCCGTAGCTGAGAGTGTACACGAAGACCGTAGAGAGTCGGTTCGGCGCAGTTCGCAGCAACTCGGACTGACGTATGGAACGACTTGGTGCATTTTAAATCAACCTGAAGAGATTGAAGAACTGCCACTTCATCCAGAAAAAACAACGGTTTGGTGTGGTTTGTGGGCCGGTGGAATCATCGGTCCATATTTCTTTAAAAATTATGCCGGTGCGAACGTAACCATCAATGGCGACCGTTATCGTGACATGATAACCGACTATTTGATGCTTGAAATTGAAGCTCGTGATCTCGGCGACATTTGGTTTCAGCAAGACGGCGCCACTTCCCACACATCGCATCAATCAATGGACTTATTGAGAGAACATTTCGATGAGCACATAATTTCACATTTTGGGCCGGTCGATTGGCCACCAAGATCGTGTGATATCACACCGTTAGACTTTTTCCTGTGTGGATATGTAAAGTCAAAAGCTTATGCCGACAAACCCGCTTCGATTCAGGCCTTGGAGGAAAACATCACGCGTGACATTCGCCAGTTACCAGTCGAAATGCTCGAACGAGTGATCGAAAATTGGACTCAACGGATGGACCATCTGCGACGTAGCAACGGCCAACATTTGATAGACATAATCTTCAAAAAATAAATGCCAAAGAATGTTCTTTCAAATGATAATAAACATTCTCCATTAAATTTGAATTTTCTGTGTTTTTTTCTTTAAAAAAGTGGGGAACCTCGAAATGGATCACCTTTTACTTAAAACGTGGTACTAAAATCAATCTTGGCATGACAGCAGCCTTGCTGCCAGCCTGCCAAACATGATGTGTTGTTAATCCCGATGAACCTGACATCTAGAGAGTCGTATTTAGAAGTTTGTTTTTTAAGCAATATTTGTAGGTTGGATTTACTTTAAACTTTGGCGTTTACATTTTTGGGGATTCGAGAGAACCGGAAGTTATTATATATGACAATTTACACTTATTTCTTATAAAAAAACATATTTAAATTGCAAATCTCAAACACTATTGACTTTCCTGACAGCTATATCAATAAAAAAAATAAATAGTTTCGTAGCGATTTTAAGCTAGTAACTTACATATACATATCACCTGAAAGGTATTACAATTTGTAGGCGGTACCCGCTTCAAATTCACTTAATACCTTTTCCACCTCTTGGTAGCAACATCTCATCGCTCGTTCAATTCAGAAGAAGGCTTCTCAAGTTAAGTTTCGTTATTGAGTTGGATGGAAAATTTCTTCTCTTGGACACGATTGAGATTGAGATTGGCATCGGCATCGGTAGTATAAAATACGACGACGGTCATCGTCATCTTGCCCATTGTTTCCTCCACAACGACTGTGTGTGTGCAACTACTGCAGAAGCATTTCACTTCTACCAGCAGAATTGCTTTTCTACGCCGTCATCGTCGTCGTTGTTCACTTCCGTCGCATCTTCTTCAGAATCGAGATTCACCATCAGTATCTGCAACCATCACCACCGCCCAACCGAGTCGTTGTCTCCGGTAAAACCGATTGCACTGATGAACTACACATTAGATTATGTGAAAATCCTCTGCCTTCGTCTCGTCGCGTCGCAACAACCCTTATATATTCGTTGTTTGTGTGGACGAGGAGTTTTCCTTTTTCGAAATCCGTATTCCGGAGAAGGGGCCATGGAATAGAGATGTACGATTACGATATGTACCCTGTTCGAGGACACAAACTGCAGCACAGATCCTGAATGGTGTACATACGGCTTTTGCTCTGCTGCTGTAGGTACACGTTGAGGCATAAGGAAGTCGCTGCGCTGTGTATCGTCGTCGTGTCCTATGTAGGTTGCTACCGGGATTCTTTGGTCATTGTTGGTCCTCATCATAGCCGTTGTCCATTGTGCCTGTGCAGCAGTAGTGTCCACCATGATTATTCAGGAACACCATGCGGGAGACCTGATCCCAATTCGCATCTCTCCTTTCTGCGGCACAAGCAAAAGCGGAGACGGGATAGACACCTTTCATGGAAGACGTGACCATCGGATCAGGTGAACCAGTTAGCGGAATGGTGTATAAGACGCATCGACATACAAAAGCTTTCTTATACTACGGAGTGTGAGACTGAAAGGAGAACACAAGCGGGCTTCGGGAATTGATGTTGGCGCTACATAGCGATAGCTCATGCACCAGTATACTGCGTCTGGAAGGGGACACTGCTGATGAGAACGGCTCTGACGAGGATGATGCGGCATTCTATATAAATAGTGTTTTGTCCTGGTATTCAGCGAGCGCTGGGGAGTTAAGTGGTTTTTGTTTAATAAGGTATAAACCCCCAAGAATCCAAAGTCTGTGTGTGCTAACTGAGATAGGATACACAATGCAAACGGGGGGATGGGTGTTGGCATGCTTCAATTAATGAACAGTGGACGCATATAGCGAATGTGTCTGGTCCTCAACTGACCGCATCATATCTCTTGCTTGGTAATAATAATTAAAGCGCGCATACGGAAGCATTAAGCAGCTGGTTTTGGTATTTACAATATACTGCGGAAACTATTGCAGAATTACGCTGCAAATGATCCACCAGAATGAATTAAGAAGAATAAAGAAAGTTTGTGTGTATGCATTTAGTTTTTGGCTGTTTGCGTGTGAATTTTAGTGTCAATTTTTGTGTATCAGCCCAAACTTAATACATGTAGGTATGTGGTGCTATGCATGCGAAGTAGACATTTTTTTACGTAACATATATAAAACCACCATAACTCTATAATTGTCAGTTGTAAGCAAAAATTATTCGATAAATACTTGATACTTTTTTAAAGGGTTCGGGACATTTTCCAAGTTGATGGGGAATATATGATGAATTTTGCCTTACTGTCTGATTTTGGGTCGATAAAGGGGTATGCCACTCTGCGATCGCCAATGTTTTCAATCTACATTAATTCAGACGAACCAAATGAGAGGACTCACGACTGCGTCTTATGAAACGCTTCAAACTAAATGGTAACATCTGATTAAGTACCAAATTTTCCGAAATATTCCTTTTTAAGTTTTGAAAAATAATCACCAGAGATATCTAATACACAAAAAGAGGAAAAAACTTTGAAGCCGTGTAATCTGTATAATAACTACTTTCGGGGTATGTAAACAGGCAGTTTGATGTTGTGGATTCAACACTGGCAAAAGAACCGGCAACTTATATGTTCATTTTATTATTATTATAAGCGAATTGTGGTTGCAGAATTATTTTGGTCAGCTAGCAGCATCAGCAGCGGGGGGAGGGGGGATTTAGTAGAAAACTTATAATATAGTTAAAGTGCCGTCACACTATGAGAAGAAAGTGCTCGCATGAAGTAAAATGCTTGCAGCGAGCAAAACTTGCACGTACTTTGTGACGACCCGAAAAGTCCTTGCAAGAAAGCGATTGCTTTTAGTTATTTCTTTGCATGCTAATGCTTGCGCCAGAAACACTTGCATGGTGTGACATGCATGATTTGCTGGAAAGCTTCCCGCTTGCAGGAACTGAATCTGCAAGTCTGCTTGCGTGCGAGCCATAATATGATTTTCGACCGAGCGACTTATTATTGGTATCGATTCCTTTAGGATTGCGAGAAATAAGCTTGGCTTGCCTTATAAAACAACTTTATCCAAAATATTATTAAAAGTCTTGAATAAATTTGGTCTTTCGAGCTATTTAAGAGTTGGTGATCTTACTTTTGCTATTGTACAATAAACAAACGTCACCTAAAAAAGAGTTGAATTACGATCCTTCATCTTTCTCATACGCACGTGCTTACCTGGCTTAGCCTCTTCATGCACATGCTCAGAAAGCACTCCTTTATGTAGCTGTTTACAGCAACAACAATTTTATGTTTCTCTCTTTAATTTTTCAAGTGGGTCGGACCCGCTTTTATTGACTT
This sequence comes from Ferdinandea cuprea, assembly GCA_963576555.1. Classification (NCBI taxonomy): domain Eukaryota; kingdom Metazoa; phylum Arthropoda; class Insecta; order Diptera; family Syrphidae; genus Ferdinandea; species Ferdinandea cuprea. Next base: position 40,665,371 of record OY754959.1, read on the forward strand.
CTATATTGTCGTAATAAAATAAGATACATAATAAGAAAATAGATTTAATGAACCACAAAATATCAGGTTAGAAGCGCGAACTTTCTGCCAACTGCGTGACATTTGCCTTAGGGTTGGCTAATTTTAAGACATAAGAAAATAGTAAGATAATAAGCATAAAGCACTTTTCGTATTATATCACTTGAGCTGCTGTATATATTAGACAATAACATTCAATTAAAAACACGATAACCTACCTACCTCACTACCATCATGCATTATGTTGAATATTGAAGATTTTCTTACTTGGCTAGTATTATCTACTATAGGTCGATATTCATTGTGTTAAACCTAAAAACAAAGCAATGTTATATCTTTTCTTCACCAGTCTTGATGGGGAAATTTCTTTTGTACCTTTTAACTGAGGAGAAACACAATTCCTTAATGAAATAACCTATCTTCTAAGCAATATTATTATTAAATTTCTTAACTATTTTTGGTTTAAACACAGTCACCGATCTGTTGTTGACTTGGTCATCAGTTTCATTAAAAATATTTTAAGACAATAAAAGTGCCCACAAAGCATAGTTTAATCAAACAGTTATTTTATTTGTCCACCATACACACGAAGATATGTAAATATATATTTGCACTCAATTCAACCGCAAAATCATATGTAGGCATATTTATAGCGTAATATTTGATGTCTAACAAATAAATGTGTATTTTGATTCGAGAAGATGCATCAAACTGGATATTTCTCATAATATAAGGACGCTTCTTTGAATGTTCATGTACGACCCTTTCGAATATCAAATTTAAGCTAGCTAACTGCTCATAAATTTCTTGTTGCACTTGCACCACTTACATATATTTACGTAGAGTTGCCCCTGTCCACTGCACTGACCAAACTTCATTGGTATCCAAATTAAAGCTGACAAATTGGAAATTGATTCTCCCATCCGTATGTGACCGAAAAGGATTGAGACGTTGACCAAGCCTACTCTCACCCCTATAGGATCATATTTGAACTTTGCAAAACAAAGCGGGCGAATTGCTACTCATTACGATTTATTTATCCTTTGTATCCCAGCCACCCACGACCGCCTGGATACGCTCCACGAAGCGTTTTGTCTTCTATATGCATTTGCTGCTGCATGCAAATTGTGCAAGTGGCTCCGTGATACTAAGGAGTGACGAAAGACCAGACGGACGGACTACTATAGCGACGACAACGACGACTGCCAGCGGTGAAGGCAGGAACATGAAACGCAACTGTAAAGACTCTGGCAAAAGGAATTCCTAACTTAGTTTTCTCTTGTTCGTAATTAAAGTCCATCTTAATGGTTTTCTGGTCTTTTACAAAACCCAATCAGTGTGTGATGCGCTGGAGTTGGAGCAGGGGATAGTTTGTGAGTCTGTATTCGTATATGTATGGTCGAGCACATGGGACACACGTGCACTCACGCAATTTGCTGTACAATTTATGCGACTTGATGACCATATCCCTGCTTGAATGGTCTTAGCAATCCGTTTATTTCACGTTTTCTTCTTCTTCACCGCACACACAAGGAAGATCGCCTTCCCGGTATATGGTGCTGCTGTCTCCGGCTCTTGCTCTTCAGTCTGGCAACCCATTTGGTTATTTTCATCGTCTTCGTTATGTTGCACGCAAAATTATTTGCATTTAGACTCCAATCTCCGACACCAACTAGCCAACCAACCAACCCCGCCCTTCTTCTGGACACACGAGATGTGTATATTCATCCAGGCTAGGCAGTGTAGGTGTCTTGTGGTGGTTGGTAGTACATGCAGGGGTGCCGTTTGGATGTGTCGTCTTCTTGAGAGAACATAAATTCAATTTCCTATTCGTACATAAACTTGAGAGATCTTCATTCAATGTTTAATCTCTGCTATCGCATCCTGGCATAGTTCTTTGCCTTCGTCGTAGTTGGGGCAGTCTCCTGCCACGCCTTCATGCATTGTGAAATGAAATTATTGTCCGGAAAGTGCAGGCAGCTAGTGGAGGCTCACGAATATAGAGTCCTGAGCACCGGCCATCGTCGACCACATGGGACATTCTCATCGTCCAGAGTTCCAATACAGCAACTGGCATACCTATGTATATCCTTTTGCGTTCATATTTCCTTAGGAATTGTCCATAAGATGTAGTGCAACGACTATGACTACGGCTACGACGACGACGCCAACAAGGACAACGATGAGATGATGATGACTACTATGACGACGGCGACGACCACCGACATAGCCATGTTGGTTAGTTTTACTTGGCACTATTGCTACAGCACTACAAAGATGGCCGACCAGCGCGAATTATTTTGACCATCTCTGGAGGAAATTTTGCATCAGCTAAGAAATTATAATTGAAATGGGCTAGCAACAGCAGGGAATGGGCAATAAGGATGGACGTGCATTGCAACTGCAAATGTCCGCATGTCATTTGTGCCAACAGGACACCTAACATATGGAAGGACACACATGAAGAAGAGACGATACAAAATAATAATAATAAAGAAAACAGAAAATATATAAAAACCAAGAAACCAAAATTGTAGAGCATAAGCTCAGGGAAAGGACACTCGACAGCAGATTTGGTAGACAGAGGATCATCGCATATTTCTTAGCCCTGACGATGCAAAAGGCAAAACAGAATTTCTGAAGGATTTTCCATGAACCAACACAGCACGGACCTAGAGTAGTGTCTTTATGTGGTAGTTTTTCAGTTGCACAGTACATGAATACAACATATATACCTACTATCTATGTATCTAGAATATTGATCCATTCAAGATTGAAAGTCTGGCTGAGTGTAGGACTGCCAATATACCTAAACATTTTTTCATAATCTTCCGAGCTGGTCGATGAAATTGTTTTGCTTGTGAGAACGTGACAAATAGATTATATGTAAAAAATACGTGTGAAATTCTCAAATTTAAGGCAAGCTCAAGCAAAGGTCGATCGCCAGTCAATTTCTATCACGCAAAAGCTCCGAATCTACGAAAGGGGTTAAAATGCAGTTTTTATATTTTTGGTTTCTTATTGTTCTTATTGTGCTTATCTAAGTCCATGAAAGCCTTCTCTGATTAACGAAATAAATACCTAAATAAATAATAATGATTAATTATTAACTTTCCTTAGTATTTTTCGCTGTAAATAAATATTTATTTGATATCTAATCCCAGGTTTAAATCTCCACTATATGCATTATATGTTATGCTTCTATTCAGAAGCCGTATAGAGAATCTTGTTATTGACTTGGAATAGTAAGCTTTAAAAATGCTATTATATTTCAGACCTCAACCAACTAACTTCTTGTTAAACAAGAATATTCAATCCTCTGTTCAGCTTGTGAAATTGCTTTAAAGAAACTTTTTCAAAAAGTATATCTTGAAAAATAGTAAACATCCGTAAATAGGCCTTATACAAATACAATAGAAGCAATAGCTTATCAAACCTTATGGAAGGTAAATTGTTATTTGGGATATGTTCTCTGTTTCTATGCCACAATTCAGAGACTGTTGATCAAAAGCTAAATCTTAGAAGACAATTTCCGAAACAATATACTGTAGGTACTTCACTCTGCGGATAATATAATTATAGCCCTTAATCGACACAAATTATCGTTTGTTTAAAACATAAATAAGGCTGTAATCCGAGAGTGACAATACGTACCCAACAAATGAATAAGGTATTAAGACCATTTACAGATTGTGCCCAGAGGAGGTATGCATTGTATTGCAAGTTTTTTACTGAAAAAAAAATGCTGATGCAAGGTCCTTAAAACTGAGGAAGGGTATTATACAAAAATTTTGATGAATAAAATGGATTAATTTTTCTGAAGTATATAATATACAAAAGGGATATTCTTATGCTCAAAAATGAAAGCTTAATGCTTTAATAATGTTTATAAGCAAGTCTTAAGGAAATGCGTTGAATTATATTTAACTGATTAAATATCTGCCTTTACAGCATATGCATACTAAAAAGGTATGATATAGTAATTTTTCTACTGTTACCTGTGAAAACTGTTGCAGACGTTTTGTGTTCATACAGTGAAATATATATAATTAGTATGCAAAACTAAATCGTTGAAGGCCTGGTGCGTAAAGACTACCAAAGAAAAACACCAGAAGTGTATCCCCCATCTTCATTACCTTCAAAAAAGTACATGAACGGAAAATAATGACTCGAAAAAGGTGTACAATGTTTTATAAAAATTTCTCAAAAATGTAGAGTAGTCAACGTGCAGAGAGAAAGCGAAAAAAGTGAGTACTGTCTGCGATCAATGCAACTTTCCAATATTTATTGCATGATTTGACTGATGAAATTTTTTTTTCCTTTTGTGTCCACCGAAGGTCACCAGCCCTATGGTTTTATCTAACCACATTTACCAATAGTGGACATAACGCTCCATTTGGAATGGTATACTAAATTCATGTATTTGAAGTTTGTTTGTTGAAACTTTGTTAAAGACAGACCTCGGCAAACCTCCGTGTTTTAAATAAATCGCTGAGGTAAATCAAATGCTGGTATTGAAACATTATGTTTTATCTCTGAATTTTGAGATCTGCCACATTTCCTCGATTTTTAACTCGACTTCAGATCCAGCAAGCTCTCATATTTTGATTGATATTTCTTTTACGATATCAATCGCCAGAGTGGCTTAGTGGTTATGTGCGTTGGACCACCAAGCGAGAGGTCGCTGGTTCAAATCCCGACCTGTACCACCTGAAAGTTTTTATTCGCTGCCCCACCTCTTGCAAACATCCAAGAGTAAGAAATGTCATGAGAAGCTTCTCAAAAATAAATTGCCGTTCGGAATCGGCATTAAACTGTAGGTCCCGCCATTCGTGTCAAAGATATAAAATGATTGGAGGAGCTAGGCTTTAGGTCCTGTTTATGCCTTATAGCGGGTGATTTTTTAAGAGGTTTAGAACTTTTTTTAAAAAAAAAACACAAAAAATTAGAAAAAATAAATGAAATATTTATTTGAATCGATAGTTTGAACCTTGCAATTTAATGTTTAAAGATAATTTCATGCAAATGTTGACCGCGGCTGCGTCTCAGGTAGCCCATCCGCCAAGTCCAATTTTGGCATACTCTTTCACACATATCGGCCGGTATCTCACGAATGAATGCATGGATGTTGGCTTCCAGTGCGTCAATCGAAGCGGGCTTGTCCCTATACACATTAGCCTTGGCATACCCCCACAAAAAATAATCTAATGGTGTCAAATCGCACGATCTAGGCGGCCAATTGACCGGCCCGAAACGTGAAATTAACTGTTCACCAAACTCGCCTCGCAATTGCGCCATTGTTTCGCGTGCTGTGTGGCATGTGGCACCGTCTTGTTGAAACCACATATCATGCAAGTCAAGAACTTCCATTTCGGGCAAAAAAAAGTTTGTTATCATCGCTCGGTAGCGTTCACCATTGACAGTAACGCTGCGATTCGCATCATCTTTGAAGAAATATGGCCCAATAATGCCGCCGGCCCATAAACCGCACCAAACAGTGGCTTTTTCGGGATGCATTGGTAGCTGTTGCAATGCTTCTGGCTGATCTTCACTCCAAATGCGGCAATTTTGCTTATTTACGTACCCATTCAACCAAAAATGAGCCTCATCGCTGAACACAATTTTTCGATAAAAAAGCGGATCCTCGGCCAGCTTTCCAAGAGCCCATTCACCAAAAATTCGGCGTTGTGGTAGGTCGGCTGGCTTTAGTTCTTGCACCAGCTGTATCTTAAAAGGCTTTACGCCCAAATCCTTCCGCAAAATTTTCCACGTAGTGCTGTAACAAAGGCCTAACTGCTGGGAACGGCGCCGAATCGACATTTCGCGGTCTTCTGTCACACTAGCTGATACGGCCGCAATATTTTCTTCAATACGCACAGTACGTAAACGTGTTGGTGGTTTAATGTCCAACAATGTAAATTTGGTGCGAAATTTGGTCACAATCTTCCGAATAGACTGCTCAGAAGGTCGAGAATGCCGATCATAAAATGGAAGCAGCGCGCGATGAACATTTCGAACCGAGCACGAATTTTGATAGTAAATTTCAATAATTTGCAAGCGTTGTTCATTTGTAAGACGATCCATGGTTAAATTGCAAACCAAACTGAAGCTGTTTGACAGTGACACAAGGTACTAAACACACGTCAGCTGTCAAAACCAGTGTTGCCAAAACCAAACCAGCTAAAAAATCACCCTTTATTTATCTTTATTTATCCTTTTATTTATCTTTTTATTAATAATATAAAACAATGTTGGAATTTTTGTGACTGGACCTACTCGAAGAAAGGCTGAACGGATCTTAGTATTTTTTTTAATGATTAGGTATTAACAAGTAGCAGGTCTTGCATTACAAAATATTGCATATTGAGTTTAAAGGTCGAGTAATTCAATAATTAGACTTTGAACCAAAAAAATGAAAACTTCTTCTCTTTTAACATAAAAATAAATCATAGAAAAGAAAAAAAAAAGAAAATTAAAAACAAACTCTATCATTCCGACTCCGATTAGTTGCTGCTACTACTCTATTTATTTAAGTTTACAACTAAACTTTCCATTGCTCCAACAGCAAAACAAAAACAGGTAATTGACCTTAACCTTCGCAAGTCCTGGGTTTAGAACATGTTTTAATTCTGCCAGTTCAAAAGACTTATTTTGGCTTGCCAGGAATTCTTTCACTTGAGTCCAAACAGGTTCTATGGGATTAAATTAACAGTGATAAGGTAGCAATTGAAGTTCTTCTTGTCCTGCAGCTTTGGCCATTGCATCCACCACGTAGGTTTCATACTGGGGTTTATAACCTTTCACGATACCTAACAACTTTCACCATAATCAACACAGCGCAAAAATGATATGACCTCAAATTTAAATTTATGTAAATGTTTATTACACTGCGCCATTTTATATATTTTATTTTCATGAACAACCAAAATTGTTTGTCATATAAAAGTTAAAAACGCAATCAACTAATGAAACCGAAACTTCTTCAAATAGTAATTCTTCCTTGAAAAAATACCCAAACAAATATTGTATCGCTGCATTTTAACAGTTTTTTTCAATTAAAAAACACGAAAATATGTAAGCAGAAAAACACGCAGCAAGTATACCTTTTTAATCCCAAAAGCTTTAAGAAAGCTTCAATTCTGAGAGCTTCACAGTAAAAACCAAAGAAAAATGTTTTATAATTTCCATCAATGGACAAATGGAAACTCTGAATCAATGTTATTTTAACTTTCTAACAAATCGGCTTACTTCGATTTTTTAAATAATTTTTTTTAATTGTTTTTTTTTTCCATATAACGATTTTTTTAAATTTAAATTATATTCCTGTTTTCAAAAACGAATCTAACGATTTTGATAAATTTTTGAATCTAACAAATTTTGAAATTATGTAAAAAGTGTCCAATGTGCGAAATCACATTAAAAGCGTAGGTGGCGTTTTTGAGAAAATCAAATTTTTCAAAACCTAAAAAGTTATTTAAATAAATTTGGTATGTGATCAAATGTTATTACTTTTGAGACGATTTAAAAATGAACATCATCTGGGTATGACGCAGTCCTGTGCTCTATTTGTTTTAACCCTTTCATGTCCGAATTAATTGGGGCGTGGCTAAAATTCATTTAGGAATATGGAGTTGTTAGTCTAGACCTAAATATGACTTGATAGCAATTTCAAAGCTCAATGTATCCTGGTTTGGCCGTTCTGTAATGTTGCCTATAGGCAACATTGGGCAATAGTGAACAAATTTTAAGATACACACATATTTAAATTTTTTTTTTGATATTTTTGTTGCAATTTAATTTAATTTGCGTTCGAATTGTAATTTTTTTACGTTGAGTAACTCGTTAGCAATATTAACTGAAAGTTTTAAGTTAAGTTTTTCAGGTACCTGCGAACTAATGAGTTTATGCACCAGTAAACGATCCGCATACGCCACTTCTTTGAACGTAAATTTCTTGTTGGGTAAAGCCTTCGAACTTATTTTTAATGCATAAAAAAACATTTTATGGTTTGTAAATATTATGGACCAATGTTGCCTTTAGGCAACACTCTGTTTGAAAAATTACTGACCACAAACGAACATTTTTATTTTTTATTTTATATTTTTTTATAATTTTCTAAGCTCTGTTTAATTGCTTCATACTTTTGGTTTAATGTACTTAAATTTCTTTATATATTTTTTTAAACTCCATTAAAAAAATGTTGCATGTTCAATTAACGAAGGTTAACTACAAAGTGATCACTAACAATAGTTATAATAAAATACATGTTTGCCAACAAGCTTGCACAATATACCAAACTACTCGAAAAGCGCGGTGAGCGAAAAACTTAAAATTACGGGACCTACAAGCATTTTATTTGTCGTAAGATAAGCAACTATTTGATTAAAATATCAATAGGTTCATCACCTTTTGTATTTCAGTGAAACGGCCTTAGCCTTCACTATTTGAGGGGTGACATAGAGAAGGTAGTCTTGCAGTGTAATAAATTTGTCCATTCCGTCAACATATACCTAAATAATATTATCTATATCAAATGACTAATGGCTAATCATATAAAAACGCACCTCAATGTGAATTAAGTTATTTATGTCCCATGTCCTTTTGCTTTTTACTTAGTCCTTCATAAATAAGTAATGCACATGTTGGCGGTCTTGACCTGGACACGTATTAAAACGTTAATGGATGTACTTTTTTGCAAATGTTTGTACGTCACTGATACATTATCGCATAACTTTCACTTTATGAAATAAAACTAGAATTTTACTCCTCTGAAAGTAATAAAATAAATATTGCTGGGGGGATATGTCTATCCTTAGTCGGTGTAAAACGCCCCTTGTGATATATGTACATTCGATGAAGGACGGATGGCTTTCGTAAAGAAAGGGAAAAATATTGTCATTGCTTTCATATAACCTAGCAAAGGAAAAAAATGTATGAGTATTAAAACTGATTCCGTTTTACCGGGCATCCTGTTGATGATAACTACATCTTTTTTTTAAGTTTGTTTTGGGGAGTCGGTAGATAGGTAATTTGCTGCAATTATTGAATTATTTAGGTAATCATAGTTTTATATTTGTTAAGTTTGAGACATTTTAGTTGAAACACCTAAAGGAACAAAAAATGTTAATAGTATACATATGTGTTTTGAAAAGGGCTGTATTTTTGTCCTATATGCTCTCATGGAAATGACAGAAATATTGTCCAAAATAGAATCGTAATGTATCTTACGGATATTTTCCATCAAAAATATTGTTGAGTGAATAAATTTTCTTAAAAATGATACCTATGATAATGGTTTAGTTCTGAATAGCGGTCACTTCAGATACAAGTATTCAAAATATAAAAAGAACAGACTTTGGAAGGGATCGATATCCAGCATGTGTAATTCAAAAAAGGCAATATTTTCTTAATTCCACATTATATTTAACCCATCCTCAGGGGAGTGTTTCTAATGCTGTTTTTTGGCTCTATGTGGTGCCAGACAAACATTACATCTTCGGTATTGCGTATTCAGTTTGATCTCATGATCTCCCATTAGGCCAGAATGTTATTGTCATGCTGTAGTTTGGTTACATTTCTCTAGTTATGACGCAATTTGTCAGCTTTCTCCTGAACGTGAAATTTCTGTGTAGATTGTTAGTTCCGGGACCCTAGTTATCTTTGAAGCCTTTCCCATTCTAATCTGGGTGATAATTTAATTTTAAAGTGTAGCCTGTAATTGTTATTGACAGAGAAAGCAAAATATTGCAATGGCCATAAGGTTAGGCGGAACAGCATCGAGACTCTCCAAGTCTCTGTTGTTGCTCGTAAAGTTTCGTTAGTCACTATGCACGCCGTTATCTGAACTTTCCTGAGCTTGGATGACTTTATTAAGAGCATCATATCATTGACCCATAAATAAGGATTGGTAAGTGTAGATGTACGGTTATGTACATCTACATTTACAATTTTTGTTGCAAGCCCCATTCTCTGCCGAAACTTTTGAACATACCGTTGGGCCGGTATTTCCTGAAAAACTTAGTATGCAGCGTTCTTAGCCCTACCCCTGGTAACTAAAATACATAAATTAACAAGAACCTTTACAGTCGCGTTTAAGAAAATTAATAACTAATAAATGAATTGTATGGTTAGTTTTTTGAAATGATAAAACAAAAAAAAAACAATACAAAATTAACGCATGGAAATTCTCTTTAATTTTTCCATTATTTGGTTTTGACATTTTAAAATTAAGAAAAAAACTATTTTAAAAATTAAAGTATGCAAATTGTTCTCGGTTCTCTCTGACTTACACTGCAGGACCTTTAAAAATGCTGTTGAGCTTAAGATGATATCTCACGCCGCAGTGGTCTGTTAGAGGTCCTTGTAAGTAAGTAAGGTTTTTGGATTGTCTTGTTAAGCTTTTCTGGGTTTTTGCAAGTAAAATAGCTCAGTACTGTCGTAAAATTCATTGCATTAGATGACAGTGCTTGAAGCGCTGCTTGTTTTTTAATTCCCATTTTAGAAACGTAAAGATTTTGTTACATATTTTATTTGTATCGAAATTGAGACAACGATGAGCAATGAATGATTGTTTTATTGAAGAATATGTGAATTGCGAATTCCACTGTAAGATCTGTCTCGTGGGAGTTGTACATTGACACCGTTTATTTCCAGGATAAATACTTAATAATAAATGATTTATTACATACATACATAAAACAAACATATATATTGATAACACAAACACAAGAGATATTAAATTATCTAAGACATAACAACGCAAACCAATTTTTAATTCAATGATTATTTATGTTATATATTCTCATAACTTAATTTGTCCTATGATAAGCGCTAAACAACAGATCCATACTATGTAAGTTGTGAACACCTCCACCGAAGTTAAATGCAATGGCAGAGAACAGAGCAGCCTGCTATAAGCTGCTGAAAAAAAAACTGTATCACTATTCCGTCTACGTTGAGAGGGGGGTATCATTTGAAGAAGTTTGATACGTTGACTGCAGGGGGCAAGGTTACATGGATCATCCTATGGAAGACCGGTAACGAATAAATTGAGGTTGAATAGCTTCACTTCGAAATGAGTGAATATGGTAGTACGGAGTCTACAATATCATTCATGTTCTTTATATATTTAAATTTTGATATGGTTCCTACTGGTCGGTGTTATAACTATAAACAGTTCTGTTGTAACCGTTCTGTTGGCCTAAGTTCCTTCCTGTTAATAAGTGTGTAGTGCCTAAGATGCTAGAGAACTTTGAAATACTCTGCGACTGATTTTCGCTTTTAAAAATGAAATAAACCTTTCTGCATAAATAAACATAAGGAAAGGCTACAGTCCGCTTTGGGCGAACAGTATGATACCCTATCAATATCCCTATATGCCCCAAAGAAAAAAGCATTAAGAAGATGATGGATAGCATTTTATTTCATTCTGTTATTAAAAAATACTATACTTTTATGGTTCTACGACGAATGTTAAGGGGTGTTACAAACTATGTCTCAAAATTAATATACCCTTAGGATAGGGTATACAAATATTCTTATAGCGACCTATCAGGTTGTTGACTTAGTTCAAGCATGTATAAAGAACACAAGTGAATGCGACCAGTAAGCTTTCTCATGAGCCAAATGAGGTAGGCTGAAGTAATATTACTTTCTGCGAAGCTTGTGAAGAAGTCGAATATGACAGCGAAGCATTTTCAAGCTCTAGGTTCAGAAGTTAATAATAATAATAATAATAAACTTATTAGCACCTCATCACTAAAGACGAATAATATTAAGATCAAGCTAAAAACTTCCCGCCAAATACAACTTTCTTGCTTGTAATAACTAAAAGTAAGCGAAGTACTTCAATAGTCAGACTAGCTAGGAACATCTTATTATGGAAGTACTGATGAATCCTTTTTTAAAACATTTCGACAAAGTAATCCGTAAAACCCATTTTATATATTCCTGTCTTAAGATGAGGTGATAACCCCTTTATATCAACATAGGTATATTCGAAATGTCCTTCCCATTGATTGCATTGAATGACAAGAAATTAACATGACACTTTAATAATGCCCACCAATGCATTCCGCGGCACGCATCAAGCTAAAACAAATCCCATCTTTATACAGAAAACAAGCTAGAAAAAAATACTAACAATAACAAAACCCAAAGGAAACAAGGATAAAACTGAATAACAAAAATAAATTATTTCGTAAAGGATTAAAAACTAATGTCCGTCCATTATGAAAATGATGTCTGATACGCTGGGAACAATGGTGCTAGACAATCTCAAAGTACACTATCCAGTCTCTCCCTTTCTGCAACCGCGCCGCCGGACATATAACAATCTCATAGGAATACACGTACAAATGATGAGAAAAGGATTCGAAATCCTGTCTATAAACCGCGAAGTTAGAAATCATGTCACGTAGATGACGTCGTCATCGTGTGTGGATCGAGGTAAAGTAAAAAAAAAATTAACATCCAACAAAGAGAAGTATCTGCAGCTACAACAGAACTGAACAATTGAGGACGATAAAAAAGGATATTTTATCCTTTCGTTTTGACATATTCATTAGCATGTTTATACAGTATTATGTTCTTTTCGCCGGCACTTAGTATCCCTATCCCACCACCCATGGCATGGCAAATGCGCTTACCTGCACCACTTTCTTACCGCACTCAATATTACTATGCCAACATAAGGGGAATTTTGCTGCGGAACGACCAACCCTGTCATTTAAGGACATACAGCAATTAAAATTGTGATTAGAAAATTTTCCTCCTTGATGTACGTGCGCTGAGCTAAATTTTTCCCGCGATGCGCCAAAGAATTGATTAAAGGTGCAGCCAAGATTTTCTGCTGAGCGGGACAACGCGGGGTGACCCTTTTCACAAAACCCGACAGTTGATGCGACTCTTCCGCTCGCGTTCGTTTCTAGACCACCTCGTTTTCTTTATTGAATATGCCAAGGACCCTGTCATAGAAAGCAAGTTAATTTAGAAGCTTGATTTATTCGTTGTGAAAACATTTTGAGGAACAACCCATGCCTTGGCGTTTTAAGGCTGATCGATGACGAAGACGATCACAACAATGACAATCATAAATTGCGAGTAAATTGGTGCAACGATTTTGAACGCATCACTGCATTCTGGTTGTTGGTAATGTAACAGAAATCCTTTCGGGTGTAATTATGTGTGCCGCAGTGATGTTGTCCTTGGCCGGATAAGACATGATTTGTGTACCTTTAAATGGATTTCGCTTTATTTAAAAAGGGATTGAACTTGGTGGACGGGTCAGAGAGGGCTGCAATGTTTTTATAATATATTAAACTATTGTTCGAAAACTAGTTTTATTCTAAGCGAATTCAAGGAGTGTTTCGTGTGATGTCAAAAATGATCTGTGAACTTTAGTAATGGATGAGTGGTAGATTTGGTATTTATTTTACAATTCAAGCCGACCTACCTGGAAATTATAAATACCTAGACATAAACGTATAAGAGTATAGAGGAAATTTATAATAGCTCAAAGCTCCAAATTTGTTTAGAGATTCTACAACACTCTTGTTTATTTTCGCCAGTGGCACGTTTAATTTCTTAGATCACATTCTGTCAACCTTCAATATAAAGCTCAGCCAAGCCTTATATCCCCGCCTATTGGTTCGCATATTTCGGACATCTGTGATGACGATAAATCACTTTGAAGAAGCAAACCCCAATAATGTCGTGGCAAAAGTAACCAAATTTGGGTGGGCCCTAGCGTCAGTTAAACCTTGACACAAACTACCACCACACCATACAGCACACAGCCAGCTTCACTACCACCATCGTCCAAACAAACCAAAACTACATCAAATGCCTACGAAAAAAAGGTCCGAATCTAAAAGTGGGAGTTACAGGTCGACCGAAACGTTGCCAAAAACTGTCTACATGTATATATATATATATATGTATTTTTATACCAACTCCTCGAATAGACATTTTGCTGTCTCCGCAAAGTGGAGAAAAACATTTGACCCATCAGAACGTGTCCACCACCACCAAGCTCCGGGCTTGGCAATGGCAATGCTATACCAAATGACAGCAGCATTACCGCAGCGCACATGCCGATAGAGAAGGAGCCAACATTAGCGATGGCAACGGTAACAACGGCGACACGAAATTGTGCTGGCTGCCACCGCAATGTCCACCAAAAAACTAAGACCAAGGGAAGAAAACCCCAAAGTCGTAGCTGCACCCTCACATCGCAGCATCGAGGGCCACATATCTGGACTGTTATAATGGAAAATGCCTGCACGTGAAGTCCTTTTTTTTACTTCTTTGTCAAGTACTTATAATAGTTGTTGGGTTGATATAAGGAGCAGGGTGCCGAGGTGGTGGAAGGGCGAACTGCCGCAAAAGCATCCACAGCGACATGCTGGACCATGCTATAGATGAGAGTCCGAGGACGAATGCTGGAATATCGTGCATATTGTCCTGGGTTACCACCGGTCGCCGCCGTCGCTACCTCTTCGTGTTGTACCTCTATACCCTTTATTATTATCCTTCGAAGGATGTCACAAGTAAAAGTAGAAGGACTAACGAAACTAGTTCGTTTATCGTTTATCGACACATACATAGAAACAAATATACTATCCTCTATTCCTATCCCACACATACACACAATATAATATATCTGTACAATATAAGCATTGACATGCATTCTTGTTTCAGGAATAAGTATGTAGGTATTTACAGTTCGCCGAGTCAACTAAACTAACAGGGGGAAAATGAGGGTCCAAGTGCAAGCAACAGAAACGGGAGTACCACTACCAGCAGGGTTAGAGTAGCTACATTTGTAGAAAAGGGGTTCCTGTGTGAGGCGGACCAACATCAAATAACTTCAGAAACTATTTCGCTCCTCGGATGTCCTTTCGCATCGCAGCAGACATATACATACTAACACCCCACCCGTACAATCGTTGCTACGGAGAAAACTCCAGCGAAATGGGTTGAGAATAATTTATCTATACAAGACATACATTAGGCACATAGATAATGGTCGCTGCCGCCGCCGATGTTGCCACCACCACTATCCCGGTCCAAGCTCTCTAAACCACTGGTCAGTAGTGTACCTACTCTATTTCTTGTAGTTTTTCGGGCAACCATCTCGGGTCCCACTCCATCGCTTATATTTCGTAGCGAACATCCGCATATTGTTCTTATTCTGAGGCAAAGGATGCTCTCCTTACCGGTCATCGTCGTCGTCGTCGTGGTCGGCCGTGGCCATTATGTATGCCATCGATGTGAGTGTAGGAATTTTCGCCGCAATGGTCATGTTAGATGATGGCCGACAACGAAAAGGCTGCGACGGCTGATTATTTTCTAAAACTTACCACCACCCTCATGGGTAGTATCAACAAACCCCTTCCAATTGGTCATTGCGAGCGACATAAGCGACGGGGGGAGTTGGGAGAAGAGGATGTGAGTGCTTTGCTTATACCTGGTCATAAGCAGGTACATAGCTACAAGTTCCAATCTAAAACTAAAGGACAAAGTTCCTAACTCAACTGGAATTTTTCACGTACACTTAAGATCTCTCAATTTGCGTGGGTTTCAAATGCGAAGTGGGGGGGGGGGGGGGCACTTGTATCTTTGGTGAAACGGTTTGGGTGGCAGTAACTCTTTCTCAAAGGGGGTTAATGTCTTTGAATATTCAATGGCGGAACACATACACACCTATAGAATAGGTAATATACAGGCAAACTCATCGACATTTCAGTATCCATGTCGTTTGTTTGCGAGGATAAGCGATGCTGGCGATATAAGTTGCTCGGCATTTAAATAAAATAACATTAAATAATGCTAAAGATGTAATAATTTGTAAAACGAGTCGAACACAAAAAACGAACAAACTGTGTGTACGTGTGCTGTAGGTGTGATTGTGATCTGACTCGGATTCGGACTCGAACTTGGACTAGGAAAGAACTATTCCATGAAGCAGAGGTGCGAAGAGATTAAGTTAATGAGCCATTGGTGGATTTATTTATTTTTCTGTTATGTTGGCACTTGCAATATGATATCGTAAAATTGTTGTTGAAATCATTGTGAAGATAGCAGAGTCGATATATGTGTGCATGGAATAGCTGAGCTTATTAACTTACCATTAGGTTTTATTGGCTAAAAAGCGAAATAGAAAAGTTAATGACAGATTTAATTGAGTCAAGGAGGGGATTTTTTTTTCTACTGATGGTAATTTGTCTATTGTTTTTAAGGACTTTGTTTTGATGTTAAATTTAACAGAATTGGAATTAATTTTCAAAGAGTTGATGAATAGTAACAGGTGTTCATTTGTGGAAAATATGGACTTCTGCTTTTAACTTTCACATTTGCAGTGTGAAAAATATGACGATTAAGTATGTCTTTCTAAGTGCCCACTGCAACTGTAGGGCCTTGCAAAGTAGCAATAAATTACCTCCAGAAAACAAATGGCCGTGTGATCGCTCTTTAATGAGGCCTAGAACAAATGAGTAAACTTTATGGCTGCTATTTCATTTGAATGGAAGCCTCTAAAAAATGACAAAACACGATATTACTGCCATGCCACTTTTCGACGTAAGTGACAAACGACGCAGCATTAAATTCGATATCTGTGCTTTGATTTGGATTTTTGTCTCGTGGCGAATGGACGTAATAATTAAGAAACTACTTGTTGTGGTTGTGTTGTTATATGACGTCACTATCAATTCCAAATGGTGGGATGCTTTTTAATATTTCCATATTTTGAATATTGACAATCTTGAGAAATGTCCTTTTTAAAGGATTCAAGGACCTTTTTCGATGTTTCAAGGACCTACGAATAAAAATTCATAGCAACAGCAATTTGTTACGTGATTGTATAGACGATGTTCCAAGGACCTCCGAGTGTATGTAGTCACATAGCGCATTTGGTTCTACTTGTCAAATCTTTTCATTTAGGGCCCATATCATGCGGGTTGAGAAGAAAATGACAACCGACAATATTAATAATTTCTTGCAGGTTAATTTGTTTTTGAACCGCAATTAAGGCAGACTGAAATCCGTCGTACCGGTACGAAAAAGTACGAAACTATCAGTTTAGTTTCGGATCATATCTCTGGCTTGCAATCCAGACCGTCTTCACTGCTTTCCTGCACACACACATTTCCACCAACATTGTTATAGTTCTTTTGGATATTTTTTATATCCAATTTTTTTTTCTTTTAATTAAAAAAGTCGTACTAAATGACAGCAGCTATATTTTTGTCATTGGTCATTATCGTCTGATAGCAAAACAGACAAATGACGCGAAATCGAAATAATAGGTAAGGTGACATTTGTCATTTTGATGAGGCATTTCATTACCATGTAATCGTCATTTTTTCGCATCCCAACAGAAAATTCAATATGACTCGTAGTGTCCGTCATTCGATTTGGGACAAAAATGGCAATGATAGTGATAAATGATGAATCGTAGCTTGAATGTCTCTCTAATGCGACATTTTTCGTGCCGTCACAGCGTCATTTAGGTGACTCGGAAAAATGGCCTGTTGGAATGTTTTTACTACTTAGTTACAGTGGCATATGATATGCTTTTCGTCTCTGGTACCTTTGATCCTCTCTGAAAGGGGTTTGGTAAAAAGCTTTTGGTTTGTCCATTACCTGTGTGAGCCAGTATGCTACATCGATATTTTAATAACATCAATGCATCTGCAAAATTTCATCTGCGATCCTTGTAGTCTCGAACCTGGGAGCTGGGATTCAAATATTGTCTTAGCTGGAGCATTATTGTCCATTTGCTTGATGTGGCCGAGCCAATTCAGTCGACGAGTTTCGGATCCACAGTCGCGGTCTTCTCCTTCATTCGCGTTCATGTGTGCGGACTAAATATCAGCCGAAGAATTTGTCTTTCGAAGGACCTTAATATTAACTATTAACTCTCATTCCCTGCTTATCGTCCAGCACTCAACGCCGTCTATAGAGCATATTCTTTATCCTTCGATTTAGAAGTTTTAAACCCAGTTGCCTTGTCAAACCGAAGTAGCTGCGGTTTCCTAGTGTAATTCTCCGTCGGGTCTCCACTAAGTTAAGTGGAGTTTATTACTTTAAGTGGAGTGGATATTTTCACCGAGGTAGATGAATTCCTAAACTACCTCGAAGTTGCTCCTATCAATATTAACATTTTGTCTTTATTCGGTGAAGATGTTTGCTTGTTTGTTATTAGCATGTATTTGGTTTTGTCCGAATTTACTTCAAGACCAACTAATAGCCGTGAATGCTTCTACCACGGGACGTTGGGAGCGTCCGATGATGTCAATATCGTCCGCATATCCCAAAAGCTGGAAGGATTTGTTGAAGATAGTGCCCACCGTGTGTTGACAGTGTGAAGTCACATGATGGAGCATCACCTTTCCGAAATCCGGTGCATGCTTGGAACAGTTCAGATGACCTGTTGCCAAACTGGCATTGCACCGCGTGTTTCAGAAGGTCACGCGACACATCTGGGTCACTTTTAATGGGATCCCGAAGTCACCCATCGCTATGAAGAACTCCTGACGATGAGTGCTATCACATGCGGCTTTGAAGTCTATAAAGAGATGAAGTGTCTCGACTTGAAATTCGTTGGTCTTTTCCACGATTTGCTTCAGTTTTAAAAATTTGGCTTAGAAGCGTTTGAGACGTTCACACAGTACATTGGATAGGATATTATATGCAACATTTGGCAGGGATATGCCTCGATAATTCTTCTGTGCTGTGGCTGTATAGTTTATTGTGTAAATTAAGATGGTCTTTGGCAATTTTTCAAATTGTCTCAAGGCGTTTATGACAACTTGTACCGCTTTACTGTAGGAGAGATTATTAATATTTCTGTCTTGATTTTCCGTAATACACAGCTCTATTGCATGTACATTGCACATATCTCCGCCTGGAATATAGAGTTTTTCCCATATTTTTTTAGGGGTATACTCCGAATACTCTAGCCCCATTCCGTCATCGAAAGAACTGATTCTGTACTGGATCCATTGTTATAAAATGCGAGCAAGTCTCTAACACCTCCAAGTTTCCATCCACGAAGTGATTCAACCATGTGATTCGGATTTAACCATGTTCAAGAATAGTTTATTGCTCCGAAAAAGCTAGTGCCTCAGCGAATAACTCTTTTAACAATTATTAAATATCTGGGAATATGCCACTCACATTGAATCCTAAGTAGATCGATCAGCGAATTTCGTTAAATCATAATTGGAAGCTTGGAAGCGTGTTAAACATTTTTCCACATCGTCTTCATTCAATAAAAAAAAACCCTTGGAAACCAATTTTATATAAATACATATATATATATGCCACAACATCCTTGGGACAAAATTGACATTCAGTCTCTGCGCACAAGTCCATTTTATCAAGATAATATCTCAGGCCACCAGCTTCCTAAGATTCTCCTTATTTAAAAGTAGAATAGGGCTTAATTAATATTTTGGATTGTCTTAAGCCCGGGACACTTTCCCAATGGCTCAGACGAAGTTGTAAGGAACAACAACTTCGTTCATAATAAGTCTTAAAGCAGCAGCCCAATTAATAGGGTTCTGGTCCAACTCAGATTCTGAACCAACTCTAGCCAGCTCATCTGCAGATTGGTTGCCTGCAATACCTTGGTGACCAGGAACCCATCCAAGTTTAACTTTGTTACGTTTGGCTAGATTTTGCAATTCATCATAGCAGCACTTCACTGACACACAGAGGATAGTGCCTTTAGTGCTGCTGGACTATCCGAGAAGATGTGGCATGGATTTCCGCCTTAAATATCGTTGGACACATTACTATTGATATAGAGACTTTGGTGTTGGGTTCAAAGACACCAGCTCCAACTCCAGTTTCGATTTTTGATCCATCGGTGTATCAGATCAGACTTCTTGGATCTAGTATCGGAACTCCATTTTCCCATTTGGAACGGTCTTCAACCTCGAATAGATTCCCAAACATGTACTCCCTAACCATAATGTCAAGGATACAGTAAAACATCTCCATATTTGGGATTCACTTAAGTATTTTCGGGTGACCCACACGGTCTACCGGGCTAAACTTATATTCAAGTTGCAGCTTAATAGCGCTTCTGGCAGCTGTCTTCTTAATAAAGATCTGTGTGGATAAGAGCACAACAATGGCCTCAAGTGCGGTTGTTGGGCAGGTGCGCATCGCACCTGTAATGCCCATTGTTCGTTCATGTACTTTGAGCCACCAGACGACGGCCGAATACGAGATGATAGGTCTGACCATCATTGTATTCAACCAGAATGATATTCTGGGACTAAGACCCCTGCCATACAAACGTCTACTGGCCCAGATGGCAGATCCAATAATTAAGTTTTATATCATGGGTAATTCCAAGATATTTAACTTCATTGGAGTACCTCATCACTGTGCCATTTATGATGATGGGTTGGAGATTGACCAATGTTTTCCTAGTAAAAAGCACCGGAACAGTTTTGGTAGGATTTATGGAAAGTCCTTCCTATTCGCACCATTTTAAGACCCGTAGCAATGCATCTTGCATACGACTAGTAATGGGTGCACCAAGTTTACCAATGACGCTATAGCCTAGTCTCTCTATGCTGACTAGCAGATTGTCAATTACTAATAACCATAGGACTGGGGGAGTACCCGTCCTTGCAGGCAGCCTTTGACTGCCGTCACAGACACTGGCACACCACCTGAGGAGGAGGATATGATTCGACTTTCCAGCGTGGCTCTAATCCATTGGTACGTAGAATCTTCGATATCTTTGCCACTGATTGCCTTGGCAATCGCGTCGTATCCGGTGTTATCGAAAGCGCCCTCAACGTCCAAGAAGGCACACAAGGCAATTTCCTTTGATATACATAAGTGCTTTTTCTATCTCTCTTACAAGATAGTGAAGCCCACAGTAGACTTTCCCTTTATGTACGCAAATTGACTTGAGTGAAGGGGGTTAGATATTTCTAACTGACTTCTGATATGAACATCTGTGAGTCTTTCCATAATTTTAAGAACAAAAGATGATAGACTCATTGGTCTGCATGATTTAGGTAGTTCCATTGGCCTATTGCCATTTTTGGGGATGAATATCACTTTCATATGTCTCCATGAGAAAGGAATTTGACCCCAGCTAAAACTAGCTCTCATAAAGCAACAATAGCCGGTAGTATGGTGTCCACAACCTTTTCTAAGAGGGTTGGGAATAGCCCGTCACCACCAGGTGCTTTGAATGGCTTAAATGAGCCAATTGACCACCTGGCCTTACCTGGGCTAAATATAATACTGTTAACTCTACTCTATATCGAGACATTTGGGTCCGTCGAGTTTGAGTTTTCGTGTGTAACACGGATAGACGATCCTGGAAAGTGAACCTGGAGCAATTTTAATTGTTTCCGTACGGTCCGTCATGCAGGTGCTGTTTGGTTTTGTTTAGAAAGCCTACACAATTTGTATGATCTTTAGTGAGAACGATGAAAGGATTCACCTCATTCTGGCAATAGATGACGTATCTATGCCTAAGCTCCTCGAACTAAAGGAGAAGGTCCTTTCCTCGTTGGACAACTCTCCAGCTGTTGGCTTAAGATCGGCATTTTGTGCATTAAGTGTGGCAAGCACTTTCTCGTTTGAGAGTTCCAGGATCTGTGGGAAGAAACCACGGACGATGTGCGGCATTTGCAAAGATCCCTTTACCACCAGCATCAGCTCTAGGCCATATTTGAGTCTGATACTCTCAAGGCTTGAGCGCATCCATCCTGCAGTTGCAGGGTCGTCGTTCAGCTCAAGGCATGATGTGGCGCTACAGGTATCAACTAAAGTGGATGTGTCCGAGTCGACTTATTTAACACTGTCACTTACAGAAGCGGCCAACATGTACTTTTTGAGATTAACGGTTGCCCAGCATCAGACCGAGAAGTTGAGGCCGTATTGCGTTCTGTGTCGCTAGGTCCTACGGCAGTCGTTAGCCCTGAGGCCGCATGATTAGTATTACCCTCTGGGTGCCCAACAGCAGTACCAGACGTTGATGCGGTTACAGAGGTCTGTAGATTTTTTATATTAGGTCGACTTGTTGTTCCCGGGACTAATTGCCTGGTGTTCGGAGTTCGCGTACTAGCGGCTAAGGTCTCTCTGAGTCACGCATTCCTCAACGTATGCTGTTCCACTTTGGAGTTAGAGCTTTATTTTGAAATGGGGTTAGCTCCCCATTTCGATGATTCTTCGATAGTTGCTCCGCAACAGCCTGTCTGCCATGGGTGACCTTTCTGAAGACCAAAGTCTTCGGACAAAAACTGCCACAAGGTAACCCTCAACTCATAATAAATGTTAACTTTATGAGTTTAGGGTTAGCAAGTCACCTTGACTGCACAATCGCAAACCCTGTAGGACAGAAGGGTTTGGAGCGGATAGGTTGTCAGTAATCCACTACCGTTAAGTGAGCGCTGCCTTTAGTTCCGTATTTGCCCCCTAAATGGATCAATAAGCTACCCAGCATTCCTCGATTCGCATTCAAGGGCTCTTCGTTCAAAACTAATGGAGTACCAATATAATGTTGTCTCACTGATTAAAAAAATGTTTTCGTTACCAGCAAGCCAAGCGTAAAGAATCGCGCTTTATTTTAGTTCGCTAGGAAGTTGGCTATTTTTTCTCCCCTAAGCAACGAACAGACGCAGACGTCATGAGAGAAAATATCTCAAAACTCAAAAGAAGGGGGGTAATTTCCTCCCCCAGTTTGCAGGCAAGTTCCAAAGCCCTCGCAAGATAATTCGTTTCAGCCGTATAGTGTAGATGGTGTAGTGGAAAATAAAGATTTCCACGAACTCGGTCATACAAGAAAATGTACTTGACATCGCAGGACTACAGATTCTTTTATTTTTCTTTTCGTCCTTCTGATGGTATTTCACTTGTCCTTCTCTGCCCGAAGTGATGCTTCCCTCCCGCGAGGCACGACTAACAAAAAACTAAACAAAAAAAAGGACGAAAGAAATATTAGAAAATTCTGTGTCATATGAGTGTGTAGGATGTGTGTAGTGGTTGTGTCTGATATGTGTGCCAGATTGTGTATTCACAAGGACACATCAGCGTGGTGGCTATATCATATATACCTATGTTGTTTTTTCCGTACATCTTCTATAATTCGTATCCTTGCTGCGAAGTGGACGCTTTTTTCTAGTTTTCTACAAAAATCTTTAGCGAACGATTTTTTTTGCTCTTTCTTGGTATTTCTCGTGTTCTTTGGCAAAGGCCACTCTTAAGCGAAAAAACAAGCAATAGCGTTATGTCTTTGAACGCCCATTCCAAGTCCTGCTGGCCGCCTTTTTCTAATGAAATTTCCATGTCAGATCGCATCCTCTTCTTAGTTGTGCTGCCACCCATATACACACATACGTTCACATATATATTTTACTATTTTTTGCGCTTTTTCTCCCTTGTGCTTTTGTTATCCTCCGTTTTCGCTAGTAGTCTTTACCGGTTCTTTAGATGAGTAATTGTATTTGGGTTAAGAGCCATTGATAGCACATCCTAGCGACTACGACGACGACGAAACAAAAGCAATAGCAGCAGCAGCGCAGTACCGCCACCAATAACATCAACAGTAAAAACAGAAAAGAAAATACAAAGCGCGGGGATACATGGAGGTGAGTGAAGAGGGAAAATAAGAAAAAAAAATATGAGGAAAAGCAATCCCACATGTACATCACATCAACAGCAAAGCAGCTAAACCTAGCAAAAGTCCAGCGGAAGTTTGAGGCAAAAAAAATTGTATAGAGAAACAAACTCCCCCACCCGCAAGTAAAGATTCTAACTAATACAGGACTCCCAAACACCCACTCACACACATGTACAACCTACTCCTGATTCTTGACATCCATCAGGCCACCGCGAGGATGTGTTATCCATTCCGCTTGCTTTATATCTTACACTGCGGATGCCGTGCGCTGCTCAATAAAGGCAGAGATGTATGATGTGTATCTATGTGTGCTGTTTAGTTCACGATCTACGACGGGTGGAGATGGAAGAAGAAAGTCGCGCTTTTCCCTCTGAATGAATCCGCAAACGGAGGAAATTCTTTGAAAGGCCAGTTAGACAGAGGGTGGTGTGGGTGCCAACTTGGGGATGGATTCTTTCTTTTTATCATGTGTGCACATCCACTTATAATGGCCAAGTTTTTCATATTTTTTTTCTATGCACCTCCTTTCTCTGGTCCTTTTGCAGGTTTTTGTTCGTTTCTTAGGTGCGCTGTTTCATTCAATGAGAATCCCTCAACCCACCTCGGCTCGGTTATAATAGTATCGCAACTGAAGTAGCCATCGCGGTTGCTACTCTTACCGCTTGGCAGCTGTACATACTGTTGTAGTAGGCTCTTGTGGTTTCCTCCGCAATATGTTGAGCGGAAATCCACTCGGTTATGTATGTACGCTTGGTGCAATTGTTTCAAGGAAAATGCCTCCTGCTTGGATGAGATTGAGGAAACTAGCTCGGAACTTGGACGAACGGTTTGGGGTGAAATAGGGAAAAATCGCGCGCGATTGTATTTTATTGATTTAAGCTCACACTGCCAACAGTGCTGCAGCCAGTTCTGGTGATGATGATGCTAACAAGGACGAGAGGAGGAGACAGTAGACTGACTATACGATTGTTGTAGCTGCGGAAACTTCTTCGAATCCTGCTGATGATGGAAATAGTTTAAATGGGAGAATAAGGTCGCGAGTACAACGGATACTAGGACGACGGCAATCGCAACAGCAACGGCAACGACGACGACGACGACGATGATGGTTATGGTGTGAGTTGGCCTGTCCGTGTGTAGGTACTACTAAATGCGCTGAATTGGCTTCGTCGCCGTAAGGATGCTACTACTGCTGCTGCGGTAGTTGATGCAGTTGCAATTGAGTTGCAGATCCCGAGATGAGATATTGTCGTTTAGTTATACGGGAAAACGTGTAGGTTGCTATCCGCTAAAGCACTTAAGCAAGTAAGGGGTGGACTGTGGGTAATAACAATGACATGTATGTTCGATTACCGGATGCAATGAGTTGTCTCTTGCATAACATGTTCCCGCGTTTGGTTATTTAGAGTGATTTAAACAAGAGAAAAGCATTGAGCATCACCGGGAATCAAGAATAAAGCTCCTTAAGCGAATGATAGCAATGCATATAAACAACACCGACTGTCAAACGATGGAAAGCTTCAGAAAATTTTTTTCCCCAAATAACATAGATATATATCTACATATGTCTGATCTAAAAGTATGTGCAGACCAGCGTTGTCACGAAGAAAAAAAATTCGCGCGTGTTTGAAGTCCATTTGCTAGAAGCAAAGGGCACTATTCATTGAAAGTTTAATTTTGAAAATGTCTTAAATAAAAACAATAATTAATTTCGCCACTAAAATAAAAACTAAATCGGAAAATTTAAATGTAATTTGCCTTCGCTTTCCTTGCTATGCTCTTCGATATATCACTCGCGTAATAAACCGAGCTTACTTCTTCTCTTACCTGGCACTATGGTCCAGGGTGGACCTGGGCCACAACCAATAGGTCTCTCTAATAAGCGCTATCTTTGGCTAATATCTTTCAGCTAGCTAATACTTTCATCTACTACGTTATCCACCCGGCCTAGAGCGTTTGTGTTCATTCGCTCTACATATCCCAGCCAACTTAAAGGCACAAGATGCAATTTTTTTGCCAAGTCGATTAGTTTATCATTTAGTCTTAAAGTTTATCGCTGAATAGTCTCCTTCAAAATCTGTCAATGCCGAAATGCAATGCATGAAATTCGCTCAAAACGACCAATGATATCTGATGAAAGGGTCTATTCTTCCGATACATAGACCGGGACTGGGATTATAAAGGAACTATAGTTCGGGAGAGGGCCCTACTACGTTGTTCTCAGCACTTCGTTTGATTATTGAAAATGTAATTTTCTGCTGTTATATGCCACTTTCAAATCTATAAAAAGAAGGTGAGTGTCGATCTAAACTTCTTCGGTTTTCTTCAGGATCTGCAGTAGTATGAATATTTTATGAATTGTGGACTTACCGGGCCAAAAAGATCACTGCTTTATTGTGAAACGGATAGACGATGCTCTGGTTCCATTCATCAAGCATATATTCTTCGCATCGAATTTTGGAAAGAAATGACTTCGTGTATGCTCTTTTTCGAGTCATCATTTGTTGTCGTAAGTAGTTCAGTGGGTAGACCGTCCGCGGCAGGCTTATTGAACTTCAGTATTGCTATCTTCACAAAAAAAAAAAAAAATTTCTATGCTAAATCGTATATGTTTTACAAGAATACTTTAATAATATGTTAAAATAAATTTTTATAGTAAGAGTAAAAAAAATTAAGATTTAAGGGACATTTCCAGATGGCCAAGCGCCAGTGCCAAAGTAAAAAACCAAAACAGAACTCCAAGCATCCGCACCGGTTCTCATGAAGATGATACTATCAGCAGAAGAATTCTTAACAGCGTCAGTGCTTATTACTTCTCAGAGAAAAGTTGTTCTTCTTATTCCGTGTAGGGCCGGAATTCCGTTTGATCTGCTCTGCTGTTTCGTCTTCTTTAAGACAAAGTCGGCACTCCGGTGAGTCGTCTATTTTTATATCCTATCGTAGGGGTATATTAATTTTGACTATTAGTTTGTAACACCCCTTATTCCCCCTTATTCGTCGCAGACCCCTAAAAGTATATATATTTATGATCGGGACCAATTTCTAAGACTATT
The DNA here is from genome assembly GCA_963576555.1 of Ferdinandea cuprea. Classification (NCBI taxonomy): domain Eukaryota; kingdom Metazoa; phylum Arthropoda; class Insecta; order Diptera; family Syrphidae; genus Ferdinandea; species Ferdinandea cuprea. The sequence goes on from OY754959.1 coordinate 40,692,104, forward strand.
TAGCAATGTCCGTCCATCCGTCCGTCCATCAACTTCTGAGGCCTTTAAAGTTATGCTAGGAAGCTGAAATTTGGAACATATACTCCCTAGGGTTTCGGAATCGTAAAGCGTTAAAATTTTCATATTCAATATTCAGTATTTTTAAAAGCACCCTCTATGTCCAGAAAGGCGCACAGAGCAACCTCTTTGCAACAGAAGCACTTTTGATTTGCTCTTTAAGATCCAAAGGTGCTCCTTCTGTGGACTTGCCCTTCTGATATGCATATTGATAGGGGTGCTGAGGTGTACTATTACTTAAGCATTCTCTGATATGAACATCTTATAACGACGTCAAGCTTATTGGACGGTATGATTTAGGTATTTGGCTGGGTTTACCTGGTTTGGGGATAAATACCATAATTACCTCCCTCCAGGTTTGTGGTATAAATTATATAAATAAATTCTCACAATCCTTGTATTGTTTGAACGAAATTATCGCCACTATTTATTTCCACCAAGGTACGCACCTTTTGACAGTACGTCGCACCTTACAGCTGCTTGTAAAAGATGTTATGATAATGCCATTTAACTGACATTGTGCACCCTCCGCATCTTTTATTTGTAATAGGTTTTATGAAAGCATGTCACATTTCATCGCAAGATTTTCTCGATAGGTTCTCCAGTTTGCGAGCAATCGAACGTCAAATTGGATCTTATATGCCATGTCAGAGGCACCCTTAGCGCGGTGCAGGTTAGCCTGCAGAACATTTAGGGGGGGGGGGCATCTTTTTTTCGAGTACTTTGCCTGCCTCTCGGACCTCTGCCCGACTTTTGCCAAGATCCGCCCCCCACCCATGTCCTCATGGGATGGCCGTGGTGCTTTTGGTTGTCTCTGCTTCCAGTAGAGTTTGACGCGGACACCTCTGCACATATAACTGCTGACCGGCGGAGATAGTGCTAGGCACTGATGTAGTTTGCTCACACATGCTCGTCGTTGGTTTCAACGTTTAACGCTCAAGTTGAACGTCTTTCTTTCCCTTGTTTGTCGCTCTTCAGGATGAGTTTCACCTGCCCGAAACGGTAGGAAAGCATTTTTTTGAGCTTTGAAAGTAGTTGTTAGTCGGACTTCGAAGGGCAAATGTAAGTTCTTATTGTTTTTAACGGAATTCCTGATTGAGTTTTTTCGTTGTTCGTTGCTGACTAATTAAAGAGGTTTTAACTAGACAGTATTCAGAAGTAAAACTATTTCACATCAACGAAGATAGTGCTCTCACTGATATTGCTATGATAGTTTCAAAATGATATCAATCGATATATTGTACTATTTTCGTACATACAATGCCCATTTTAGTAGAGTAAAGCAATTAATCCAACCACCACTGTTTATCTTCAAACGTTTTCACAGCTGAATATATATGTAAACACGTCCTTCCTTTCATGCCAAGTGGATTAATACTCAAATGGCCAATTTACCTGTAAGTACTTAATTTTCACCTCTTACCAGGGGAATATAAATTTCACTGATAAAAAGAGTAGGTACCTTAATGCTATAATGAACAAAGGAAGGATTATATCCTCTTTACATATTCACGAAATCATTTACAGCTCAATTACAGCCCCAACAGCTTCCCAAGTACTCTATACAATGTGTTCATTTGAAACAGTCCATATCGCGTGTCTGTTCAACACATCAATTACGTATGTACGCAAACATCGCGTCGGTCCAAAAATCCTGTTTCCATGCAGAAAGATATAAAAAAGCGTATTCGCGCACCGATTTATCACCTCCTGTTTACCAACCAAGCGCCACGTGTTGAACAACAGGAATTCGAATATTTTCGCATAAATTAGAGCGCGGTGCGGTGTGACACCCCAATTCGAGGAAAATTATTTTACCCCCGAAATTCACAGACACGCAGCCAAGGACCAAATATCAAGGACGAACACGATGACTAGCGAATACAGTTAGTATAACAACGTCCATCAAACGGCGACAGGTAAAGGTCAGTCGCGTATATGATCTTACATTTGCATATGACATTTGCCTGGGAATAATATCTACTTTCGCAGCTTGCTACCCATCCATCTCGTTTATTTGGACGTGTGCTGTGAGATCCGCGTCGCGTGTGTCCATCTGAATCTGGTTCGCGGGGTGGTTTGACAAGAACGAATATGACAGGGCGCGGCGATAAAGCGTTAACTCCGGGGTAGGGGTTTGTAAACACTGAATTTTCCGTTTGATATGTAATTGGACCGAAGGGTGTTAGGTGTTTTTTTTAACGCAGAATTTCTAATAATAAAAATATACGAACCTATGTAACATTTGCGCGACAATGATGAAGTATCACGTGGAGTGGAAACTTTGACTGAAGATGTGACTTATAATTTTCTGAGGCCGTATACTTTAAATTATTATGATCCGCTTTAATGGTGGTAAATGCTTATTCAGATGACACTTAAAGTTGAAGTGGACCCTTAACACTTTGATAGAAATGTATAAATGTAGTAACTATTACTATAAATTAATAATACGGATGGCTGCTTGGAAGCTGAAATCTGGCCCATACATATATTCCCTAGAGTCCCGAAATGGTTTAGTTCACTGCCACGCGCACAAGTTAGAAAATGCAGTTTCCAAGCTACAATTAAAAATATAAAGAGTTATAACCTCCGCACAACTTCTCTGGCCTACCAAAGAATTTATTAAATCTGGCCTAATGTTTCATAAAATAAAGTTTATTCGAGTAAGCACCAAAAGATCAAAGCACCAGCAGAAAAAGAAACATTTTTTAGGATGGGATCTATGTTGTTTTGACTTATAAAACATGGTTTTACTTAGGGCTAGCTATTTGCATTCTCATTCAGGTTATAAGCGGTCGAAGCATATATGTACAATTTGGAGATAGAACTACTTAAAATTCTATAACTTTTGATTTATTAAAGCTACAAAAAATGCTCAGTATATCTTGGAGATACAATTAAATAGCGCAAATAACTCTTCAATCAAATTAGCTTAACTTAGATGTAGTTGTCTTTTAGAACTCAGAATATTTTATGGCTAATTTCTTTAGCAAAACAGATTTTGTACAAGAAAGTCCTTCTTAATTTAATGATGTTTTTGGTAAGATCAACTCAGACTGAAGAAGGTTTTTCTTGTAGATACCAATGATGTACATATTTATGACTGCGGTATTAAAACACATTGTTATAAATGTGTTAGTAGTGAGGAAGCTTTATACCAAGTCAAGAAAAAATTTATAATAATTCCGCTACAAGAAGCTGAAGCCAATGTCATCTATTAATAAACAAAAATTACGAATAAGACAAATGAAATGAGAAGGGTCTGTAAAAAACCAAATGTATTTTTGATATTTTGATATTGATGTAAACTTATTGAATTTCGTGGTCATTCGCGCTTAAAATAAAATCTCCTTCATGTTAAATCCATTCACCCGTTTGTCATGTACTAAAAATTATTATGAGAAATAAAAATACATTTGCTTTGCTTTGCTTTAATGTACAAGTTCAAATGCTTATCGATTTTGAATTCCTTAATCGAATGCAGCGGATCATTATGTTTTACAGGACTATGTTGCAAGTAAACTACTCGCTTTTGGGTATACAATTTCCATGACGCTAAGTTTAAAATACCATTTTATAGATCTTAATAAAATAAACACAAAACAATTTACCTACAAAAAGAGGGTGCTTTTATTAATACATTGTTGCACAAGTCTAACCAATGCATAGGTTTCATAATTGTCTTGCTTTCATAAATGCATAATTGCAATTGCTTCATATTTTGACGGTTAACTGATTGCAAATGATCCCATGTAGACAAAGCAACCATGCATTTATGAAAGCACCCAAAATATATCTAGCTTAGTTAAGGATATCTTTCTAAAGTATTATACCTGGCCCATCTCAGTGGAAATTTATTGGGCCGCATATGCCTCTCCAAGTAACAATTTTGCTCTATAAGTATTTTTGCAACGCCTACCTTATTATGATTTGTCTTAAACTTTCTAAAACACACAAATGTCATATAAAAGCAAAAGTTTTCGATAAATTTTTCTAGTATTTGTGGCTTTTAATGCGTCGATTATTGTTTGTTTGCCAGCGTTGAATATTCCAAAGCATTATTTAGGTATTTGTTAAACAAAATAATCAAAAAAAAGTGTATTCACAACATCTTTGAGGCTAATTTATAGATCGATTACGCGAAATTATGCGTTCATCTAACTTTTTCTTCAATAATTTGATTGTTTCGTTTGCCATATGATACGTAGGCATATGACACGTTTGGCATTAACGGCCCATACAGTAAGCGGAGCCTAGCTTTTCCAACTATTGTGAGTACGAAGATATATTTTTTTTTTCACAGGAATGGAAACGATCTATAATTTAATGTTGATTTCGAACGGAAATTTCTTTTTGAGAAGCTTCTCAAGCCAATTATTACTCTTGGCAGTTCGCAAGAGTCGGCGCAGCGAATAAAGACCTAAAGGTGGTACATGTCGGGATTTGAACCAGCGCCCCTTTGCTTAACCACTAAGCCACATAGCTTTTCATAGATTTAAAAAAAACACCTTCGTCTTGTCGCTTAAATCCTTAAAACATACAGATATGTTTTCTTTGCTGGGCGGTCCAGTGCTTCCGGCTGTGATTTGCATGGAAAGGTTCATATGACAATTTTTGTTATCCCATGATGGTCAACCTGGTATCAGTCCACATCCAAAGCTAATGTTTCTTCGTCGTTTCTAACGTCAAAATTTACATGGAAAAAGCCAGAGGCTCACTTATTTATAATGCTGAAAAATTGCACGTATTGGTACTTCATGCGCAACTTTATTAAGGCCATGAGGTTGTCAACAATATCGATTGGCACGTTTCATGTCTTCCTCCGAAAATATCGTTGCCAAAGTGTAAAAGTGTTACCCCAGCGACGCTTGCTGTCTTTTAAAGACTCGCCTGAAGTAAAACAAGCCCATAATAACAACTTCCAATTAAATATTTATTACAATTTGAGGTTTATTGACATGAAAACTAAAATTTTCACGTTTAAAGAGGTTCATCTGTTATTTAACGTCCGTGCAATGCAAGCAAAATGCACTTACTACAATCGACAACCATTATTAAAATATAGTTTCCTAAACAAGTAGAGATACATGACTAATTCAAGTTTGTTGTTTAGCTTTCAAGAAAAAAGCTTGATGGGTATTTCATGTCACATAATTAAAGGTATTGCAAATGTTTTGACAAATTTTGTATTTCAATGACAACAGATTTCAAAACGGATTCGATTTACGTACATACATATCTTTAGCAGGACTAGCTGCCTACATTACCAACAACCGCGATTAATAACATCCCACCCAGACACCCACTTGGCGCAGAGAGAAATTGATTTCGCTATCGATTGTTGCTACCAAGAGGAAATTTTCGCCATTCTTGCTGCAGGGTGAATTGACAATGACAACGAAAAAGCGGATAAGAGATGGAGATGTGAATGGGAATGAGGCCATGAAAGATAAGGTCGGTGACGCCAAAACTCGCCCTCCAATTATCATTGCTGAACTTTGTTGGGACTCAACAAACTCTCACCATACTCGCCGCGCCACAGAGCAGCTCATACATTTTAAAGGCAAAGAAAGGGAGGCAAAGGACATCCGGAACAAGCAGCAGCCTCACCATCCATCGATGGATGAATAGATAGACTTTAGCCTCTTCACATCACAAAAGTCATTCGCATCACTGCGGATAAAATTCAACGACCACCGCGCGCCACAATGAATAACCCTTGCGGGGATAATGGACCAAGTCCTGGCGCTGTCAAACCCATCTCGCGTCGTCGTCGCAGCCGTGGTCGTGGCCGACCTTTCGTGTATTTTTCGCTCTTCCAAATCACCCGCCTTGTGGCGGTGCTTGCCTCCTTCAAATGCTCTTCGCTTTTCTTCTTTGACTCCCACATGTACTGAATATGTTGTGTAAATGTGTGCTTAGCTATTTTTGCTGCTACCGCCGCCGACGGTGCCGATGGCCTGCAAGTATCCTTCTGCTTCGGCCCCTGCCACCGTCAGCTAACATTTCCCTGTGTGTCCTGTAGACAGCCTCTCCGTTGTCCTGAAAACGTCGTCTCCATTCCGTACCATGGGGGGAGGGATGGCCTGTCAATTTTCGCGAAATAGAAAAGTAGTGGGAGATTTACTGTTATACTTACATACACTCATTGCGTATGGCTTCCTCAAAAAGTTCCACCTGACCCATCCCAAACCCTGGAGTGCAAACTTTGGGGATCCATTTGGCTATCGTATGGTAGTCGCCAGAACTACCTCCACTACAGCCGCCGTCGTTATCGTCGTCGTCGTCGTCGTCTCCGTCTCCGTCATCGCAAACGTGGTGCTAGTCGAATTCGTTGGTCGTCCTAATACGTGGCATCCCTTAGCGGGAAACGTGAATAAGATGAAAGTGGATATTCCGTCGTGGGTTCGCTGCCTTCTTTCACACACGAGGACATCACTCTTGAACATATATATATATATATATATATATATGTATATATATATATATATATGCAAGTATTTGTGTCCGACTATCACATGTGAGCGAGCATATATCACCATGAGGGAAAACTTGGGCAGTTTCCATCTGAACGGAACGGTCGAGTTGCGGGTGGGGGCTGAGTGGATTTTCCTACTTTTTTCGGGTGAAAATTCCCGTTTTCTCAACGTTGGACAGTTGATATCGAGTGGCAGGTGGGGGCGTGAGGGTCTTCCACTTTAGATTAGAATGCTTGTGTGCCATGTCAATCTGCGTCGCACATAGATGAGGGCCAAGCGAAGGGTGGTGAATTTTCTGTTCTACAAACATTCATATATGGGGGATGATGGTTTCAAGATACATTAGAGTCGAGATGATCCGCCAGCCCGGGGTGTATTTTACTCCACCGACCAAACACGAAAGTCTTTTGTTGTTAGAATGATGGTGGTGTTTTTTTTTCCAGTTTCGAAAAAAAAGTTCTCGTCAACTGTCGCTGGAATTTTTTTCTTTGCTTTTTTCTGTATATCGCGCATATATCGAAGATTATCGATTGCTTTTTCCCGAATTGACCATTCGATATACATATATCTACAACAGATGTAAGAATATCTGTGTTTTTTGTATGTATGCGCTACTAGCCGTTCGTACCAGTGATAATGGAAGACATCGTTGCCATTGACGATGATACTTGTTTGAGTGGAATATTTATGGACATTTTACATGGTTGCGGTCGCTGAAATGTGTATTTGTTTTTTTTTTCCTCGTGAAGTTGACATTTTCAATCAAAATATCGGTACGATAGATGGTCAATGCTCTATCAATTCACTAATGGGAGATGAAGAAATGCTTTCTTAGTTTAAAAATTGGAAAATATTTCGAGGCTTTTTTCCGTTAATAATTCGCAATTGGTAATAGACAATTACGGAAGTAGCAAGCATGGTTTCAAAGTTGTCAAGGAATGATATAGGTATATTTATTTGCAGCCAAGCAGTCGGTACTAAGGCAGTATCAGTTCTTGCTTAAAGTCCATGAATCCTTTCCAATGTCGGGGAGAAAAATTAAAGTTATAAATCAATTAATTTAAAAATCATATAAATAGCAACTAGTTAATGAAACGGATCGATTTTGAGAATATGCAGACGTATGTGTTGCATTTTCAATTTTGAGCATACATACAGGAAGATTAAAGTAAAAAAAATATTTCTCTGTGCTTATGTTAGGACGTAATGGGGGCTTATGAATTTTGGCCCCAAACTAAAAAATTAAAAATTAAATATGGCCCAAAAAATTTGAAAAATGGCCCCAAATCACACAAATTTTCGTGGTGTTGGTTCGATTATAAATTTTTGGGGCATTTTTTCATTTTGTTTGTAGCCAATTTTTTATTTTACAGTAGGGCTATTTTTCATTTTGAAAAAGATTTTTAATTTTTGAGGCCATTGTTCATTGGGGCCAAAATTCATGTAGCCGAAAATATACAGTACCAGTAACATGCGGCACCAAAATTTCTAGGCTAGACATAATGATTCTATCTTTCACTCTTATATGATGCTTGTTAAAAGTAAGCACCCAGTGCATTTTAAATCCTAATCGCGCAATAGTCATAAGGTGCAGTTAATGAATACGACGTCAAAATCGCTGTTAAGAATAAAGACAAAAAACTCTGGATGATTTTTAATAGTTTACGTGACCTTGAAAACTCTTTTGGAAAGCTGTTTATTAAATGACTATATGTCATTAACTCCTTAACATCCTCAATATATTATGTTGATTCGGACAGAACCGTCAAAGAAAAAAGAAACTTACATGAGTTTATTTAATAATTATGGAAGTTCTAAATGCATCAAGGCAGCCTTAAAAAAGACCTAGACTACACAAACATAACACCAACCAGTATAAAATGGGATGGCCTATCGAAATTTATTGAGTAAAACAGGTGAAGCCTACAGAATGGGGGGGGGGTAGAAATTTAGGATCTCTCACTCTTGTTTCGTAACATCCTCGGAAATGCAAATGAAGTAGCAAATAGAAAAAAAAATTAAGGGGAGTATCAAACTTGTGAATCACGGATTCCGATAATTTTTGTATATGTTGTTGGGCAGCATCCTCTGACTAACAGGGTAAAAGGGTATGACGCACTTCTCCCCCTTTTCGAGAAAAATCGCTTTAAAGTTTTGGTAGTAGGTAAATATAAATGATTTGTACCAATTGTAATAGAAGCGGCGTAGATCAGTGGCAGAGTGCCCAATCAACTAATCGCATGGTTTCATGTTCAAGGCTTGCGCGATTCACTTCTTTTTTTTCTTTCTCATTAATTAATTTGGAGGCAAACAAAGCATATTGGATCATTGCTTTAAATTTAGATGAACTCAATTGTTGTAAAATGAGATAGTGTTTTTTTATGAATGTTAACGAGTTGTGTTTCTCAACAACTATTTTAAATAATTTTTGTAATTGTAGTAACACCAGTTTTATTAAATGTGGAGTGTGTGAAAAAACTTTATGTTTTCAATGCTTCCACGATAAATATCATCCGGATGAATGCGTATGTGAGGTGGAATCTGATAAACCGAAAAATAATCGAAGTTGCCAGCGCGCTACTGTTTGCCTTAATTTATATCTGGCATTAAGAACTTATTGGTAGAATTTTAAAAACTCTAAAAAAATCAAAATAAAAATTAAAAAAAAAAAATTGGGTCGGGCATGCAGTGAACATGCAACCATGCGAATAGTTGATTGGACACTTTTTTCAATTTCAATTTTAAATCCATTGTTTATTTTCTTTCAATAAAGCTTACAAACTAGACAAAAATTATAAAATCTAACTTAAAATTAACAGGATACTTATTCTAAATTACTGGTCCTTATGCGGACGCTCTAAACTTAACCATATCACTTAATACTATTACCTCTCGGCCTTAATTAATAATACATTTTTATTATTTAAATATCATTTTTTTTTTACAAAAAAATTATTTTAAAACCTTGACTCTTTTATTAGTTTTATTTTTATTTAAAATTAAAAACTAAAACTACTTACGACTATACATTAAAAACTTAAAATCTAACTAATGCTACTTAAAATTACCAAACTAATACTAAGTATAATCGGGGGTAATGTGCACTCGCCACCTCATCTACAGAGGCAACGAGTGCCCACCCCCCAACTCCATGAGCAGCAACCAGCAGCCGCCGACATAGCGCACATGCGCCACCGAGAGTCCACTGACACCGAAAAGTGTCAGTCGACTCTCAGAAACACCACACCTTGCAGCCGACATGCAAAGCACCAACTAATCAACTTACAACTTAAAACTACTTAAGACTAGGAGGAGTTACCTAAGGTAACACACCGACCTGGAAAGGCATACCGACCTCTTCGACTCTTTCCGCAAGCCACAAATAGTCGGTGAATTGTTTACCCGTATCAATTTGAGCCCTCCCTCCTATCGCGGTACTAAAACGAAGGAGCTCGGGAGCGTTTTCTTCATGTGTGCTTCATTGGGGTAGTATGCCCCGAAGATCAGGCTATTACCGCTGGTCATCGCCCTCGCAACGTGCCTACGAGTCACCTTAATGAGGAAATTGTCAATCCTTTTGAAGTGAGCCCATCATATAATGCCGTGTTGGGATAATATTTTATGTATTCAGATTCAGGTGTTCGAAACAACCCGAGACATGACCTAAGACATTGTCTCTCGAAAACCCGAATCCTTTCCATATACGACGGCGCTATATTGAACCACAATAGACAGCCATAAGCGATGATGGGCCTTATTAGGACCACGTAGCATATGACCTTAACTCTAGAAGCAAGTTGACTGCTATGAAACAGTCTTCTTGTCAGAGCAAAATTAAAATACAGATACTGGTCGAGCCAGATTCCAAGATACCTGACCACGTTTTTCACCGCCAATGCCTGCCCATTTTGTCCAATAACGGCCAATTTTTCCAGTTTTTTCTGGTATCCCTAGTGGCATTAGCCAATGGGGTCCTGAACGGGATTGTTTCCGTCGTCTGGAAATTTCAGCCAGTCGTCGCAATATCCCTTAATTTGCTGGAAGTCACGCTGCAGAACGATGTTGATGACCGAAATCATCGGCATACGCTAAAGCATATCTGAGTGAACGTATCAGATCACTTGTATAAATGTTAAACAGAATCGGAGAATTTACCGCACCCTGTTGTAAACCGTTTTTAATGTTATAGACTCTGCTCGAAGTTACGTTGCCACATTTGACCACGAACTTCTTTTTCATAAGCATGTTATAAATTATATATAGCAAGGGTTTGTGCATTCGTAGCCTAATAAACTTGTAGAAAAGCCCTCTAACCATACGGTGTCGAAGGCCTTTTCAGAGTCAACCAGACAAGCACCCGTGCATTGGTTCTTGCATTTATTCCATTGTATGTCGGAAACCAATTTTGACGCGGCATGAATAGAGTCATGCCTCGCCCTAACTCCAAACTGGTTGTCCGGGATTATTTTATTGTCCCCGACCCACTTCAACAAAGCTCTATTGACAACTTTTTCAAGTACCTTGCTAATATTCGGAAGCAAACTAATTGACCGAATATTAGCAGGATTAGTATTATCCTTTCCCTTTTCGGGATTATGCATTATTCAACGCATTGTTAAACAGCGTTGTGAAAATCTCCACAGCCTCTAAGGGCAGGTGTCTCAATACGATGTTTGGGATACCATCAACTCCCGCCGATTTTTTGTTCTTTAGAGAATCAAAGATCTCATCCGTCGACACGAACAAATGAGGTGTTTCTCATGGCTTTCATCATTGAAAACAGTAAAATTGTTTTTCTCAGATCGGCAATTCTCAAGCTCCGTTCGCAAATAAAAGTGACTCACCAGGGCCCTATTCTCAATGTCGTGATTACGGCGAACGGGATTGTTCACCGTATACACGGCCTCGAAACAAGAGACCAGCAGAGAGACCTTCTCCTGGGGATCTTCGACCACGAAAAAACCATCGGTTGAAGCAACATTTTCAGAGCTTATGCCTGCAGTCAGTAATGTCTGTTTGTTTTCAGTTGTCTGGGAGATTCGGACAGTTGAAATATCATTGTGAACTTTCTTTCTGAACAGTCTATTTATCTATGGGAACATATTCGGATTACTGGTTTTTATAGCCCGAATTTTCTTGCCCCAATACATACTTACAGATTTTCTGTAATTTTGCTTGATCAACTGTTTCAGGTTACGGATCTCTGAATTCAGTGTCCATACCTCCGGTTCGTTGCGGTCAGTTAACTGTCTATGAAGCTGTTTGAGCCTAGAGAGCAGTCTACTTTTTTGTCTGTAAAGTGTGACAGTTGTAGCGTTCCAGTACTTTTCTGTCTGGTCGTCGTCGGACCGTCCTATCCGAGGGATAGTCTCCTCCATCGTTTGTTTGATGGCATCGTTCAACTGTACTAGGTACCGTTCGATGTCAATGTTAATCATGTTTACGTTAGTTGGTGGATCAATCCCACTCAAACGAATTTGGCATTTTAATAACCCGGAGAAGTGCGGCCAGCGTGCCCTTCCATAATCGAAAGAACACACTGATTCGTACTCCTCCAGCATCGTTTGCTCGTTCGGGATCCGAAATGCGGCGGCGAGTCCGTAGTGCTCACTATCGTACTCAACCGCACGCAAACAGTTCCGCGTGAGTGGATCCGCATTGGTCAGTTCAAGTCTTGCGTCCGTTAAGGCCAAGTCCACGAAAGCACCGCTTCTCGGGAAAGAAGCGATACAAATCAATTTTGTACTCATTCGTATTGAGGCGCCACCAGTCATAAAACTGGTTGCCCCTAGTGTTGGGAGTCACATTTCCCCATGTCGCATGTTTTGCGTTTTAGTCTCCAGCCAAGAAGAATAATTCTCCTCCGAATGAAGCTGGTGGCTTCGAAAGGGGGAGAAGTGCGTCTTACCCTTTTACCCTGTTAGTCAGGGGATTCTGCCCTACAACATATATAAACATTATCGGAATCCGTGATTCCAAAGTTTGATACTCCCCTTGTAAGTCTCCTAAAATATTCTTATCGAAAAATATTTAACTCAATTCAAAAGATTCATTAAATTGGCTAGCAGCATTAATATTGTCAATTTCATTTGCAATTAGGCGGAATATTGTTACTATCAAGCCAAACCAACACCACTAAACGAAAGCCGCGGGGGATAAAATAAAGAATATGTGTGTTTGTGTAATTATTCTCAGTAGATCCAAATTTCTCGCTCTTTTAAAAGTTAAAATCAATTTGGCTATTCCACTGTCAGATGACTATTCTCTCTGTTAAAACGTGTTGAGGAGTAAAAAGTAATTCCAGTATTACATTAATCTCAAATGTGATAAATGGAAACATAAGATGTGTCTATTTGTCCCATATAAAAATACTTACAGGGCTTAGTTGCTAGAGAGACTCTATACTAACTAAATGCAAAGGGGCATAAGACAATCGGGATTGTGTCTACAGTTGTGTCGATAACACATTAAAATCGCCCAATTCGAAAACCATAATAATGAAATAAATTAAAAAAATATAGCCTATTGGGTGTGTAGTCAAACCGATTTTGGTGTCGTCAAATCAAATTTAAAATTGCTTGTTTGACGATAAATCGCCACATCGTCAAAGAAATTTTCAAATAGTGAAAGAGCAGAGAGTACATACATTTTTATTAATCTATAGAAAAAGAGAAAGTGCTCTGAAATGGCAAAAACAGCTTTGTTTTCTTTTTTCAAAAATATCCAATTTTGTTATAACCGCTTACAATTTTTCTGATTTATTTTTGGGTAAACATTGTTACGAATGTCTCTATGACGCACCGTCACTGTGCAGTACGCGAAATTAGCTAATATACCTGCAGTTTTCTGGTTTCATTATTGAAAAACTTACAAGAGATAAAACAAGAAGTAAAATCGAGCAATCAAACGTTATTTAACAAAATTTATTGCAACAAAAACAGATTTTAACTGCGAAATTCGTTAATTCACATACATAGGTTAGGTTAGGTTAGGTTAGGTTAGGTTGAAGTGGCAGTCGGATAGAAGTCCGAATCACTTAGACCTATATGAGGTCCATTGTGATACCACGTGGATCTGAAGTTCCTACCTACA